>WBMY01010446.1:696428-777002 GCA_013397315.1 Donacobius atricapilla | reverse complement strand
ATATTTATTTATAGTAAATAATAAGTCAAATTAAGCTTCTCACAAAACCAAGCTTTGCATCATTCTTATACTTCTAAATATTGATATTAGCAAATATTAAGTTTCTTCTGATTTCAAACCTTTTTTCTAAGATTTTTTTTCTCTAGAATATGAGACTTATGTACACAGTTGTACACTGTGTCCACTGGTTAGTTATTTAATCTACATATTAAGCTTTTATCTAGAACTTAAAAATTGTATATTATACATTTTCCAAGAAAAAATGGTTATGTCAAACTTTTCAAAACTCAAGGAGACTTCACTAATGGCATATAAAGACCCTTGCAACCAACACACATCCTTTATCTCGTTTACAAACATTTTGTGCACTGCAAGGTTTAATTGCCAACATTGTTCCATTACTAGAAACCATGTTTCCTTCACATATCAAAGCTAACCACTGTACACTTGCATTATAATTCAAATTCTCTTATAATTGCTTCAGAATCTAACAGAGCTTTAGCAACAAAAATTATAATTGGTTTCAACAAAACTTATAATTGCTTTCTACCCTTCTTATTTTAAGAAGACTTCTGTAAGAAGTTTATAAGCAGCAAGTTCAGTACTGCCACACAGATCACTGCTTTGGAGTCTAGAGCCAGAAAAGCCTAATAAACCGTCACTTCTACCTTATATGTGTGTACGCTTATGGGAGCATATAAACAGCGTAGGTTTATCTGTATACAAAATGTTACAGAATTTCCCCCTCTGCTGCCCCTTTCTGCCCACCAGCTTGTGTAAAACTGAAACGATTTCTCTGGAAAGATGCCAGTCCTCATATGAAGACTTGGTGGAGACTTTCTTTGCGTCTCATTAGTCTGTCTTCAAGCTTAATCTGGTTTATATCCAGTTTGGATGTGCCTGGTCTTAAGTCCTCTCTCTGCTAGATGAAAGGCCCTTTTGGTATATGGTATTTTCTCTTTAGGAAGATTTTTATTCACTCTGTCCAATCTTCCTCTAAAGCTTTTTAATAATTCAAACATGCTGATTTTGTAGCTTTTTTGCTGCAGGATGTTTTCTCCTACTTTCGAACCGATTTTGCAGTTCTTTTCTATCCCTTTCCACAACTCAGTGTTAGGAAAAAATATTGGATATAGAGACTGAGTGTACTGCCAGTACACGGAGATCCACTGCCAGTCCTCAGCATCCTGTCAGAAGATGACACTACCGCACCTATTTCAACTCATATTTCACTCGTTATGTGTAAAAAGAACAAAAGCAATTGCCACTAAAATATTCTCCCAAAGGCCTTTAAAATGCATTCCATTGCCACGGCGTATGATTTCCCGGTGCTCTGTAGGGTAAGATAATCATGGAAATACAGAACATCAGCAGCAGCCCTATCTCTTGCCCTCTTCCTAACAGCACTCTGCAGACAAAGTTTTTAACTTTGTTACAGGATTTTGGAGTATGCTCCAAGGGTTTTTCTAGAACATCATGTGATCCAGGTGCTCTGTGCATCACTCTAGGCTAAATGCCTATTTTGCAGTCACCAGCAATCCTAAGGAACTGAATTCAATGGCGCAGACACATCTTTCCAATCCTATTTACCCGTGGCTTCAGCTGAAGACAAGTGTTTACCCAAAGCAATCAGCCCTGCCACAGCTCGAAAGACAGTCTGAAAGCTAAATCACCAGCTTCAAAACCAGTTAAAGATAAATTTACATTAACATTTATTTTTATCTTTATTACATGTGATGTAACATAACTATAACATTAACATTAGCCTTCACTGTATATTTTTAAAGTACATTTATTGAAGCAATTAAAATTACATTTAATCAGACAAGAAGCATTGGCCTCATCTCACCATTGCCATAGCAACACAAAAAGCAGTAAAAATGGTAGAAGGCTCTCACTCTCAAAAAAACACATGACATAGAAGGGATAATCCAAAGGATTCACTCTCACCTCACACAAGTGAAGGTGAGGATGATTTGAGTAGAAGGCAAGAAGTGAGGAAATAGATTAGTTTAGGACATAATCTAGACCGAGCTGAACTTTCTTCATTCCTCACATTTCCAAACCTCAAAAAACACTGCCTCAAGAAACAGACAGGAGAATAATCCCATGGATTGCACCTGACTGAGAGCTGCCTCCAGCAAGTCGATTTGCAAGCTGCAGCTTCCCTGTCTCATATTCCACCACTATAAATATCTGGTTGCTCCTGCTGTGCCAATGCACTGAGCACATTGCTGAGGGTTGGGGTGAACACAGGGTCTGCTTTGCTTTACAGCACTTTCAAGACACACTGTGCATGGCTAAATCAATGTCAGTTATTTTCAAACAGAAAATCTGCTCTTGGTTTGTCTCTCCAGACAAAAACTAAGGCCCCAATTGCAAAAATGCTTTTTTTTATTGTTCTTGTAAAGAACTGGGGCTTTTCTCTTAATTACTTTGGGTGTGTTCTTGTGAGGCACAAATATTGAGGAAAACTTTACATAAGGTGAGTCAAAAAATTATAAACCAAGAAGGAAAGTGCCAATTCTATACATAGTTTTCACATCCCATGGTTTTGAAGAGAAGCTGGCAGCTGCTCCCAATGAGAAAAGCAGCTTAGGTTAGCTGTGCAGTATCGTACCCGATGGGGTTACCACAGCACAGCTATAGAAATTATCATGAGGAGCAGGAAATCCAATTTCATTCCCTCCTCCCTTGTTGTGAGATAAGAGAGTTCTGCTATTGCAAGCTAAAGATTACTGATCATTTCCACATGCACAACCATGTCATGCTCTTTTAATGTTCTCATATGAGCACTGGAGATAAACTCCACAGCAGTAGAAGTTAAAAACAGTCTTGCTCCACTGTAGCAAGGAACAAAAAACAATAGCTGTAGCAAGAACAGTAGAAACAGCTAAATTATTGAAAAAATGTTTAGAATGGGACACACTTTGAGAATCAATCAAATGTAGATAGGCAGAAATGATTAGAGCCATTTTATTTTTCTTCACTTCTGACTCACTTGTATCAGGCCACTTTTTCCTCCTGTTTTCAACTGGGTAGCACCTTACCACTTCCTGGGGACTCAGAATGGTTTACATCAATGCAAAGGGCAAATTAGTCTTACCACCATCACCCTATATGTTTCTTCCTTTTAGTCTTCCAGCAATTCAGTGTTGATTCAGTGTGAACTGTATCTTGTTCTAGTCAAGTGCTTGTCCCTTAAGACCTAACAGGAGGCCAATACCTAATGTCACATGGATGATGCAGATAAATATAAACACCCATTAATCTCAGAAAGGTATGCCAAACTCAAGCCTTGGCTGTATTATTGACAAAATTATTGCCCCTCTTGCATTGCTGAGTTCTACAAAGTAGGCCAGCATTGCATTAAAGGCATCCTGGGGATGGACATTTTTTCTCATTGCTACCAACAATCCAATGATATCAGTCTTGTAGCTGCAACTTGTACAAGATCTTCCACCATCTGTCTGAGGCAGCAACAAATAAGGACATTGAAAATTCAAGATCACCTTAACTACCACAGTATTGCAGGTGAATGTGCCTTTCAGCCCCTGTTATTCAAAGGTCTAGGAGTCATGAAATGCAAATTGGGTCTGTAGCCTGGTATTAGAGTGAGCATTATGCAAGTTGAGAGTTAAGGTCCACTGCTTCTTCAGTGGTATTTCAAATCATTAAGGGCAGATAACTGAGCAATAACATGCCACCTAACATACTTTACCTTTGCAGAACAGAGTATGGGCTAATAACTTAGACTAAAGCTTGGGTCTTACTTGTGTTCATTACTAAATGCAACTGTCCAACTAGTTAACTGTGAGTCTGAATGCCTATAAATGTGTATTTGGTTATGTAAAAATTATGAAGAAAATAAACCACATTCATCAAACATATAAACTCTGTCACCACTTTAGAAATCTAAGCAGGTTGAAAAACAAAAGGGGAAATTATGGTTCACAAATAATTTGCTGGCTGGGGGAAAACTAATGAATAATTTACTTGACAAACATCACATAAGGGAAAACATATTCATAAATCTTCTTAATTGATGGGAAAAATAATTGAATAAAATCTGCAAAAAGAATGTGACAAATTAAAATCAAAATCCCTTGTCTGGTTTAAAGTTTTTTAGAGTAAGGTATTATAGCTACAAATTCAATAATTTGGGGTAAGGACCACAAAAACATAGAATCACGTTCCTTTGTTTCCCTTTTTGTTCTTGCTAGGACAATGAGGCATTCAATGTTTCACTGACATTGCACAGAATTAATAGTCAGAAGGCATAAATAGGTTTGCTTTCATAAAGTGCTGTGAGGTGAAACCCTTCAGTCACCCTCCCAGTTGTCTAGCAGGAGTAATCTCTCACCTTCCAGCCCTGCAGTGACTCCCAGTCTTCTTCCTGCCTGAATTCTGTGTTGTCAGGGTTGGGTCAAGCTGCTAAATGCAGAATTTCAGTATACTTGGCCAAGTAGCCAAGGAAAAGACTATTTCTGACCTGGCTGGGCCACCAGGTGCTTTCTGCAGTACTTCCTATGTAATTTGAGATTCAGGCAGTCGCAGGGAGGGGATGGGACTTACTGATTTTTTTTTTTGGTTTGGTTTGGGTGCTCCTCTGTACAAATTCTTTATATCTTAGTCAAAAAACTAGGCAGAAACTGAAGACTACTAAAGATTTGAGATTTGCTTTGCTATACCTCTGCTCCCTGGCCCTCCTGTGCTCCACCAGTCTCCAGATGGATAGAGACATAATGCACTCTGTTTGCCCCCTCCTTTATGGTGGATCACAGTTCATCTAAGTATCTGTGAAGTCTTGCCTTGTTTGGCTGGGAACATGTGAAGAAATGCAGAAGATCTGAAGTAGTGCCAGCAACAACTGTATTTCACAGGAAAACAATGTCCTTCCTTTTGCAGAGAGGACATGTCCATGATTTTGTTTTTGATGCACTCACACATATCCCCACATGGACTGGGTTCCATAGCCTTTATTCTTTACTATTGCTGTAGGTAAACAATAATAATTTTTTAATTGTTGAAGTATATATTCATCTGCAATGGGTAGCTATTTTTCCACATGATCCATTAATTTCTACTCGATAAAGCACAGCTTAAGCACCTGTGTGATGTATTAAACAACCCTTTCCTCTTATATTTTTTAATCTAATTTCTCAGTTTGCTGCCATTATTTTTCAGTGACCTTTATTCAAAATCACATCAGTATCTATTTTATCCTGTTTTGTACACACTAAAAAAATCTCCGTTAAAGTATGTCTGGTTCCGTTCTGATTGCTCTTTCCCCGTTTGAAATTTTGAAGCAGGTGAAAGCAGGAAGCAAAAGGGTTTAATACATGTGGAAGAGACTTTTATCTGTATCCTTGGGAATGTATTCAACATTGTATGACCCAAGGAAGTGTGTGCTCTGAGAGACAGAAATCATGCATGGGTCAAACAGAGGACACAAACAATACTTTGTGGTGCTCTGCACCTACTGAGTTTAAGGCGATGCATGGAGGTTTCAAAAATATTTTGGCACTGAAAAATGCAGCAGTAAAATTCTCAGACATCTCATAAGGACAAGAGTTGGGAGAGTTTTCATCACTTAGAAAATCTTACTTTTAGTCTCTGTCTCAGCTACCAAGTAATAAAACAGAATTATCTCTTGATTATTGGTTCTTGATGATAATAGAAGTTTTATTACTAATTTCTAAGGGGGGGATGTTAGATGAAATTAATCTCATTTCAGTTACATGCTTAGAGATACCAGATTTTTGCAGCTTTTACTGATCTTGCCCTCAGCAGTTAGATATCTAGAATCTCTAAGTATTAGGCCCTAGGCCAGCAAATCACCCTCTACGTGTAACATGTCCTGCATTCCATTCATTAATTATAATTAATTACATGTTAAAAAATTGCTGCATGATAAAATTCCAATCTTGGGACTTTTTACCCAGGCTCCTCCTAGACATCAGATTCCTCTATAAGTTGTGGTGTATTGTAATTTTGTCATCCTGTTTCTGATTTTCAAATGATTTTGCCCCTAGTGGTCTGTGCTAAATTAACAGTAAATACTCTTCTATGTGAATTTTCATACCTTAGAAAATATCTGAAAGCATCAATTCTGCATTTAGATGTTTCTCACTCTCCAAGCTCCAGTGAAGCTTACACTGGAGACAAGAGTCTATTTGTTCTTGCTGAAAACTTTCACCTGTCTCTTGTAAACCTGATTACTCATGTAAGACCGATATTCTGACATTTTTAAGTACTCTGAGTAAATTGTGTTTAAAATGCAGGCACTGCAAGACATACGGGAACCAATAGCTCAGGAACCATTCACTGTCTCTCTTAGAGGACAATGCAGGAGACTGAAATATTACAGAGGGACCCCCAGGACCTCTAGAGGTAGAGAGCATGTCTAAAGAAAAGACGACCTGAAGACCTACAGGTAACTTCTGTCCTTTTCCCTACCTGTGAAGTACTCCTTGTGGTTCTATAGCTCTCCATTTTCTGGGAAAATTCCAGTTCTAGAGGATTTATCCCAGGGCACAATACAGAAATGATAGATTGCACTTCAATAAGGCATGAGTGCAGGCAGACATCTGTGTCAGCATTGGCCCTACACACAGTGGTGTCTGAAATGGAGGTGGATGTTTAATCTCAGGTAAAACCTCTGCCAGGTATCTATGAATCATTCCAGAGATGATTAAGTATTTCCAGACTCTCTGTGAAGGATGAGAAGTCCACAGAGATGTCTCAGAAACATCACACTGAGGCAACTGGACCCAGCAAAACTAGCCTGGGAGAGACTATTGCTGGGAGCAACCTGTTTCCATGACCAGCCATTTTGGTATGTCTACAGCCAAGATTCAGAGGACAACAGCTAATACACATGTTGGTTCAACAGGAAAAATGATGTGTTCAACAATGTTCAAACACCCATGGTAGCCACGAGCAGGCTGGGCAAAGGAGCACCTCCAACTTTTCCACAGAAGTTGTTACTCTACCACCTAAATAAATCAAAACAGCTCTTTGGGAGCTGGATGTATGTGAATCAGAAAAATCCTGCCAGTTGGGTTTTGCACTGGTGTGAGACTTGGTGTCCCACTAGCTGTGTGATTTTCTTATTAAAATTGTAAAGTTCTGTACTGTGTTGGTTTTATTTTATAGATGGAAAATGTTAGCCTAATTAATATTACTGCAAGGAACATTAAGGTTATTAGTATTCAAGCTTTCTGGCATAAAATAAGCATCAGTTTGAATAAGAAAATTTTTGGAACACAGAGATACAATTGTTAATGCTGGGGAAATGTTACACCTTTTGATGAAGCATTCAGATCCAGCTGCTGTCAAAGTCTAAATGGACTGTGGATATGTTACAGCATGGCTGCTTTTACTTCCTTTGCCAGCAATTTATCTTCTCATCAGGCATCCACTTAACGAGCAGTTTTTTTACTCTTAGCAAACAACAGCAATGTAACATGCAAAAGATCCTATCCAGGTGTTATGGTTGATTGCATAAATGGTTAATGCCTGTAGCTCAAAAGAAGTGATTGGTAAACTAAATGCTGTTAATGGAAAGCCTGAAGCGGAGATCTTGACAGATATCAGATTCCATTGAAAACAAAGAGCCACAATGATTCCTTCCCACACACTCAAGATGAGTTTGAGAAATAAAGGTATCACAACAGGGGTACATTTAAATTGGGCTGGCTTTTGAATGTGCTCAGAATACCAAGACAGTGGTGGCACTGGATGAAAGAGCTACACTACTGAGAATAAACACACACACAAGAGAGCACTTACAAAATTACACCATAAACTTGGACAGAGCTGCACTGTCATTCTGTGCTTTCAGCAAATGGCAGAAGTGCAGCCCCGTTGGGCTGTTGAAGAGAACCACAGAAAATATGGTAGCAGTGTTCTCCCCTTTCATCTCATCCCAGCCGAGTTTCTTTGTTTAATTCTAGAGACCACAAACCCCACTTCCTAGACAGTGTGATGTGGATACAGCCCTTAACAATTACCTGATTTTAACTGTGTTACTGAGAAGGAGCATCCCTTGATTTCAGATTGCTTGATGGCTTAATCACTAGTTGCCTTGAGCAGTTTTCCATAAAATGTGTAATTTCTAGTGTCACACTTCCAGTGCGTGCTGTTGTAAACCTAGATTCTCATTTCTGCTCAGACACAAACAATCATTCCAAATGCTTCCTGCTCCCTGTTGCAGACAGTTACTATACCTCACCCTGGAGGGACGTAATACAGATTAGTAAAAACTTAGGAAACATTTTTTATCTATTTATATGAAAGCTATTATAAAAATACAGAACTGATTTCAACATTACAGAACTACTACCAACACTTGACTATTTTATCTGTGTTCTTTCTTTCAAAACATCTTTGAACACAGTCACATCTCAAGTGGCTCTAAATTTGTGTCTGTGTGACAGTAAATCCAAATAGTCAGAAAATTAGAAATCTGGGCCTGCATTCTCTCATGCGTTTCCCAAGTTTGTCCTCATTCTTGGCAGCATCTGCAAACTTTCAGCAGCTTGAAACAGCATGTTTCTTTGGATCACTTACACCCAAGGTAAAGATAAGTGTGACCCTCATCTTGCTGACTTTTTCTAACTCTTACCATTCACTGACACCCCCTGTGTCCTATAAATCTCCAAGATAATCTTTAATCCATGTCACAAGTCCTAACCTTTATGTCAAGCTCACTGATTTACCTGATCAATCTTTTTGACCCTCTTCTATTTCCCTTTTGCTGTACCCTTAGCAAGCTACATAAATATCCTTCACATTTCACCCTTGCCTCCTCCTTCAGTGAGGTATTTAGAGGACCTGGGATCCCAAGTGCATGGGCCATACCTGGACTTTTCTGGGTTTTTTTCCCGAGAAAAGCTCTTTTTCCAAGCTGTTCTTAAATCATGCCCAAGATAAGTATTTTTATCTTGTGTTTTCAAACAGGGACTCAAAGTCAGACTTCTGACTGATGCTTACTTTGTGTGTGACCTTAGATAAGCCAGCAAGCCACTGCTTCAGTTTGTCATTTTGTACAATGAAAATAGAGATCACAAGTTTCAGAATTAGTGAATTAAATAACCAGCTTGATATAACTTTAAAAGAAACTCTAAGAAGTTAGAAGACAGGAGGACAGCTTGTTCTGAATATGAGACTTATTGAGATGCTGCAGATTGATTGCAGTAGGAAATTAAAAGTCTAAATGAGAGATCAGAGTCAAGATTATTTCTTGTGTTGAAATTCAAGTTCTGTACTATTTTGCTTGCCATATAAATGGGGTAATTGAAGCACAGCAACTGATTTCTCCCAAGTCAACTAGGAGGACATTGGGAGAGAGAAATAAAATTCCAATTTGAAAATTTTCACATTCATTAGATTACATTCTCTAGTAAAATGTATATTTTCCTGGCAATCACTAAGCAAAATGCCAAGAATCTGAGCTGCCAGCCTCAACCGAGATTATTTCTTTGACACCGTCCAACAATTAATTCCTTTCCTGATGAAAAGTTAGAAATCTTAAGCTCCTAAAATGACTATACCTTTTTGGCATCACTGAGCCTGAAAATTGCACATCTTCACAAATAAGGAGCATTTGGTCATTAAAACAATACAGTCTTTGACAGGGGTATAAATGTTATCAGAGACTTCCCACAGCTTCTCAGCACTAACAACACTGGCTGTCATTACTGTCACTTGTAATGTTCTGGAAGAGGCAGCTTGGTCCCCCTTATATATATTTATGCATTAATATTGTGTATTTATTACATATTTACTATATATTTGAACTATTGTGTATGTATAAATTGTACTAATTAATTTAATATCGTCTTTATATTTCTTTCAATTCAACTCACAATTTGACATTAATTTAGGCATTCTACAGCTTTGCTGTATGTGGGTTCTCACACAGAAAGAATTTCAAAGAAGTCATATTATTTTCAGATGAACTCCTTCCAGTGGCCTGGTTTTTGAGCTGCCTTGGCTTTGAGCGCCTGTCCCATGAGGCAGGGTTACTGTAATATTTGAATAACAACCTTTTTGTAGCCAACTCCCTTCTTCATATGTGGATGGGATCATGCACTGCACAGAGCCCAATTATTACATTGCCATCAGCCACCAGCTCCAAGGAGAGGCAGCATTAAAGGCATGAGTGGAAGAGATAGGAAGAAAGAGGGTCAGTCCCTGCACAAGGCCACATACTGAAATGCATCAGATAACCTGAATTTCTCAAGAGCTCCTCCAGGGAAATGCCTCTCTGCATTTACCTTATCTGTGTCCCAAAGTCTGACCTAAAGAGCAGGCTCAGATACAGATGAATCACTGGCTCTGAACTTGAACCAGAGAGAGAATTTTCAGAGGTGGCAGGAAGAGTCCACCAAAATAGTGGTATTCTGATCAGCATCTTGTTCTGCAGGAGAGAGAAAAATCTTGATGGTTTTCCTCTATGGTTTCTGGGATTTTTTTCACTGATCTCAAAATCTTCAGGATTTTCTGTGTCCTCTTCCCTCATGGTATGGATCAGTGAGAGTCCTCCAGTTAGGAGAGCAGGCAACACTGTCCATCAGTGCCACTCTCAGAATCAACAACAGGGACCTATGCAAGGAGAAAAACAGCTACTCAGAAAGCATCTAAATCCTATTCCAGACATGCAAGCAAAGATGGAGAGAGCAAAATGCATAAAAAGAGCAGTGGCCTCCAAATCAGCTGTGAGTCAGGACCAGCCAAATTCAGCAACCAGATGTTTCTCTAGTTCAGGAGCATTTTCAAAGGGGAGCCTGGGCTCTGGCACAATCATGAGTTCTTAGCTCAAAAAACTTGATTTCTTCTTTCAGAAGAGCAGCAGCTCCAGGGAAGAATGACTTTACAATGAAAGCAGGACACCTTGAGAAATGTCCTTCACATGATTTAGTCCAGTGACAATACTCTTGGGAGCTATCATGCAAAAACACATATGGGAGGGAGAGATGAGAGAAATTTTTGAAAGAGGGAGTTTTCTTACAGTGTTGAAATTCTTACTGAAGTGCTTTACCCTTATAAAATGTAGTCAGCAGTGGCAGAAGCTTTTCCTTTCCCCCTTTTTCCAAAGTAACCTGGTACTCATATTAATTACTACTATCACCAGCCTTCTGGGCACAATCTTGATCTCAAGGACAGTGACTCTGGTAATACATCCTGGGGAAGCTATGAAATAGCTTTTAGGTGTATAAATTTAAAATGAAAATCAAAAGTCAAATAATTTTTCAATATTTTCTCAGCAGGAGTTTATATCAGGTAGGAAAACCTGTCATCTTTCTTCTTTGTTTTGGCTTTTTATCTGTGATAGCTCATTAAGACCAGTACTTTCTTCGCTGCAGTCACTCTGTATCTCAGCTTTAGCCATCAATCCAAAGGCAGGGCCTCAGTAAACTGACAAATGTAAGTGAATATATATTTGCAAGTTCCCTTAGCTTCCAGGTTTCCTGGACTGCAGAGTTATTCTTTCTTACTACACAGAAAACCGCTGAAATGTCCCTCTTTCTTGTCTTTAGGAACTCTCTGTATGTCACAGATAACCAGCTGCCTTTGCTTTTAGTCACTGATTCCTGCCTAGTCCTAAATCAAATCCTCCCTTTTGAAAGGGAAAAAAGCTCCATTTCAATTCCTACCCTTGCTCCCACACTCAGTGTGTGCCTATCTACACCTGGTGGTCTGTGCCATGCTCATTGCTCAATTCTAGAACTTGCCTTTGAGTCTACGTGGAATCAGCTTGTCCCAAGAAAGTGCAGTTCCTTGCAGAACTGAACCCTATGAGCAGTCTGGAAATGGAGGGGTGAAAAATTTACTGTAGGAGTTACTCAGCATTTTGTATGAGTAGCCCTTTATAGCAGCTGACAGAGAACTGCTTTAATTATGGGAAGATGTGTCTAAAACATCTGTAAGCACCAAGGCATTTCTTTATTTTGCATCCTCCACATTTTGCACTTTTCACATGCTGCATCTAGAAGAAGACATTTTGGAGTGTATTTAGTAGGTAATTACCCCTGGAACAGCAAATGCAGTTGTAAAATGTGAAACTGGCCATATTTTCACTCTTCCTCTTTATGAATAGCCACAAACCATCCTCTGTCCAATCAACAGCCCTTAAACCTGAGTGATGATATGTGACCAGCTCCGCTGAAGATGTTATCCATTCATGCGAGAAATAAGCCGACACAATTGTTGGTGATAATAAGTTTGCACGCCACATACCCGTCACCATCTTTGGCACTCGTAGCCACTTAATGAGAGTGTGACAGCCTGTTATTCTGAGAGCAGGGACCTTCTGCACGCACCAGGCTGTGCAACAAACGCTCAGCATTTTCGTTTACGTGCCTGCTCATGTGAGCCACTTTGCACAAGATGTAGCCAAAGACTGGACTTCACAGCTGCTCTCTCCAAAGAAGCATTGGCATCTGTTCATAAGGAAATGCGGGTAAGAATTTGAAGTAAATCCAGAAAAATCAGTATGGCTATTCCAGATGTACATCGGCGACAAACTAAAAATGGCTTCAGACATCTAAAAATACTATTCTTAGCTGAAATGATCATCTCTCATATTTGTCACACTATTGATATAGCACCTGAAAGTCATGGTGGATGACAGTGAACTTGAAAGGTAATAAGGAGATTTTCTTATCTAATTTCTATTTCTTATCCCTTTACATTTTTTATTCCTTACTCTAATAATGAATATTGCTCAGTCAACATACGAAATTTTTTGTCAGTTTTAGCCTCCTTTTTTCCCATATGAGCAGTTACACTGCTAGTTCTTCAACTTTTGATAATATTTTGTGTACTGAAAACTGTTTAAAATGGATATCTTATTGTATATAATGGACAGCTTTATTTAAAGTGGATGTCTTATTTCAGACCATTACCAAGTTCTATATGCTCTATTTGGGCTTATACATTACATGAAACTTATAACTAAAATCGTCATCCACACAGTATAAAAACAATGGCTGGCAAATGCCAGTGCTGTCAGATCTTAGTAGGTCTTACCATGGTTATATTTTTCCTCATGATACAGCTCCTAAATAAAATAAAGAAAAAACAAAACAAAACAAAACAAAACNACCACCCCCCCAACAAAACAAACAAACAAACAAACAAACACCAACAAAAAACACCACCAACACTTCCAAAATAGTAAAAAGGTTCTTAACCATTTTGGACCAACTCAAATAATTGTAGGGAGTATTGCATGGAAAACTGAAGGTTTTTTTTTTTCCTCTGAGGTTTGATGCAAGAGGGAGACAGATTTTTATTTTAGATTGTTAAGAGAGACAGCAGGCATTCTTCTAAACTCAAAACCAGAGCTCAATACAGGCTAATAGCATATACAGAAGGAGCACTATAGTTCACTTCTTGGAGGGGGCAGCATGACACCCTTGTAAAACATAGCAATTTGGAATTGGCCAAGCAGGTCCAGAGAAATACTAAAAGGCAACAACAAAGGAAAAATCATGAAAGTCATAATGTTATTTTAAGGACCCTACTACATGCTGATGGTTCTGATCATAAAAGGATCACCATTGCACTGAAGAGATTTGTTTCAAAGCTCCCTCTACAGGAAAGCCATTATGATGATATAACAGGTACTGACTCCTGAAATTTATAAGATATGTCCAAGCTGTGAAAAAATGAAACATTCCACAAATCACTTTAATGGAGGTCATCATAGAAATTATCTTTGTGAACTTGAAATTGTCTGACTAAGCACGATGTGCTGTGGCTTATGATAGAGCTGACGAGTGCATGAGGGGTTGCTGGCCAAAAAAAGGCTTTAACTCCTTTGCCCTCATTTTAGGTTCACAGTGTTGGTATTACATCCCCATGAAGCCTGCAAAGTTTCAAGTAGACACCCTCAAAGCTAAATTATCAACAGTAAGTAGTTCAGAACCTTAAGGACAGTAAGGTACCTATTCATCTGAGCGCTGCTTGTGCTTTCTAGCCTGCTGCAAGAACATCTGTCAGGCTGGGGCTGAGAGCATGCAGACCACAGGGAACACAAACAGAAGAGCACAGTCCTCAAACATCCTCAGATGTCAGCAGGTTCAGGGCCAGGCATCACGTCAAAATGAAGAACAAGGAAGTGATTTTTTTTCATACAGTAATTCTGCTAAAAGACTGTAGATGTACAGGTATAACTAAGATTAGAATCTAGCTTTCAAATCACTGTGTGCAAGGAGTTAAGGGACAATTTCCTTCATCTTAAGTATTCAACTGCTACTTTGAAATGAAAGAGTTTTCTGTTTAAACTTCAGAAGCAAGATTTGCCTTAACTTATATGGGAAAATTCTCGATGTGACTGAGCCCCCACTTCAAGCACAGGGAGCACTGACAGCTATACAGAGAATACACACACTAGTAAACTTTTCTCTCCATGGCAAGAGGGACTGCACAGCACAGGTCAACAAAATCTGCAAAGCTACTAAATTACATTCAGTTTGCAGATATCATTTCAATAAATATTTGTCTTCTCAAAGATCTTAGAGAGCTTGTTTAGCTTAGGAAGGAGAACACAACCATCTGATGGGAGACAAACCAAGCAGCTTTGAAGCAGCCTGAACTCCCTCTGAGCAGCTCACTGTTCAAATATCAAAAGGCACTGGTTTCTGGATATTGTTTACAGGCTAAGATTTGTTGAGAGGTTGATGTTCTCCAAACTGATGCAATCAACCCTGAAACCACACGTACAAGGCCAGAAAAGATACCTCATTGACTCTGTCATTTAGGATGCCCCGGCAGGAATTTAATCCTGTCATTCATATTTTCCTATCATGATTATTTACTCTTATTCCTTTTCTTCTCCTCTGATAAAATTTTATGTTGCATCCCTCTGGACTTATTTCCTTGGCATAGAAACAGAGAGGGGAAAAAATAAAGGCTCATTGTGAAATCCTGGAGGATATAGTTTCTCAGTTTTTTGGAAGAGAACTTCAGGAGACAGGGTCCCAAGTAAAAAATGCTTAAGCCTTTGAAGAAGAGACTCTCAGAGATTGAATGTAGCACTTTTCTTGATGTCAAACAAGGCCTCAAAAGTCATGAACAGCATCTAAAGGAGAAAAGGTCTTCAACTGAACAGTAATTTTTATATTATTGTGTAATGGTATTGTGGCTATCAATTGCAAACAAATCTGCTCAAACCACGACTGATGAACTTCCAGTGCATCAGAGCACTGGAAGAGCCAGCACAAGAGAGAAATGTTAAGAAAGAAGCTTTTCCACTCAATGAGGAAACGACATTCAAATGGCCAGAGAAAGGCCAGTAATGTGAACCATAAATTTAGTGTGAACATATACATTGTAGCTGTCTTGACAAATCAAAAGAGAAAGTGTACAAGACTTGCAAAGCTTTTGAAAACAGTTTCTCAGTTTGTTTGTTTTGAAAGATTTTTCTCCCCCTTCAGAAGGGAGCAGATTCAGAATAAGTCACACTCATTATTTTTCAACAAAGTTGACATCAGAATAGGTCTAGCAATAACATCCTCATGCAAGGTTTAAAAATGAGCTTTTTCAACCATAAAATTACTAATTGTCTGTCTTGTAGAAAGATAAAGAAAATGAATGTTTCATTACTGTCAAGCTCTAGATATCTTGTTTTATATGGAGAAAAATTAACCAGTTTCAGCTTCACAAATGTGAAAATTTGAGATATGTCATTAAGCTTTCCTGCAAGAAATCATAAAGAGCTGATTGTCTTTATTTTTCAATTGAACTTCTTTCAGTCTGGCATACAGCTCCTCTCCTAAAAGGTATCGTATTGGAGCAGTTTCTGAAAAGAATGCTGTCAAAAAGTTATTGCAAAGAGATCAGAGGGCCTGGATATTCAGTCCTTTTTCCAGCTCTGTAACCACTTTCTTTTGTGCCTTTGAGGAAATGTTTATCTTCTCTGATCTGTTAGAGGTGAGGATTTTTTGCATAGCGCATACCCAGAAAAGAAAAGCTGACACGGTGTAGCACGCAAATGACAAAAAAAATCGTGTGCAAGAAAGACCAACTGCAAGATGCATCTCCTGCCTGGAACACCTACGAAGCTCCAACAAACTGCACATCTGTCCTAAAAACCACAGAAACAGAAGGAACTATGGGAAGGATTGCCTGAAGGAGGCTGTATTGAATTTGACCCTAGCAGTTTTCAGCCTTGTGCACTCCCTACGATGTCTCCTTACAGCTGCCAAGGACAGGCTATGTGACAGCCACAGACTCTGACTTACACACAGTTCTCTGGGCTGGTTTAAGTCTTCTGGTTTCTGCTTATGTGTGCATTTCCAGTAACTGCATCAGTGTAAATAGTTATAATATTAACCTCTCAAGGATTTTACCGCCACTACTCTCAGTCATATGGCATTGGTAATACTTTTAACCAGAGTATGTGTGTACTGCAAATTTCTTTGAAATCCTCTGATGAATATAAGCAGTGACCTTTCAAAAATTTTTGAAGGATTTATTCAACATATGATCTGGCATAGGCAACATATATTTGCAAGAAGCAAAGGAACTTCGGTACATGTTGAACATATGTTGACATCTCTGTGTGTCGTCTAGAACTACTTCATGATCACTGGAAATCTTGTCCATATACACTCATTAGAGTTTACACTGTCACTGATCTGATCATTCTGCCAATAGCCTTCAGTTTAATACTAAATTCTAAGCTCCACATTCAGGTCAGATCACACGTTTATAAAAGTTTATATGACCAGCTCAGGTATGGAAGATACTTGAACTTATGGGTACAATCCCTTGTTCCTGACACAGGATATTTTGGTTTGGGTACCTTGCCCAGTAATCACAGGAGCTGAGAAGTCTAGCAAGTCTCCTTTTTATAATGTCCTCTTTCTATTTCAGTTTTGCACAGCAAACATGCACTTCTGTAAAACAGCAATCCATTCCAACTAGCTCCTAACAGGGTCTTTTTAATATACAGCTGTCTACATTTTACATATCCATCCAAAAATATTGATAGCAAGCAATAGCATTTACACAATGCAACATTTTAGGTAGCTAGGCTATAAGCAAATTTGCAACATAGAAGTGATTGCCAAGTCGCCAGTACTGCAGCGTGGAGCTTGGGTAGATGTCATGTACTTACACCCAAAAACATGGTTCAGAAAACCTTTCTCCAGAGGCTTGTTACACAGTCCTACCTTGACCAGCACCATCTCTTCCACAATTACATTGGCCTCACCAAAACTTAGGAGCAGGGTGTGAATTGCAGAGTTTAATGCCAATTACTCAGCTGCAACCAGGTGAGTTAAATAAAAAAAGTTTATTTAAAGGGTCTATGTATACATTTATACAGTGTGTGTAAGATCCAGCAGTAGTGGGTCCCATGAAAGACGCAACAGTCAAAAGGCAATAAAAAGTGTGTTCAAAGTTCTATTGAACTGATTCAATTTAGTCCCACTGAATAAAGTCAAAATATTTCACACTATAATGTACATATACACATTACAATAATGACTTCATTTACTTTTACATTACAGTAATTCATATGTTTGGTGGTGAGCAAAACCAGAACAGAGTTTTTTATTCATCTTTTTCTTCAGAACATTTGAATTATGCAAAAACTGATCTTCATGTCAGGAAATCATTCTCAGTACATGATTGTTTGTCTTGTAGCTTATGGCCATGAAACTATCATTCAAAATTTAAATACAGTGAAAAAACAGCTTTTGAAGACACCAGCTATCGTTAATAAATGATTGAAAAGGAAGACAAGAGTTTTTCCGAGATAAAGTGGTCAGGAATGAGTGCTAAAGGCTTTGGAGCAAGATTGTCACAGCCATGACATTACTTGACATGACAAAATAAACCAAGTCAGAAAGATGTACAGAAAGGGAGCTTGAAGGGAAGAAGACATGTCAGCTGCAGGGTATGAGCCAGAGTGTTTGAATCAGCCTTTTGCCAGTTCCTGACAATTATGGGTTAGCCATTATTGTCAGGCTCGTTTGCAGAAGCACTTAACTGGATGAACAACATTAAAAGACAACTGAATGGCTACTTATCCCTTAAAGAAATGGTTGGTGAAAATGAGCTTCCAGTCTTGCAGAGTCATCACCTCATTTTTGGAAGAGAAAATGGAACACTTTTTCTGTGCAAAAAGCCCATGAAACATCTTCCCTGCGGGTCACTCACTGACCTATGGTGACTATACTGGCAGTCATGTTCACAGAGATAAAGGGAGCAAACAAGTCTAAAGAACTTTCAGTTATAGAATTATTTGATAAACAAAATTCTGGTCCAAATTTCAGATCCATATAAAATCAGGAGATGTTTACCTATAAGAATTCATTTTGATCTGGGCCTGATTTTACTACTATGAATGCAAAGGTTTTCTATGGTGCTTTTTCCCTCAATGAAAGTCTTTCTGATTTTTAAATATGACGGTGTGGACACCGTGTTTCCTTTCAGAAGACTATAAGCTAGTAAGAATGAAAAAATCCTCATAAAGACAGGCTCATTAAATACCAGTTGTTTTCCCCAAGGAATAAGTCTAGAAACATCATCACCTAGGGTTATTTCAAACACAGCTGGAGCAACACTAGGTAGCAGAACCTTTTACCTCAGGGTATGTTTTTGCTTCATTCTCCACAAATCTTAGGCCAAGTTCCTCTTAGGATAAAAGGTAGGGAAAAAATGGCACACAATGTGTTGTAGCTTGTTGTCTTTTTCCTGCTCTTAGAGCACAAGCTTTCTGCTGAGAAGTCATCTATTCTGCTGCCTTGACAGAGCAACAGCTTTCTTGCCCTGATACAAATACACCCTTTTCAGATTTTAGTTAAAAACAACGGTTTTCTTGGTTAACAGCTCATGCCATTGTTCTGACTGTAGTGTTTCTTCTGGTATTTTTATACATATACATATTCAATTAGTCTTCATGCATAAGAATCTTAGTTGTTCTGTTGCAAATCCATATGGGTCTTTCAAAAATGAGAATATGAACTATGAAGATCTGATGAAAGACCTTTGTTTACCCCTGCTGATGTTTCTGAGCTCAGATACAAATAGTTAATTTCATTTCAGCACTGAAATGAAAATACATATCTGGCTTGTCTGTTTAAATAGGTCAGATCTAGAGCCTTCTGAATGCTGATGGTACTTTGGGGATTTTTTCCACTTTGACAGGCTTTACTCCAGAATCTCAAACTTTAGCTTATCATCCTCATGAGCAGTTAAAAAAACCTTTTCAGGAAAATTTCCCATCTGTAACTGGACACCTGGAATTCTGAAAATCAGGAACACATTCCAACAGAAGAATTAGTCATACTGAAGTGCATTTAAATCAATGCAAAATTTTGCCACTGAGATTATATGCTTGATAATACTGGAAAATGGAACACCCCATTTGTCAGTAAGATCAGAAGGAATCTGAATTTTCTTTTGAAAGAACAAAATGCCAGGGAGACAAGTAAAGTGAAATGCAGCAGCTGTGTCTAAGAGGATACACCACAAGACAAATACTGGGATTCTGATGGAAAGGTAATATTCCCTGTGGCATCACGCTGACTATGCAGCTTGTGGTGTGAGGAATGAACTGCTGTGGTGCAAAAGGTTCAGATCTATCTATCTTGTATTTTTGAGGTCACATCAGCCCAAGAATCTCAACTCTTACTACACAGTGGATCTAAGCACTTTTGTGCCAGACGAGCTCATGTATTGCTAATAGAAACTGAGTCGATACCTACAGTTTCTGAAGTGAAACTTGCCAATGGCAAAGTAAAACAAGTATCAGCAGCTCTGAAAAAGTATAGGGGAAAGTTGATTCATATCATACTACTTGCCCTAACGGGCAGAAATTTTCTTAGCAGTGTAGAAGTGGGCTAAAATCCTATTGTTTGTGTGCTAGAGAAATTGATGACAGCAAAACCAAATCATGTATCTGCTTTCTGAGTCACACATCAGCTATGTTAGAACTCAGAAAAGCAAAGCAATATGTCTAATGACTGGAATATAATGTCTCATTTTTCACGGAGATAAAGCTCTCTAAGATTTTTTAGGGAAGTGGTGTAGTTATCAGGACATTAGTTTATAGCTGGACATGATTTACAAAGACAATATCCTAGAATGACTGAAAGTGTTTTTTTCTGAAGTTAATAGAGGACACCAAAAATTTAACATAACTACAGAAACACCCGCTATTAATGCATTTTTGCGCTTGCTGTAAGTATTATTTTGAAAGCTTGGAAGCTTGTTGGTGAGCTCAGTCTAAGATGAACAATACTGGCTCTACTGAAGGAGACAGAAAAATTGGAGGAATCTTAGGCAGCCTGAGGAGCAGACTGAGGAGAACGCAGACATGGGTTTCTTTTCTTCAGCTGTGTGAGTAACTAGATATAGGATACATTGAGGTTTGGTTTTGTACCTTCTCCCTTGCTTGCTTATCTTGAAACTTAGCTCAATGTTCATGTCTCTTAGACAGACTCCTGTTTGGATGAAAATTGTTTATTACATTAAAATTAGATAGATCCAGAACCTGAGTCCAATACTCTCCCATGTCACAAGCACTTGGAGACAGTTTGGAGCTTGACTGAGAAGTGGTCTTTGTCAGTTCTTGTACCAGAGCGAAGTCACACAGTAGTTGTGTGTCTCCATTAACCTGCAATGTAAGTATCTAAGAACATGAAAAGCATTTACATTCAAATTGCTCCATTTCACAAGATCCACAGAAACCTTCACTTATCTTCAGCTGCTGAGAAAGAACAGTGTAAAAAGATAATTTGATTGTCTCCATCTTACAGTTGGGAAAACTGAAATTTGAAAAGATATATGTTTAAGAGTTCACACTGATTTGGTGGCTGAAACAGTAAAAAGTCTTCTAGCCCTTAAACATCAGCAAGATGTATAAAAATTTAAACCATCTGTCAAGAGGAATATCTTGTCACATTTTATTTTGTTTACTTTTTATTGTCAGGAAAGATCACTGACTCTGCCTCCAGCTATGAGAACAAAAGTGGTTTCTGCTGGGGCTTAGGCTTCAGCTTTGTATTCTCCAGCTCTTTCTTCAACTGCCTTTTAATTCAGTGTCTTTTGTGCTTGGATCCTGTCTAACCTAGCCCTGATCTTACAGGATTTGATATCTTCTGAAAATAATTGAGTATATATCTCTATTACAACCTGGAAAGAATCTAGCATGGGTTCATTTTTATATCCTGGGATGCAATTATGAGAATCAGCACTTTCTTCAGGATTTCTTAGTCTCTGCATATGCAATTCTCTTTGTTGCACAGCAGCTGAGGCTCTTGCTGTGTCATAGTCATGTATAGGACCACACTGACTCTGTTTCCAAGTCTGAGGCTGTGTGAGGAGATGCCATCTGCATTCTTTGAATGCAAATATCTTGAAATCTCAGAATCTGGAATTATGCTTTCTGGAAAGTTTTTTTTTTCCCTGCACCACTTCTATTTTAGAAAACAGGATTTTCTGAACTGGGAGTCATGAACTGCTTGTTCTGTTACTTCCTACAAAGATCTGCTACCAGCTACCAGTATAGCCAACAGTCTGGATGCTACTGGAAATGAAATAAAGGTCAAGTGACTTCCTAGAAAAAAATACTATCTTTTAGGAAAGGGAGTAAGTAGTCTTGCTCAAAAACTTTTCAACCAGAACATCCCTTGAATTTAATTCTAAAAACTGAAGAGGAAAATAGATGGGAAATGTGAGATATTATATTGCTCAGATTGTTCAATTCCCTCTTCTACCATAGCATTATTACGTATTTTAGAAGCGCCTTACTGGCACTTGCACATCACTGATACATCTCAAAGTCGATTCTCTGTCTCTTACTTTACTACTCAGAGAAGATGAGATTTTCATGGTGGTTTATTGTTCAGTCACTTACTAAACATTTTCTGTATTTCAGCTGCCAATTATCAAAGGTAGTTAAATAGCAGGCCATTATAAATTTTGGTGATGTTTGAGATAGTTTTGCTGTCCATCATGATCAGAGTCTGATGGAGCAACAGTTCTACTTCCAACACATGCAAGTTTCACTCTTGCTGTGTATAACTTCTCTCTAACAGAGAAATCTTTGAGTACTCTGGTCCTGAACGTCTTAGTGACTAGTTTTCAGTCTCAGATCTCAGAACATCTTGAAATCAAAAATTGGGACAGTGAAGGTGTTGGTATTTCATAGGAATCCAGAGCAGGAATTCCCCTGTGGTAGTAGCAGCGTACTGCTCCCAGTAGTGTTGTGAAGAGACAGGTTGTTGTGTCCGTGTCAGCAGTGTGATGCCCGTATCATTACTGTTCATCAACAACCCACAAAGGCAGAGGCATGGAAGAAGGTCCCAGTGATACAACATCACCTCAAGAACTTTTTTATTTCTTCCACTCCTTGTCCTCCATGCAGACATACAATAGCTTGGACTCATAGAGTGACTCAAACAACCAGTATCACTACACCCAGCTCCAAATTTTCCCAAACTCTGAAGTCTTATTCACAATATGATTCACAATAAATACATAAGGCTGAAATCTGGACCTCGGGCTCACCATGGTAATTCAGGGTAAATCCATCCACAGCTAATGGCTGGAGGCTGGCAATGCTGTGGAATACATTACAGAGGAACCTGCTGTCCAACCTAGTTTGAAAACAAAATCACATTTCCCAAAAATGTGCTGCTTGACTGATTAAACCCAGTTGATTTTAAACAGCTACTACAACCTTCCACCTGGCTGGCATTGAGTGCTCTGCACTTACAGTGTCATATCCCAGGAAAATTGCTGCTTGCTTGTTCGCAGGTATCTAGCTTCATTTTCATAATCACGTTCCTGTTCTTTTCCAGATTGAACAGTATATAGCCTAGAAGGTTAGAATGAGACATATGCCTCCCAGCAATAACTTCTACACAGAGATTGTATTTGCTAACTCTAGCATGTTGGAATTTTCTTCATATGCCAATCACTTGTAGTGATCCTACCCGTGGGGGACTCTCCCATAAATAGTTTTTGCGTGTTCAGGTGTAGGATGCCATGTGACAGACAAATTAGCCTTGGACATAATTTCAGCAAAGAGGTTCAGCTCCATAATTTTGTACTTTAGCAGCTGCAATGGACACCACCTACAAAAAAAAAAAAAAAGAGCTTCCTGTTTATATTCTGGTTTCACAAGGGAATATAAGGAAAATAAATAATATGACTCTTGTTGCTGTCTTCTTTGTTCCACTCTCCAAGAGCTGCAGATGTTGCTCAACAGTTGCAACCAGTTTTTGTTTACCTTCAGATCTCAAGAACATTACTTTCACCACTATAACCGTGCCAGAGGTAGATTATTCTGCTGGCATTCAGCAAGAACTGAAAACATAGCAAAATTCAATATATTTTGGAGAGCTTAAAATATTCAGCTATTTTGAGGGGGGAATGTCTCTTCTTAAAATAAAAATTTCATAAGTTGTGTATCAGTCAGCACTGTTAAGCCAAACACAAGAAAATCAAACAGGAGAGAATCAAAACACTGTCTTTGTAGGACTGCCACATTGATAAAAATGAAGTTGCCAGGAAGTTTAATGGCATAGCTTGTCATCAGAAGATTTTTCAGCACTCTTTTTTCAACCACAGATTTGGCTGAGTTGCAAGTGAAGAAGTTCAAAATTTCTGTTCTGCATTGTTAGCAGTTTCTCCTTTAGAGTGACTTTTTCACTTTGTATTCTAAAAATATTTGTTTATATTTCACTTCATATTCTAAAAAAGATTTTAAAAATAATGATCTCAAGAGGGAAGAGATATTGCTTAAAATTAGTCGATCTACATTATGGTTTTATTTATATTTTAAGAGCATATTAAATAAGGGGGAAACAGCATCAAAAAGGGAAAAGGATTAGCTTCTAAGAGGATTTTGAGAATGATATACAAACTGAAACAGCTCAGAGAACAAAAGAGTCATTGACACGGAGATCAGAAATCTTAGTAACAGAAGGTATAGAAGACAAATACCTTCTAGTACCTGAAGGGAGCCTACAAGGAGGATGGAAATGGCCTTTTTACAAGGGCTTGTAGTAACAGGGCAACGGGAATGGCTTCAGACTAAAAGAGAGTGGGTTCAGATCAGGTATTTGGTAAAAAATATTTACTGTGAGTGTGGTGTGGCACTGGCACAGGTTACCTAGAGAAGCTGTGGATCCTGGAGGTGTTCAAGGCCAGGCTGAATGGGGCTCTGAACAACCTGGTCTAAAGGAAGGGGGTTGGAACCAGGTGATCTTTAAGGTCCCTTCCCACCCAATCCATTCTATGATTCCATGAAATGCATTCCAATCATTTTGTGACTGAGATGAACACAACAGATGAGAGACAGGTGTAGTAGAACAGACTAAAATTAGAGGCAAGAAGGATATGTGTTTGGGATAAATAAATCCTAAGCTATAATTATTCAGCTAAGCGAATGAAGTATATAAAAATGCAAATTATAATAGATAATTTCCATAATTGCTAACTATAAAACACCCCAGCTATTACAAAAAGTCAGTGCTAGATTCTCAAAAGTAGTTGGCCCTTGCAACTAGAATCAAGCATTGTACAACATCAACATTTTAGGACCTTTTTTGTCCTCTGAAATGCACAGAAACACAGATGGTTGTGCCACCCATCTGGCAAAGGGGAGACCTGAGTTCCAGCGTCTGTATAATTACAGTGAATATACACATAAGGTTTACTGAAGCCAAATATTTTTTCCATTTCCCCTGTAGCTTTGTAATTCTGAAGCATTAGTGTCCTTGTCTCTTCCCCATCCAGATTTTCAGTTGCTTATTTTTTCTATATGAACTGGTACAGTTTCAAGGGAAAAAAGAGGTTATTCACCCCATGATATTTAATTGACTGATATTCAGACCATTCATGTGGGAGATGCAGCTTCAACCTTCTCAGGCAGAGACAAAATTAATCTCAGTCTCCCATCTCTGAAGTGACAGCTCTTATGACTAAGTCACTGAATAAAAGGATGTGGGGTAAAACATTCATCTCGGTGCAGGGATCCATGTGTTTGCTGTACTCCAAAAATGTCTTCCATTAGCCATTAAGGAGCAGAGAGGTGAAATAACAGCTATACTTCAGATCTCAGCACTCCTGACCCTCCACTCAATGCATTTCTAGGCACACCTAACAGGAGATATTGTTTTCTAGAAAACTTCATTAAGGAAAATTTAAGCATGTAAAGCAAGTGAACAGAAATTAGGAGGATCTGTCTGGTTTGGGATATAAGCAAAGAAAAGCTGATCCCTTATGCATCCAGGCAAATCTGCCATTTTAAATGAAAGGCTTTGCCCCATGTTCTCTACAACAGGCAGCAGGTGGCCATACAATGTCTCACATAACAGATAACATCTGTTATACACTCAACACCAACTCCATGAGGTTCAACAAGACCAAGTGCTGGGTCCTGCACTTTGGTCACAGCAACCCTGTGCAGTGCTCCAGGCTGGGGACAGAGAGGCTGGAAATCTGCCTGCTGGAAATAAAGATGATGAAGGGTCTGGAGCATGTCCCTTACAAGGAGCAGCTGAAGGAGCTGGGGTTGTTTAGCCTGAAGAAAAGGAGACTCCAGGCAGGTCTTACCTCCCCCTACAGCTATCTGAAAGGTTGTAGCAAGGTGGGTGTTGATCTCTTTTCCCAAGTAACAAGCAATAGGACAAGAAGAAATTACTTCAGGTTGTGCCAGGGGAGGTTTAGATGGGTTATTAGGAAAAATTTCTTCATGGAAAGGGTTTTCAAGCGTTGGAACAAGCTGTCCAGGGTACTTGTTGAATCACTATCCCCAGAGGTCTTTAAAAGATGCATAGTTGTGGTGTTCAGAGACATTATCTAGTGGTGGACTTGGCAGTGCTGGGTAAATCTTTGGACCGAATGATCTTAAAGGTCCTTTCCAACTTGAATTATTCTACAATTCTATGTTGTCTATATACATCAAAGTGATGTATATATTTTTATCCCATTATGTCTTGTGAAATGACTCAAGATGTCTTTCAAGGTTCATTTTCTAAGGTGAAAAAATAATGAAATAACCCTTTACATCCTAAAGCCCAAATAGGTTCAACTGTCTGCGTGCAGATTCTCTGCTACTATGGTTGATATAAGATTGGAAAAGGCTCCCTTGCAAAAATACCTTGTCCTTTGATCCTGTAGGATAATAGGCTGCAGTGTTCCCAGGTTACTGTCAGAAAGCAATCTCCAAGAGGCCAGCTAACTGGAACAAAAAATGGATTTCTATAAAACTAAAGTTAGGGAGAAACTTGGGAGTCCTTTGAATGCAATCACTTTTCAAGGTGTTCGTCTAAGTGACATCCAAATACAAAGGTGAGAGGTGTGAAATAAAAAATGAAATAGAACAGAAGAGTTAGTCATTAGAAGGTCACAAAGTGAGACAGTTTTTTCTGGAACACATTAGCTTCAGTGATAAGTAAACCTTAAAAGTTCAAGAATCAACTTTAGTTGGACAATCCAAAGTTCAGATATTTCTCTTACCTCTTGGACTAAACTCTTCCATGGAAGAAGAAAGCAGAGCAGGCTCCATTGTCATTTACATGGTATAAATGAACGTAACGGGTGTTTGCCTTTTAATTTCAGTAGCATTACACCATTGATTTATCTGTCTCATCAGCCAGAACATCTCCTGAGAACAAACTTCCGACCAAAACTTCCATTTGGTTTAGAGCCATGATAGAAATAACTGTCACTGGAAAGTAGTAATAATTATATTTCCAGCTCTAATCTGAACCAGCAAATTTACAGAAGGCAGTGGAAGCGGACTTCGTCAAAGATATATTTATTTACCCAGTTTTTTTCAAAACCTTGCAGCTGGGGAGACAATACAGGCAGAACTATACTTTCTTCAAACCACTTTATTTTCTCATTAAGCTACATTTTCCACCAAAAGCAAATAGATCCTGTCTCTATTTTTATTACTGTAACAGGAATATCACATTAGAAATGCAACCAAGCTGGACAGAAAGAATATTTCTTGCCCCTGAAGATGGTTGAGTGTCTGCTGAACAGATTCAATGGACTCTACCTCCAAAAAAACATAGAGTTTCATTTTTCCTGCATCCTTAGACCATAATTTCTGGCCCTGCAGTGTTTGCAACAGTGGCCTCCAGGCTGTGTTTGAGAACAAGTTCACCAGGCAGTCACCCTGGAGCACCCCACCATCCTAGCAGGCCCAGGCAAACCTCCAGTGCATCCAGGTGCTGCAGGAGTGCCCATGGATGCCATTATCTAGCAGGAAAACTGGCACCAGCTGTCCCTGCTCAGCTCACTTCCTTACACCCACTTCAGGCATTCTTGCAGCAAACCTCCTGTGATTTCCAGGTTAGTAGGATGGGCTCTGGACTGTCCTCTCAGGGCTCTAGTGCTGTGCTATAAAAGCACATGGATTTTGTGGTAGCTGATTATCATGCGCATATAGTGTGCTCAAAATTAGGCACATGCTTAATTACTTTTTTGAATCAAGAGTCAATCTGTCCTCCCAACACTCATTATGGCCCAGATCTTGCAGTGCACACTGATTCATGGCTTCGGCTTCATGGAGGTTATTGAAGAATCAGTGCTAATTTCCCACATTTTAGAAATGTTTAGGTAGATGAGTGTAGGAATCAATCAATGTACTCCCTTTGCCATTATAAATCTTAGCTGGTATCAACATTGAGTGCCTAAAGATGTGAAATAAAATATTTCACTCCCCAAAACAAATGTGTATGCCTTTGAGAGGAGAGGTCAAGTGTGGTGTGGCATATATTGTACATGTACACACATAAATCATTGATAGCTAGATTGCTTCTCTATATTGATCACATCCTACTTTCCTAACTGGTAGATTATCTAAGAAAATAATCACTAAATTATCTTGACGGTACCAGCTTCCAAGCAAGATTAATGATACATAATTTACTTTATGAAGGAAGCAGGCATCCAATAAATTAGAAAATGCACACCACCATCAAAGCAAATTGTTAAGTATATCCAGCACTCACCTTACTGAGTAGTTGACAAATGCTTTTTACATTCTTTCCATCAAATCATAAGTATTTTCTCGTCACCCACCTCATTGTATAAGCAAATATCTGCTGAATTCCCATACACATTCTACTGACACAAAATTCAATTCAAGGGACAGTGTTTTCCTTCATATATGGTCATATGGATGCACAGTAAGAGAGGTTCAAAACAATTGAGATTCCTTTTGTGGGATCTTAAATTGTGACTTAATTACATGTGTTTAGATGGTTTTTGCCAAAATGAAAAATAAATCGTCATTCAGAGGAAAGATTCATCTTGAAGTTAAAAATATAGGGCATCCAACCCTGACTAACAGTGTCCATGTGCACCACCAGAAGCAGCCCTGATTCTGAGAGTAAGAGTGCCCTTCTCATACCATCATCTTCTTAGGACTGCTGAAGATAGACATTTACAGACCTTTTCCCTGACTTGTTTCTCCTAGAGGTAATCCTAGGTAAAATTTAGATTTACTGTTTACATTTTTAAGTTTATATTTACCGTTAGCATGTACTGAATAATTTTGCTACTAGCAAAATCAAAGAATAGTTATCCAAGCTAGCTTGCTTCCACCTCTTAAATCTTTAAACCTCTAGCATCCACAATAGTTCCATTTTACCTTTTAAGGCTTTTTATTTAGTTTTAGGTGACTGACTGTTACTGATTACATTTCTTGGTACTGTCAAAGGAAAGAAGGGGTGAATGGAGATTATAATTAGCAATGTTTCTGGATGTATTAATCAAATATTACCCAGCCTTCACAACTGCCTCAAAAAGGGAAGTGAGTTTCACAGAGAAACTGAGGCACTGAGAGAGTGACTTGCCTGCAGTCAAAAAGTGAGTCATTTATGCATATGCAGAATATTGTGGTGATCATGTCATGGTGTCAGGCAGCATGACTGACACTGAGCTCTGCGGTCTCATGGTCAAGGGACAGGCCTGGGCAAACACTGCTTGGCAGGCAAGAGTAAAAGGCCCCTGAGGCTTACCTTCACTGTTGAAAGAGCACAGTTTCTGCTCCTGCTAAGTAATGAAATTATTGGGAAGGGTAATTCAGGCTCCCTGGAGAGGCCAAACTCCTCACAAGCATTCATACCTGCTATGGCACAGGTGACAGCCATTCCCTAGTGGCATCAGCGGCAATAAATCTCGCTTTACAGAGCTCTGACATAGAAAAAGGAAGCAATGGGTCTACACTAGTTCCCCAGTCCTGTTACCTGCTTCACTTGGGTCCTGCATCAGCCCTGATAGATATGAAATAGAGAAGAAAGGGATTGCGGTTCCATCTGGAAGTTTGGGAAGTGTTTACAAACTCCCATCCCAGCAAATAACACTTTGAACAGGACAAAAATTAGAAAGAATGGCTATCAAACTGGCTTAGTGAGAAAAGGTTCCCAGAGATGTAGTTCATACCAACTGTACTTTAAAAAGCTCAGTTTGGATAATATTTCCATAGTCCAGCATATTGTGGCATAGTTCAGGCTAATAAATACTTTAATACAGTTGTTATAGAGATGAGCTTTCTGAGGCACAAAGATTTAAATAATACAGCTGGTGGTTTCTGCTGGAGGTTCTGTCTGACCAGAAAACTATCTAAAGAAGCCTTAATGATTAAACCTTAAAACTGAGAGATAATATAACTCAGTAAAAGAGCATTGAGAGGAACTTAAAACCTAGAAGCAGTGTAGAGGACAAAAACAAACTCCTCCCCAAAAACAGCAACACATGTTCAGTCATTTTACAGTTCTGGACAATTTTGTTTGACATAAACAGGAGGAAGAAGCATTTTTAGATGTAAAAAAATAAATCAAAATATTCAAAACGTGTTGAAAATTTGATAAACAGTGGCAACAGGTTGTTGCTTCAGCATTATGGAGATAACAGAGATGCAGATTTCCACATTCAAGGAGGAAAAGGACTTTGACATATTATCCAGTCTTGTACAGAGCACACATTTTCAAAAATAACAGCTTACTTCTCATGGAAAGTTATTACAGCCTGAAATGTTATTTCAGAGTATAACCACTAATGCCAGGCAGCATTTTCATTTGGCAAAGAGGACACAAAGAGAAAGGTACAGAAAAAGTCACATATTACAAAAGGAGAGAAAGGGAGGGAAGAAGGAAAAAATGGACCCGTTTTCATCGTTTTGACTGAATGAACAATGAGTGCAATTACACACATTCAGGCGGATTCAATCAGCACACTGCACACTTTCACAACCACTTTTCTGTTGAGTTCAGGCATTTGCAGGAATAATGTGTTGCCTTCTTGCTTGGCTTTGTGTGCTGTTTCTCAAGAGGCTTAACATTTGTGTGCACAGCAGCTGTATCCACCTGCGTCTACTAAGTCAGGGTGCCAGGGCCTAAAATTACCCTTAGATGGTGGTCCCCAGGGCACAGTGAATTTCACTGCTGACTTAAAACATGCCTAATCTGCAAATCACCAAAACATAAGGAAAAAAAAAAGAAAATAGACACTGTGAAAATATGAAAAAGGTGAATTCTCTCATTTAGCAAGAAAACTGTCATAGCCACAGCACTCAGATGGATTCCAAACAAGAATATGACATTGCAAATAGAAAGTCTTCTTTCATTGCACATAATTTTTTCCAAAACAGCTGATGAAGAGCCAATATCAAGCAGAACAAAAATGGAAACAAGTGGTGCAGTGGCTTGCCAGCCACATAGTCTCATGCCCTTCCAAAGTGCAACAGGCAATGACAGAATGAAATAAAGTCAGTCAGACCCAAGTCTCACACACACTACTGAAGCAGAGACATCTACTGATACAGAAGCTGAACAAGAGGCCAGCAGACATCGGAGCACAGCTGTTACTTTGTGAAGAGGTTGGCAATGTCACACTTTAGGAGGGCAAAGCTCAAAAGATATTTGATAACACCAGAGACAAAAGAGCCACTTTGAGACACAACTACTGAAAATACAGCTATGAAATATACATTTAAATATCTGTGTCCTGACAGTCCACCCTGGGTTACAGAGCCAACAGCTGGGCAGAGGAGTGCAAATAAAAGGCTCACCATTGAGCCCTGCAACACATGTGCTGCATTAATCACTTTTTACGTAAAATAAAGTTGGTCTCTTTATAATCCTGGGTGGCAGAAATGTGCATAATGGATCAAATCAGAGAGCAACATGTTGTCTGGAATCAGCATTCCTTCATCTTCCCAGCAATATGCTTATTCACATATTGTTGGTAGAGGGAGGGTGGAGGGTGTGGAAAAAGAATAACCCTGGTCACTTGGAGAAGGGTAGGATTATTGAGCCACTTATTTCTCACAATAGTGAAATGCCTTACATAAGCAACAAGAGAAATTAGCCAAAAAGGCACATGATGACCCAAATGTGTTCCTGCTGAAATCCTGTACAATTCCATTGCCCTCTGTTTGTGCCTCTTCTGATTCATTGTTTAAACGTGAATCACTTCTCTGGGACTGTATTTACAGATATAAAGGCCAGGTGAAACATTCCTCTGCAAAAATACTCGTCTGGGGGCTTATGTCCCCTGGGTCTTGCCCCAAAGAGGCACAAAACATACTCTATATCCATGAACTTCACGGCACCGTTTGGCTCCTTCCAAAATGGCTTCCATCCAGAAGCACCCACAGGCCCATGAAAACAGTTATATGCCCACACTTCTCCACAACCAGCAGGGGAACTGCCAGGACCAAGTTTACTACTATCTGCCAGCTTTATCTCATTACCTATCATGTATAATCTCTGCTGTGAGCTAGCAATAAGCGGTATTCCTTATTACCATTGCAATGTTCACATAATTAAATTGTTTTCAAATTGTAAGCTATAACAGCTTACAGACTTAGATGAAATTGTCGTGACAATTCAGAAATGCTTATTCTCTCTAACCTGTTTATAGGAAGAGACACTTCCCAATTGTATGTGAAAAAAAGCTCTAATCCATTAGAAGTCATGTCATAACTGAGTATGTTGATTGAACTGCTCATCAAAGTTAAAAGTCTCCAGAAGTCTTTGGAAATATATTTATCATGACTAACAAAAGGGTTATCCAAGGAACCATGGAGCTCTAGACAAAAGTTAAGTTTTGGAAAGAAATTGATCCCTATTCTCACAAGTTGTAAAAATCAGATCATTTTCTCTACCAAATGAACTTAACAGAGAGGACTTAAAGCTCTTCTTACGTCTCATAAGAGAAATTCATATCCCCTTTTCATTTTTCACATCTGGTAACCAATTTTTTTTTTTATGTTTAACTAGAATAAACTAATTTTTTAATTATTTTCAGTGTTAAACAGAAATTAGTAGGATAATTATGAATTTCACATTTTCCTAGAGGGTCAGAAAACATATCCATGTGTACATATATATGTTTCCTACAATTCTCATAGAGTACAATATACTTTACCCAGCTAGGGGCAGGCTGAAAGAGGGTCCTTCAACAATTTAGAGGAGGCCCACTGGCCCACTGAGGTAGCAAATATGTCTCCTGTGGCAGAAAGCTTTTCATTAGCAGCAAAACAAGACTTGCTGCTAGACACAAGACAAGATCTGAGTTTCAGTGCTGTGCAAAGCTGGGACACAAAGTGTTTCCTATTCCTTTTATCACTTTTTCTCTTCTTTTCTCTTTGTCATTTATACAGTGAGAGGTTGGAGTAGGCAAGGGTGTCATCCTACTACAGCATCAGAAATAAGAGACTTTGGAGAAAGAATTAGTAAAAGGACAAGCTATGCCTTTGGGTGTTACACATAAAAAATATAAAATTAAATAACATCAAGGAGGGAAAAATAGAAAAATTTCTTCATCTTGCAATTTTTGCAGACAAAGAAGCTATTCAATACAGGACTTTTAATGATTAATGATGAGGATAGGATTGCCTTTCCAAAGCTGCTCTGAGTACTAAATCACAAATGACCTTTAGTGCTTCCAGCTGAGGGTGATTTATCTCATTTTACCATTAGTGTCTATCATTGCTTTTTATAAAAATTGAGTCTATCTACTTCTACTAATATATGTTGCTCCCCTGGGGATGGTTCAGGACCCACCCATCAAGACCTCCCTTCTAAAATCACAACAATCTGGCTGAGAGCAACTGCTCTATGCACTCCACTCCTTGCTGTCCTCTGCTCTAACACCCAGGAGGGAAGCAGGAATGAGGTCAAGTTTGCTAACCTTTCCTCAGCTCTCAACAGGACATCTAACTCTTCCTTGGATCTCAGCATTAAGGCTCCACATTCTTGGGGAAAATGTACCCAAGAATTTATGGTACATTAAAAATGCTTCTCTTTAACTTTTTATTTCATACCAAGAGCACAGAGGTATAAAGGGTAAAGAGCTAATTTAATGTATAATACAAAACTAAAAGGACCAGACTTTTGAAAATAAGCCTTCACAATCAGCTTTCCTTCATATAAGCCCCTTTCTGTGTAATCTTCCCAATGCCATTCCTTCCATGCAAATCAAAGTGCCTTTTAGGACGAGGAAGTCAGGCCAAGAAAATAAAAGATCCTCCTCTAGCTTTAGCACAGGATTAATCAAGAAAAGTTGGGATATAATACAGAAAAAAAAGATAACAGAATTCTACCCCGAGTTCCTTGCCATCCGCTTTCACAAGGCAACCTACGCTCCCACACTTTCTTCAAGAAGGGTAAACACAGAGGCAGACATTAAACAACACTGGAGATATAGATATGCTTAATACAAAAGAGAAGCGAGAGTAAAGTTTACAGGAGTGGATTCACAAGTAGGATTTTTGTCATTGTTATAGCATCTAACTTTTTAAGCACTCTTTTATTTTGTGTCTTGAAAGAGAAGATCCTTACATAATGTGGTGAAGGTGGGGACAGGCATTCAGAAAGTAAGAACAAGGTTTGCAATCTGGACTTTTATCAGCATATTGGAGCTCACATACATCACTTAGTATACTCTGAAATCACTGATACTCACAGAACCAAAGGAAATGAAAGGCATGAAATACCTGTGATGATGCATGCCAGTAGTTATTATATAATCCAAGCACTTAGCTGGTGCTTGAAACCACTCCTACCAACTTCAAGAACAAGGAGCTTGCTTTCAGCCTCCCTGACCCATTCAGCTTTTGTCCTGCATGCAGAGAGAAGCTAGTGTGTTAAAATGTCTCCGTTTAGGGAAACCATGCAGATATCATAAGAGCAGTATCTCGCAGTATTATTTCCACAAAAACATAAAATACGGGGTATCTAATGAATCATGGTACCTATTGAAATTGAAAATGGCAACAACTAAGAAAAGTAACATGATTGTCAGTATTTTCTAATTATAAAACTTAAGCTCCACTAAACTGAAATAAGTTTTACTTTAGGAATGAAACAAAATGTACTCAAGAAAAAAAAATACCTGTTCATAAAGGTCAAGGATATTCCTAGGCTCTTGTTTGCAGTGCTGATTTTTCTAGTAGTGATGCTTCTTTGATGAAAATACACTCGCTACACTGTCCCAGTGTATATTATAGCTGGTACATATGCAGTTTTGCATCAGGTTCAGTTTCATATATTTTTTATCATTTTAGCCAGCTATATTTTATTACATATGCTTATTTTCAGAGTGGGATTGACTTTTGCATATTCATTAGCATAATTTTTTACTGTATGACTAAACTTCATGCCTGTTTAGTATCTTATATTAAGGACTTAGCCACATTTTGCAGACATAAAATGACATACAGGAGAAGAAAGAACAAGTGTTTAACCCATACTGTGGTGCCTCATTTAATGCAAAATACTTAAACACAATACTAGTCAGCAAGAGAAATTTTAAAAATTGCTCATAACGAAGGAAATGCTGCAGCAAACATAGGAATAAAACACGTATTTCTTACCTTTCATGTGGGCTCTTAAGAAGGTTAAAATTACTTGTATTTAGTGTAATTAAATCTTGTAATCTCATGCCATTTCAACTCAGAGAGGTATCCAGCTATTCACAGTTATTCGCACATTTTCAGGAAAGAAAATAGTTCTCAGATACATCATTAGCCACAATGACCTACATAGATGTCATCTGCAAGGCTGCAACTGAACTCTAGTCTTGGAAGTGTTGGCAGGAATTGCTGCTTCATAGAAACCCATGCATTTCACGTGCTACTGGCTTCCACTTGCTGTCTCTTTTATGGTACGGAATTGCATACAGGATGTACACTCAGGAATGAATAAGGTGGGTCTTCAGGGAAGTCTGGGCACCAACACATCCTCCTCTAAATCATTTTGCTGAGGTGCCATCACTTTGTCCCACCTAGAGTTTAATCATGCACTTGCCTAATGTAATACCTTTTAATTATGGATTCACACTAGTAGAAAGGGATGCAGTAAGAATCCTCTCCTGTAATGAAGTACTACTCACTCTGAACACAGAGAACACACTATTCTATAAAGAATGCTGCGTCCATATGAAGAAGATGAAATGTAATACTTTTAGTTAATGAAGTGTAAAACTAAAAGGGACATTAAGATAGACTTTTCAGATTCCCTTTGACATAAAGGCCAGAATTGTACCCAGTAGCCCCTGCACGGAGCAACATGTCTTGTGATTGACCCAGGATGTATCATTCAATGGCACATTTTACCCTGTCGAAATAACTTATGAGGTGGAAAATAAATTACTCTTAAAAGGTTTGGCTACCTACACCCACGTTTGGAGAGTCTCACTTGGCAAGTACAGAGGAAATTGTTCTTACCTTGTGTTCATCAGTAATCAGTTAATCTCAGTTGGTTTGTACACTCAGTAAGACAAAGCCTGGACTCTTCCCAGACATTTGTTCTAAAACATAAACCACAAATGCTCTGGCAGTTTTCTGACTCCAGAAAACAAACACTGGTACATGCAAGTTCATTGTTTACCACACCCTCTCTGATTTCTAGTCTTGCTGGAAGTCATTTCTCCTCTCTTCATTGCTATTAGCACACATCATATGCCTCAAACATTAACTTTCATGTGTTTCCTTCTCTGGTGTTTTCTCTCTTTTTCTCTTTTCAGGCAGCTGGATCTTTCCTGGTATACACATCCTTTAAAATAGATGCTTTGTTCACACTTTTTTAACAATCAATTTCTGAGGGCTCAAAAGCCTGCTCTTTTCAACACCTTATTTATAAATTTCCTTTCTCCAATACATTATCTGCTACTCCAACCTATTTACCAGCAAGTACTCAGGAAAGAAGTCTCTTCCTCTTAAAAATTCATTTCATATTCTTATCCTGTTCTGGGATTAGCTCTGTCTGGACATGAAAACAATTCTTCTGCAAGTATTCAATAAACTGTCTTTCTACTTATATTAGTCTTCAATAGGATGGACAGCTCCATTCTATTAAATTGCTCTTCAGCAGTGCCATCATCTCCATTTCCTTCCAGAATGATTTCCTCTTTCCCTTACTCTTTCCCATTCTCTTTGCCTCCCTCTGTCTGCTTTCTTCTATTTCCATGTTAATTCTTTCATTGACTAAAATACCCGCAGCTTTGGCAGTGTTTCTTAATATTTCTTATTAACATATTCACCCATTTCTTATCTCATTTCTTCCTGTTTCTATGACTGTCACAAAATACCCAGAGGATCATAATGCTACCTGTGACCAGTTTTGGAAAAGGAGTCCTTTATTACTCACAGCTCCTTTAATCTAGATGCCTTGATGTGTATTTTGATCAGGGTAGCAAGATCTCCGGAACACCACCTACCCAGCTTAAAAGCTACCCAAACCTAGGGCCACCAGTCTTCGGTCCTTTTTCCTCCAGAGCAATCACTGTGAAACTTTTAATGCATTTTTGGCATCCTTCCACAAATATTTTTTATTAAGCAGCAGACAAATATTCTTCTCCAAAGCAGTCTGCAACATTTCCAGCTACTCACACTATTTTAATTGACAGATTTCCATAGCTTATAAGAATCTTCATTAAACCTTTCTGATCTGCTGTCTCTATAACGCAAACACCATCCGTTGCATTACTATTATTTGGCTGACTATTCTTCATTCTTTGGGTATCTCTAATTACTTCCCTGTCTATTCTGTCCATCTAACTTTTGGTATTAGCTTCATTTAATGTAAACCATTGTCTGAAAGACATTTATGGGCAGCTGGGACAAGAAAATCTTCACACTTCCTGCTGCTCTCCATGACATATATTCTACAGGTTTCTTCACTTCCGTAACAACATGTCAGGATTGATTCCAAGTTTTCTTCTGCCATGGCTAATCTGCTTCTGTGCTATTCTCTGTATTACTCTACTAGTTTCTAATAACATTATCTTCAATTACTTTTTGTCCTCTAATAAGAGGAGACTGAGTCTTCTCCTGGTTTTATCAAATCCCAGCTCCTCACTGCTGCCTATGGATTTTCCTTTACACAAATTCCTCTTCAGAAGTTTTAATTCCTTTTTTGGTCATCTTGGAATACAGTCCAAAGTTAGAGAGCAGTTGGTTTAGAAGTTGCTTCAGCAAAAGTTTTTTTACTGAAGAAACATAGTTAATATAAAAACGATTTCTGACTGCAATATGTTAGTGCCACAATGAAATTTTCATCAACAACAGGTCCTGTAAATTCAGAAATATAGAATTTCTGTTTGAAACCAGCAGCACAGAGGACTTCAGGCCAGATAATCCATAGAAAAAAAAGTCTGCTCACATCCCTACAATTTCTGATTATTTTTAAACTTAAAATTTGGTATATACATAACAGTCACTTCATACACATCCCGCCAAATTAAATTAGTTTTTTTCTTTGGTACTTTTTGGTTCTTTTGTTGTTATTTGTTTGGGTTGTGTTTTGTTTTGTTTAGTTTTTGGTTATTGGAGGATTTTGTGAGTATCCCTTGAAATTTGCCCTGTGTAGTTTAGCAGATCAGTAGTCTCATTTTTCTTCTGATACCAAGCAACAGCAGTGGTGCAAGGGTATTCTCCTGTTTAGTGACCTTCTGAATTCCTCTGCCCATTAATTTTTCACCTCAGCTCAGACATTACTGAAACACCTTTCACTCTCCTTCTCATACTTCTTTCTTCGTCAGTACATTGGTACCTACTTTGTAACTTAATGAAGAGTTTTGCTGGTGGTCCTAAAGACAGGCTGATTGTATTCCCTTTCAGCAGGGCGATATTCCTATTAGGATAGCAACCAGCACATTGAGACAAATTTGAATTTTTTCTCCACCTCACATGAATACCTTCACTACAGAAAATACAAATTCCACTGCATGCAGACTATAGGAAAATACACAACACAAATGAGTATTTCCAACTTTCAGGGAGACTCCAGCAGGGCTCTGGCTTTGGCAAGTGAAAGATTGCAGTCAGTACATCTTATTACATGGGTGGTCGAGTTATTGAACTTTATTGACAAAGGGCTGGATTTTCCAGCAAGACAGAGCTTCATTAAAATTCTGCAGAGACTGAAAATTCAATAATCTCTCTCACAAAGCACTGCATGAGTAGGGCTGATTAGGCAATTTCTCTCTCATGCCATTTCTTTTGCTAAAAGCGTTGTTACTTCTTGTTGGTACAAAAAGACAATCATTAAATGAGCATTCGCTATACTTGATTAAGCAGAAAGTTTTAAAGGTGCATTGGCTCTCTTTCTCTAGAATTAATTGAGGCCTTAAAAAAGTTGCAGTAACAACACCACCACCACTTAATCTTTCTAAGCTGAATCATTTAAAATTTGGATCTGATGAATCCATTTATGGCTCTTCATGGCTTTCAGTTCTCTGTTTTCATTTTCTATTACTTGTACATTTGCAGCCAGGACTGCTGGGTACTGGGAAGAGTGTGAGAATTACTCTCTATTCAATTTTTTTCCTTGAAATCACAGCTTATTTGCTCTCATTGGGTTTCAGATTAAGAGACCCCTTAAAATAGAATGGTAGGACCAGATTGAAAATCAGCTGCCTGAATATTTTTTGGCAGTGGCTATCAGTTGTTAGGAAGTGAAGCAGCATAGCAAAATTATTGTTATACTTCCCTTAGGAAAGACATGGGTTTCAGCAATCCACAGGTTAGGGAATTCTTGACACATGTAGTATCCTCATATTTAATAACTGTTGGTGGATTCCTCTTCTGTGACTTTGTTTATTCAAATGCCTCACCATCACCCCTCTCTTATACAACACGATGATGGCCTGCTGCTAGCAAGAATGTTTTCCAGTAAGAAAAGCCAGTTTAGAGACTAGGAGACCTTATTAATCTGGTGCTAAGAGTCTGTTCACAGTGATCACAGAAGCAATTTCCTCTATTTGTTGTTTAGTGGGGTTTTTGTTGAGAGTTTTTTTCTTTTCTTTGTTTCTTTTTTTTTTTTTTGGGGGGGGGTGTGTTTGTTTTTAGTTTCAGGTTTCGGATTTGGTTTGGGGTTTTTGTTGTGAATTGAGAAGGGGAGATGTTAGGATTTCATTTCTGCAAAGAAAGAAGATGAAAAAGATCCAAACCCTACAGGATGCAAACCTAGAAGAAGAATTAGAGGGCTTGTATTCCTGACCATTTTGCTTATCTTCTCTGCTCTTGATCAGTCCTGAATTAATGATTGTTCTTTTTTCCTAAAACAGTTAAGCTGCACCCAAAATAGGGTGTCTAATACCACAGACAATGTCAGTATGTGTTTGCACAACAACATTAGTTATATAACCTAGTTTGGTCCTCAAAAATAAGGTGAGGAAGCTGCTGCTGTAATTCAATATCTTCTGCTAAGATGTTTTTGGAATACAGACCAATCCACTCTGACCCTAGCTGTATTAGGAAAAAATAAAAACAAAACAACCAAATACCACAATCCTGATTCCAGTTGTATTCTGCTCAGCTGAACTCCATTAAACTCAGTGAAATTTTGTCTAAGTTAGCACTGAGAAAAACAAAACAACTAGTCTTCTAAATACAGTCCGGTATTGGTGCAGGTACATAAAACTGTGCATTGAAATATGAATGTAAACTTAGGTATTGCTGTGTCTCTCACCCTTTGATCACCATGCCATTTCTAACAAACTGTTTGATATTTAGCTTGATAATTTTTTTAGATTAAGGGCACCCAAAAGTATTTTAGAACTCAGTGTAGTGAGAGAGACGGGCCAGAAGAACAGATGTCTAGCCTGAGACATCTGGGTACCAGATGAGGGTGTAAGAAGCACCAGGTGGCAGCAGGACGCAGCATCATGCCAGCAAAGGCCTAGCACACGTAGGAGACCTGTCCTGAAGAGAGAAGCAGCAGAGTAGAAACGTTTACCTGATGTTTCCAAGGTTAATTCCCGAAGATAATGTTTTTCCGATTAAAATTTTGGACACAGTTATTGTCAAATCTGAATGTGACACACAAACAGACTTTCATCAGGTCTACCATCCTCATAAGGTTATGTGTTCTACAGCCTGGAAAAACAAGTTTTCAAGAGGAAACTTCTCTTTGTTAATGGCTTGAGAGATACTCCAGTGCAGAACTAGACAGCTGACTTCATATGGCTATCCCTTCTAAAATACTGTTCAGCACAACTGCTTTATCTCGAAGCTCTTTTGCATGTTATTCTATTCTGCTACTTCTCTGAGCAGATTCTCGAAAGAGACTTGCTGGCAGTGCTCACATCTCTGCACGAGGGGGCAGGAGAGGCTCACAGTTCAGACAGGAAAAGCGGCCTGTGATGAGAGAGTAAGAGAAAAAAATTACTTTAGCACTGCAAGACCCTCTGGTTCTTTACCCTTCTCCTCTCCTTGAAGACAGCCCTTGCTGCAAGGCTATTTCACAGGAGTGGCTGGAAAATAAATATGGCTTACAATAAAACTTGTGCCAACAAAGGTCTACAGATTTGTCTCAAATACACATAAGTGTCTGAGATTGTTAGTAGGAAAAGGCCATTTTTTCATAGCAATTTCCATTCCTATAATTACTTTGAAATAAATACCAAAATGAACTGTGGTTAAAAGACAGATCAGAACATTCCCTTCCCTTATGTTTTTTTCTGACCATAATTAAGACACTAGGCTTTAAAATCAGGAAACACAAACACCATGGCTTGGGAGATGTGACGAATAGGGTTGCAGGAGAAATTAGTAGGATGCCTCGTTGCAGTCACAAAGTAGTCCAGCAAAGTGGAGCGGAGCTTGAGTGAGCCAAGCCATGATCCCATGTAAATCAACAAGAATCTCTTGATGCAGTAATACACAATTTACACCTAATAAAGAGTGGGTCACATTCTTCTGTGGGAAGAAAAAAAAAGTGCTGAGAAGAAAAAGCTCTTGTTCATATGTTTACCTAATCCAACTATTTGCTACAGAAATAACCACTAAAATTTGTTTTGGACCACTAACCTTCAGTCTTCTCATCTCCCATACATTTTTGAAAAAATAAGTGTACAAACAAGAGCCATGAGAATGTTTGATACGTCTGAATCTGAAACCTACTATTTTTTTCTGGAAAATAAATAATTTAGCCTTGCAATACTTTTAGAAGGCAGAGGACTATTCTTGTAAAGAGATGAAAGAGGGTCTCATGAAGGTGACTTGACATGGGGTCTATAAGAAGACAGAGTAAATGGGGAGTTTCTTGTTACTCAGCATCTATTCAAGCTCCATCACAAGTGCTAAAGTTATCTCCTTCCCTCTTATGCACAATAATCCTCAGTGTCTCAGTCCTACAGTCCTATCCTACATAGGGAAGCATGGCATGAACCAGGGTAGACCATTAAGCTCTGAACATACAGGTGGTACTACTGGGGCAAGAAGTATGAAAAATGTTGACCTTTCACAGAGTGGTTGCATTTGTCTAATTCTCTCTCTCTGGAGAGAGAGGGAGAGAGTCCACCCCCCTGCCCCAGCTGTGGACTACTTCTGCACTTTCCTGTGCACCCATTCCAATGCTTGTTTATCTTGTGAGCTAACTCAACTTCCTAAACTAGGTAATAATAAAGCTAACAAAGTACCAAGCTCACCACTTGTAAAAAGAATTGAGATATAAGGCCAGATTCAGTGCCCTAGAAAATTTCACCCTAGTCTGCCTCAAATGCGCATCAAGGTCAAGTCACCAGGTTGGTTCTATTGGAAATGCTGCTACACCTTCGGAGATCAGGAGACCCATGAAGAAAGCACTAAGGTTGAAGCTATCACAGACAACTGGTCAGATATGCCATAACAGAAGGAAGGAATTTAGCTCCAGCCTCCTACTAACTTTCTGCATCTATAGCAATTACTCAGGCAGAGGCTTCTGGTCTGCTATTTAGTTCTGGGACTTTTGGTCCCCTTTAAGCACTTCTTCTCCATTAGTGAGCTTATTTGTTCCAGCTACTAACTCGACACCATTTCTGTCAGGTATTCCCTTCAACACCATCTATTTCTTGTATTTCTCTGCCAAATAAGTGATTTTTTCAGACCCTTCAACAGGATCCCCAGGGCCAAAGGGTCCCATCTTCATTCCACAATACTTCAGTAGTAGTTAGTAATGTAGTATCACTGACAATTGGTAGACATGGGTATGGCTATTCTGATTCTGCATTTTAAGGGCTTGGATGAGAACCTCCCTGATTTCCACAGGCTCATAAGGTGACTTAAAATTAAGAATGTATCTGAAGCACCTTGCTAAATCAGACTCTACTGAGTGAAATTGCCTGTAAGGGATACAACAATTGAAAATTCCAGCTATTAGCACCAAGGAAGCCTTCTTCATGCTGGGTGGCCAAGACCACATTTTCAAAGCAGGGAGATGAAGGCTGTAATTGAGGTTTCCCGTGTGTGTTCAAATCAGAGCCTTATACAAAACTGTTAAAAGTAATGAGAAGCCTTGCACTGACTTTAAATCTTTTTGAATACAGCTGTTATGTTACATAACAAATATTGCAGATAAGACCACCAAAAATTGGCACTCAGATAATAGAGGCACACTTCAGATAAAATCAACCACTTTGATGCAAACATACTATTACTGAATAATTTTGCCCCCGATCTGATCCTTATTGTAGCCTGCAACAAAATCTCAAGCTTGTATGCTGCATCCTGGGTATATCACAATTACTTGACTTGGAGATGTCTCTGTATTCCACTAATTTAACCATGCAAAATAACAGATTTGCATAGTGCAAAAATCAGTCATTACATAAATTCATTGGTTTTATTATTTAAGGCAAGGGCTCTATTTTGGCTACATTTCCCTGCAGAAAAATTGTATTCAATGGCAATTGCAAGTCAGAATTGCACACTGTTGAGACAGAGGTGAAACAGTAATAGTTAAATACTTCCCTCCTGTGATGGTATTAACATGACTGCTAGGAAATATGTGCTTGAAAATGCCAGAGAAAGTGATTTGTCTGTGACAGAAGCTGTTTTAAGAAGAGAGAAAATGAAAACCACAACCACACTAAAATAAAGCCTCTTTTAATGAGCTTCGGATGCCTTCTGGAAAATTGAGAAGAGATTTCAATGCATAAATGGTTCTTCTGGTATATCATTATATTGTCTGTTGGAAGGTTTTGTTGGGTGTTTTTTATTGTTGTTGTTTGGATTTTTTTACCTACCAAGTACATACTTTTTTTTTATTTAACTGAGAACAAGACTTCTGTTGTTAGAAACAGAAAGCAGGGAAAACCAAATTGCTCTAGTCATCAGAAGAAGCAGTGTGAGAGATGTTTACCTGAACCTAACCTAGATTCCTGAGGATACCCACCAGTATTTCCTGGAGGATGGATTGGTAATCAATTTAGCTTTGTGTTGCTGAGCATGAGTCATTGGAAATCATAATGATCAAGTGTCTGTGTCATCCCTAAGCTGAAAGTAAAGAGAGGAAAGGATATGGAGAAGAATCTAATATGCCTTTGCAGACCCTGTTTATGGGCACAGAAAAAGAGCAAAATTACACCTCTTGATGGTGTGATGGTTTTCAGTCTATTTGATTGTGGCAACCGAGCTGCATGCCAGTTGATTGCTCTCCTGTTGAATTCTCCTTTGTCGTATTTCCTGCTCAGAAGAACTGACATATTTATGTCATTTTATGTTCTACGTTATCTGTTCTGTAATCTGTCTCATTTTATGCCACTAGAGACATTAGTGGGGTCCCATTACTGCTATACTAGTTGAAAAATCAGAACTTTTATCCTTCACTCTAACACTCAAAGTGAAACCCTGTCATTGAGGAAGTAATCTGAACTTGTTAACTAGCATCTAATAGCTTCTCATTCATGTTTTTTCATTAACTTGTATGAATTTATAGCTCTTGCCTTCAAAATGAAAGGAATGAGTAAATTGAAAATTACTAACAATTTCAAGGTGCAAGCACTGTACTATTCAACTATACTGTATTTCTACTTGCTTTCCAATGAAACTGTACACAGTGACCAAGGCTCAAGAGATGTGGAAAGTTTTCCCATGTGAGAGTTATTTATGGCATCATTGCAGGCAAAAGGTCTATACTCATCTTTAACACTTCCTGAATGAGTAATCTAGGTATGAAACAAGGATTGTTGAAGGCTCCTCCTTCAAACAAGTTTTATGAAAAAATAGCAGCTTTTACCTGAAGCATACAGTCCAGGCATTTATCTGCCAGAAGCAGTTTCAGAAGCTGAATCTCCATTTCAAAATGCCACCTCTGAGATCACTCTAAATCCTCGCAATACAGAGAGAGGTCTGATCACATTGCCAGTTGGCTGGATCAGACTTTCTCTCATCCCTTCCATTCAGTATGACTGCTATTCTTAGACACCTAAATTCATTACACAATGATCCAAAGTCAGCCTTGAACATTCATGCGTTGTAACCAAGCTTTTGAATTGGGGAGGAGGGAAGGAATTCCTCTACTGAAAGTCATGATGCCTAAATCCTGGTCTGGAACTGATCCTAATATAGTAAGGCCTTGATTTCCCTTCTTAAAGAGAAGTTTGTCACACCTGATGACTGCTGAGCTTGATATTTTCTGAACTCTAGCTGATCATTGACATGCAGACTCTATGACTAGCATTTATTCTTTATTTTCCTTAACCCAACTGCCCAGTTACACTTCAAGTTTCCCTGTGCTCATTCCCTCTGCTTATTCCACAGAGTGGATTTCCAGGGTAGGAGGGAACATGCAGCATGGCTGCTGACTGCTGCATAAACAACATAGAGGACGAGGAGATCCAAGAGAAACATCTTACCGATGTAAATGGTATGTCAGCAGCGTCAAAAAAAAAAAAATCTTTTCAATAATCAATTACACTGAGAGACATCTGAAAGCTTCCATCTGGCAGAAGAGAGATGTTAATAGGCTGCATGCAGGGTCAGGTTTAAGCTTATTTTATTACTTCAGCTTGGGGCCGTCACAAGTCAAAAAAATTTCTAGTGAGAGACCAGAGTCAATGCACTCCTTGCCCATTGACAAACTTCATCTGCCTCATGGCGAAATGACGGTAGTGCATCTTTACAAGACCATTTTGAATCTTGTTTCATCTATCCTTAATATCTTGTCTTGAAAGCATGCTCAGCAATCTGAAGGACCTATTCCATACAGGCTTTTGACCACTCATTTGCACCAGAAATTTGTGTTATTGAAACCCTCCTGTAATTCAAGAATCCATTTTTCTCTGAGCTGCATCAGATACAGAAGTGTCACTGAGATTCAGATCCTTCATCTGCCACCCTTTTGCACAGGTTCTCTGAGACCAATCCATAGCCATTCTTCTGACATCAGTCCTGTGACAATCCCTCGGCACAGGACAGAAGAGAAGCATCTTGAGCTTTCCAGCTGTTACTTTCTCCCACTGCATGCTCAGTCTTTAGCCTCCATTTCTAATTTGATTGCCAACAAGATCCTGTCTAAAAGGACTAAAGAGAAAAAGGTTTATGGAGGAGACCGGAATACACGGTTATTCAGCTTCCACCCCCATCTTTGCTGCTGTCTCCCTGTGTACCTCCATCTCTTTCTGCCTTCTTTCCCTTTGTCACACTTTGTCCAGCAAAGAAGGAGAGCATTTGTCAGGTGGAGGCCTAGTTTGTACTCTTGTGTTCTCTTCTAGGTGCTACCACAGTCTTAACCATTAACACATAACAGTGAAACAAGTCTGCAATTCACAAGTTCATCGCACTAAGGACTGAAGAAGTAAGTGGCTCAGTTCTTGACTCCATTGGCTGTTACTAAACTCTTCCAGGCATCAATGAGAAAGAGACAAGAAAAGTCCTTGGGAATAGAAAATATATGGTCACAATTATAATGCAGGTGCCTAATCTGTCACATGAGAGCTCAAGACCAGGACTAAATGTTTGAACTCACTCCTGAAAAAATGAAACTCAAGCTTACAAAGAAACTACAAAATCTCTACAATAAAATTAACTACAGAATCAGTGGATCATGATAAGAAAGAGCAGCTAAAGAATAAATTTCAAAGAAAAGCATGAATGTCACTCCCCCTGAGTTGCTTTCCTTTTGCTTCTGTCTGTCTGCATCAGTTAATGACCGCTCAAGAGCTTATCCCTCCAGCTGCCAAGATATCTCAGACCCAGAACCATTTTTTGTCTATAGCTGGCCAGCAGATCCCCAGAAGGGTGGAAATCATTGCAAATTTCAATCACGTGCAACTTGAAAGTGGTATCCTGTCTCAGCAGGATTACACCAGTTGCTCATTCATCTGGTAGTGTTTTTCTCATCCTTTCTGAGTGCTAGGAATTGGAGAGGGGCAAGAGACCACAAGGCCATATAGTTCACAGGAAATGGTAACAAAGGCTCTTGCCTTCCATCCAGAAGGCAGACATACATCAGTGATACATCTAGTGATCCTTACATACATAGCAAAAAATCCTTTTTCTACTGCAGCAATTACAAGTAGCTGCATTTACAAAGAGGGCTTTTGTAAAGATTGAAAAAATGTGAATGAAATTCCTTCCATGCAAGGTTGTTGTGCTCCATTAGTAGTTCCACAGATGCAGAGCAACTGCTAAATCCATGCAGGGCCTGATGTACCAGCTGCATCTGTGCACTGATCTTGGCCCAAGCCCAGCTTCTGTTGTGTATGGGTGCCAACACTGCACCCACACTGCTCACTCTCCAGAGCCTCATCCCTAGAAGCTCTAATAGAAGAGTTGCAGGAAGCTTACCTTACAGGTAAACAGGTTTTAACACTCTCCTTTTATGAAGAAAGGCACAGGGGCTTGGGATTAGCTGTTTGTGTATTTACACTCTGGTTCATCAACCCTAGTACTTAATTGCTTTTTCCAAATTAAAGCAGAGAAGGGGGACAAGTTCAGTTAATGAATAAACCGTTCCCATTGTTAATTAATCAGTGGCAGAAAAATGATTCAGAATCAGAGCTGCTCTGTTCTAGCCATACTCAAAAGGAGATCAGCTCACCTCCTCCCAAACACTTGAGAAAGGCAGCATTCAGAGGTTGCCTAGCAAGTGAGCCAACGCAGGCTGTGCTGCAGAGTGCACTGCCACAAACGTCGTCTTGACGCACTCCCACTTCAGCTCCCTCGTCACCAGCTCTGGATATGTGACACTGCAAAAAAGGAGCATTTCCCAGGTAATCAGGGCCTTAAACAGCTAGGATTAAGTTTGGCCCCAAGCCCTGGCACACCACTCAGATGGCAGAAAGCTGGTGTGCAGTGTTCCTGGTGTGACATGCATAATAAGCAAGTCACTACCACCACTACCATGCACACTTGTCACACTCTTCAAATGCTCTCAATGTTTATCTTTATTTGTTGGAGTAATTAGAGTAGCCAATATGCTGGATACAGTCAAGGGTTCACTTTGAAGCTGTTACCCTGTGATTATGTTCTACAAAGAATTAGACAGAAACTTTTTCCAGAGCAATTTTTGTCAGACCTGAGACTATCTGGATGACAAGTAGTGAAGACCAGGCGGGCAAATTGCCAGGCAGAAGTGGAAAGCATGTCACCAGAGAAGAACAGCTCACCTTCATCACAGACAAACTGAGATGGCATCTGCTGTGGGTCTGCCAACTGCTCACATTTCCTTGCCTTGATTTCACCTGTGGCAGCACAGGCAGGAGAGCTGGCTTTGCACGTGGTCAGGACATTCTGCTTTGTTTGAGTACTCGGCAGACCATTGACCTGGCGTTTTACGATGAACTCAAAGCACATTTATCCAGAACACTGGGAGACTGGGGGCTGGAGGGCTATTCCAGGAGCTGAACTGACAGAAGTTGATGTCCTCATCATTTATGGCTTAATCAGTTTAATCATTGTGTCACCAGGGCATTACAAAAATAACAACTAGCTTCCAGACTGGTTGATATTTTTATAAGGTTTTTGTACATTGACCTTTTAATACACAGCTGACTGTGTAATCTGCCCTGATGGAAGAAAATGGCATTTTATCACCACAAAAAAAAANAAAAAAAAAAAAAAAAGTTTTGGCATGGTATTACCACACTCCCACACTTCACAGAGACTAGCTAAACTAAAGTAAGCTCATAACAAGTGTACTAATTAGAGGATGAAAGGAATGGATACAAAGTCAAAAACCCCAGAAATAAAATTTCCAGGGATATTTGCAAGGCCGTGGATGTTTTTTTGTCTGCCAGTGAGGCAGGGATGAAACATCCAGACCTCCTCTCCACAGGCATCAACAGCTGGTTCAAATTTAAGTACTGTGAAGAATGGCATGTGAGGAAACAGGGAAATTTGAGGAACAGGTGAACAAAATGGTTCTTCAAGGAAAGAAAGGGTGAGGAAAAACTTGTCAGATGACCCAGACAGTGGATGCTGAAGAAATTAAGGGTAGCGATGATATGGGAGAATGAATTAATTTTGGAAGTCCATGGGGCCAGGTGCACAGTGACAGAGTTAAAGGCCTGGAACACAAGTGGATTAGACAGTAGTTTCTGAAGTAGCAGCAGCAGGAAGTTTATGCAGGAAATAAGTAGCAGACAACCTCTTCAGAGACAAATATCCTGTTTTCCTACAAACTTTCCTAGTTAAGAAAAAGAAAGAATCCAAATAAATCCCATATAACGAAGTCATCAGATTATTTTTTTTACTTTTAAAGTAAACAAAATGTTCTTTTGAGTTCTCTGAGAGGCATCAGTGGGTTTTAAATAAGAAAAATTAACACCATGTTTCCCACAACTGACCTTGCACACCCCAAGAGTTTATCTGCCCACTCTAGTTTCCCTTGTTTTGTTAGTTGTGCTCCACATCAGAAACAATGAAAGCTTTTTTTGTTGTGGTTAAGAAACATCTTTCAAATTGAGCCGTAAACCACTCCTGGTGTATGTGAGCATGGATGTGTGGGGGTGTGTGAGCAAGCTTGTTTGTGACAGAGGAAGAGTGGATACATGTGTAATAGGGAAAAATGAGAGCTAAGAAAGAAAAATCCAGTCTAGAGTAGAATTAAGCAGTTATGAAACAGGATTATAACAAGATGAGGTTATTTCTGTGATTTTAGGCCAGTTGGGGAAGTGGGAAACCTAGAAATTCTCTGAGTTAATAACAAGGCAATTCAGAGTTCATTAAATGCTCTTGGTTGTTTGGGTGTTTGTTTTAAATCTCCCAGCAACAATGGGAAGAAGATTTGCAAAAAACTATAGGAGAGAAAAGCTCCATGGAGTCAAAAAAAAAGAAAAAAAAAAGAGAAAAAACTCTATCCATATGAATAAAAGCTCTCTCTGTGCTGGGCTTCTTTTTACAAGCTTTCTCTCCTAGGTTGCTATATTGTAACAGCTGGGTTATATTTTTCACCATTTCTTCTTAAGCAAAAAAGCCAGGGATTTTAGTGGGACCTGGTGCAGATTACAACAGCTCAGGGTAACTCATCAACTGCTTCTGGGTCAGAAAGAAAAGATCCACTGCTGAGATATGGCAGGAATTGTTCCTGTCTTTCAACTAAAGTGGTGCTGAGTACTGCTTCCTTCTGGCAGTTTCTGTGCTACAAATTTTTCTTTTTAAATCTTATTTACTTTTCCAGCAGTGATTCAGGCAGTTACTTAAGGTCCTGCAGCTAAATCAAATATTTAATTTTCATCTAGTGTCAGTGAAAGATAACAGAGCTCGGCAGGTACTCAGCATGAACAAATTGAGATTTCGATTACTACAAGTACTTTTGTGTTCTCGGCTATAGATACAGCCCGTCCAGACAGTGAGTAGTTAGTAGGAGACATTCTTCCTGAGAACCGTGTTGTCCTGCTCCTCTCCCAAGGCTGCCAGCAGGGCTAAGTGGTTTCTTGCGGAGCACACGCTTGACTCCACTGGGCTGAACCCCACCACGTCAGGCAGCCGGCATCTGAGAGCAATCTGCCCTTGCTGCTGGGACAGCACAGCGCTGGGATACTCACCTACAGGTTAAACAGTCAGCATTCCATTCCCAGTCCTGCAAAGCCATCCAATTACTCACCATGCAATTACTTGGTAGTCAGTAAATAAAATTCACATGATCAGAAAAATACTGCTTTGTTAGGGAAAGGAGGAACGGGATAAATAGAAAATTAGGGGGTTCTTTTCCAGTAGAGAAAAATATTAGTTTCAAAATTTGTGTCCATATTTCTTCTCCAGTTCAGGGATGTTTGTCTGGATCCATTTCTAGCCTTAAACTGCAAGGATGACTTATCATCTAAAAAAAGGCTCACATTTGGGCAATGTGTCTCAAGTCCTTTTCAACTAATTCAGCCTGCAGACTCCAGAAGCTGGGCCATCTCAGATTAGGTTCATGTGCTGTTAGCAACTGGCAGTGCGTAAGGGAATGGAAGTATTACACAAAACCTTGGTAATGGCTGAATTCTGCCTGTTAGCTTTAATAACTTTAACAAATTAAAATTACTCAAACCTAGCAAATCTGTTGACTCTCCAAAGCTGGAAAGGAAACAAATTTACTTTCTCCTCAGTGCTTAAAGCCACTACTTTGTAGACAACTGAAATAATTATTAAAAGAAAATTAGCCCACTAGTGCAGGAGCTAACTTTAATTCTATTGCCCCCACTAGATACAATGCAGAAAAGCCAAGCCCTCATTGTAAAAGATACATCAGGTTTACACAGGAAAACCAAATGGTAAGTTCAGCTTCGTAATATGATGACATGTGAGTGCTTTCTACTTGGCAGAGGGAAGTGGTGCCACTTTCCTTCAGGTTCAGCTAGCTTTGGGGATCTGAAAATCTAGTTTAAGTTCAGATAGCTGTAAGATTATGTGGAAACACTGGGTTGAGGGAGTGAAAGAAAAGTTTTATAAGGATGTGTTCTCAGGAAATCCCACCTATTTGCATGGCAAAGTGCTCACAGTGATAAAGCAAGAGAACTGGGCTCAAGGGTTTTTGTTCAGAACGAGTACATAGGCCATGTAGACCACTTCCCTGGCTCAGCAGGCTGCACCCCAATCCTCTTTCTAGCAGTGCAATGAGAAGTGCTTTAAAATCCATGTAAGAAGATTCTTTAGATAGTCTACAGGTATGTAGGTAGGTTTCTGCTGTATTTCTAATATTGGCTGTCCTAAAGAGCTAGGATAATGCAACTGTACTTGCAACTCAGCTGAACACATTTTAATTTCAGGATTTTTCTTAGGATGTTCCATCTCAGTTTTCCTTTGCTTATATTTATCCTGCCTACCCTCTTAAATATTTCCTTTCCCCTGACCCCTCTTCTCTTGTTATTCGTGTCACACAATTTTTCAGACTGTTAATATCTTTCTAGTTCAGCATCCCCAAATTAAACTGGATTTAGAATCTTCTGTCATAAATCAAACACAACATGAACAACTAACACATCTCTTAAAGGTGCTTAACACATCCTCTCACAGAGCTGGACTTGAGACGCTGACAAACTCACAGCCTAGGACTTCACAAACTAGGTCAAACAACTGTAATTTCAACTCTGCATTTCCTGCCTTTTTTCTCCACATGAAAACATACATTAATAGACTGATGCTGAGAAACTCCAAAGAGCAAATCACAGAGCTTAGCCAGCTGAAGAAAAGGCAGAACTTCAATTTGAGCACACAAATCTGAAATTGTTTTTACCCTTTGATTTCTTATCCATTTTTTGTGTTGACAACAGAGGGGGAAAAAATCCCCTCTCTATGACAGATGCATGACATTATAAAAATTTGCTTCTCTACAAGTGTGAAAGCATTATATCATAAGGGGAAGGCAGGAGATGTCTTTGCAGGTTCTAGCCTACTATTTCATCTTTGTCATGTAGACTCTTCGGATTAAGAGGCTGGCGTGTCTCAAACATATCCTGCTTGCTTGAGTGCCATAACATTGGAAAGAAACATTCAGGGCTTCATGTTTCTTCTGTATTACAATAGTATTAGTTACAAACCATGCATGGAGACTGATTCCTTTGCCCCAGAGCTATTTGGCTCTCCAGGCTAAACTACTAACTGTCTCAAAACAAGGACAGAAATTAAATGCACAGCTGACTCTCTGCAAATCTTGACTAAAGGCTGGAAAACAGCATGTCCACCCTGGAGCTGTCAAGGAGGTCTGCAGGAAAACAGTGTAGAGGAAAGGCATGGAAATTACTTTGTAAGTCAGTATGATTCTCTAATTGCTCAGGAATTAAGAGGTGAGATGTAATTAATCACTACAAGTAATTCATTGTTTAACCTTGACAAAATCCCTAGTGATTGATTCTGTGCTCAGGTTTTCCTATACACATATTCAGAATATTGGCTAATGCAAAGCAAGTCACCCAGATTTTTAAAGTCCTTTAGGAACTCTCAAAGCCAAAAACTATCTCTGAGAGTACCCCACCTTTTAGGAGGTAAAGCACTCATTTAACTGTAGCCACATTATCAAGTCTCCTCACACACAATTCTCAAGCTCAAGTACCAGTTGCAAAAAAGTCATATCTCAGATATGAGAGCCCCTTCCCACTACCTCATTGTTCCTTCACAGCACAACTGTTGCAATAACCCTGAGGACAAAGCCAGGAAGTCTATGATACACCCCATGCCATGACCATCACAGATTTAAGCTGAAAACTTTTGAAGGCAATCAGCCTGAAACAAGGGATGATAAGTGCCTATCACCTTTGCTATGGGATATTTTCTTGAATGCCAAATGCTGTTTTAAAGACTGTTATTTTAGCTCCCAGCCAGGGTAGAACAGATCATCAGCGCTGAAAGTACCAATATATTTGAACTAAAAAAAAAATGTTCAAATGTTCAAAAGAATGTAGTAGAAATAGGCTAGGGGGCAGTGTATATGAAAAAAAGTAAAAGTTCCAATCCTCTTTAAATTTCCTGGTCCCAGCCACCATATTGTCTGGAATTGATTTGGTATAAGCAATATGGCCTTTCAGATTTTAAAGAAACCATAAACTCAAAAGATATTCACTGCCACCCCCTCTCCCAAAAGAATAGCTCAAGTCTTTTTCAAGAGCACATACCTTGCACTGCGTCCAGACCTTTATGTAAAAAAACACTAAAAAACTAAACTCTGTTCTTGTATGTCTCTGCAGAGGCAACTCCACAGCAAAGTTCTTAGGTGGAAGCTCTAGTATAGGAATCAGAGTCCTTTTGTGCCTGCTGTGTTGGGGCAGTGTAAATTTACACCTGCCTCAGGTTTAGTTTAGCAATTAGTAATTATTGGGTAAATTAAGAAAGGTGAGGGAGTTTCCTCTCAAATAAGGTTATTATTAAATAAGAGAAAAACTGAGTGGCACATGAACTGAGCATGCTATTTCTGACCTCAAAGAGTGCCAGACAAGGTAGGTTTGTAGAATTCTAGGGGTTTCATTTGCAAAGATGTCTTAGTGTCTTTCATTCTCAACTTTGCTAATGCTGTGGAAATCCACTTTCTTTCAAAACTTATCTTCTCTCTTGAAAATCATGACTGGCCCAGCCACAAGCAATAGTCAAAGATCAAGTCTTTTTCAAAAAGCTGACCAGCATCAAGAAGCGTGTGTTCCTCTGTGGTGAACTGAACAGTTCAACTTGATCTAAAAAAACAACCCCATATCATTAGTATCTGAGGATGTCTCATTTGTTCCAGCCAATGCAAACATGTATCTTTTTACTTACCAAAACCAGCAGAAGACAGAACAGGTCTACGTTAATACAAACAGGTACTTTTTATTGGCTGAGTAGAAGTTCCACCTTATCTCTTCATTAAAAAAAAAAAAAAAACAAAAAACAACAGCCCATAAGTTTCTTGTGCTGAACAAGGAATTCCATTTTATGGGGAGAGCTCAAAGGGAGGGCATTCACTGAATAACAAAGCCCAGCAGAAGGAGAGGATTTAACAGGTCTGATGAGATTTCCATTTGTTCTGGGCTGCAGATTAGAAGAAATTTAAAGCAGGCCTGCCAGTGCATAAAGAAGAAAAGGGACCTGTCCAGAGTGTACTGCCACTCAAAGACAAGCAAGAAGCATTAACCTGTATTAAGGAAGACAAGAATAAGTCTAGGGGCTTTTCCTTAATGCCCGACATCTGAAACCAAGGTTCTTCTAACATCAGTTCCAAATATTTTTGATTTTGGCTTAGTGTCTGTTTGATGTAGCTATAAAGCAGAGCTCTCATATTTTGCATACTCAGAGAGCTCCCAAAATACTAATGGCAGAATCTCAGTCCCATTTACTCCAGTTCACAAAACTGGCAGGTCAGCCTCTTCTGGGAATCTGATCATTATGAAATTAGCTGTATGGGAGCTGAATTCATTAGAAATTCAGCAGCTTAACGTACAAAGACCATGAGATGACTTTTTGTGTATAGATGTGCACATGTGTTTTAGAGTAAGGAGTAAAGGATTGCAATGTTTGAACGCACTGTGTCCAGAATTTAAAAAAAGGGAAACATTGTAAGGCAGTTTCAAAAGAGTCAGTTTTGTTGTTGAGGGCCAACAAAACAAGCAGCAGTACTTTGTTCCCTATACATAAACACAGGTTCTGATAGTACCATTTGTTCTTTAAGAAATAGGGTATATACATTCCCTTTGCTGGCAAATTGATGCACTGTTTCTCTAAATTTGGGTTAGGGTTATGCCGGTTCCACTTGATCTGACCTTTTTTCTGCACACAGCTCAGCACATGCTGCCCAGGCAGCACTCAACACTGTTTGTCAGCAGTTGTCCTCTGACCACCTGCTACAGAAGGGCAGCAAGAGCTAGCCCGTGTCCCAGCTTCACATGAAAGCCCAGAGTGCCAGGACTGCAGCTGTAATATGCAGGACTCAGTCCCTGTCTGGCAAGAGCTGGGCAAATGCAAGGAAGAAAAAGAGATTTGTGCAAACTAATACTTTGAAAGAGAGTGGGGAAATACCACTCCTCTTGTGCAAGCTTAACAGAAATTCAGCAGCGCCCAGGGTCACCGAGGCCCACCTGGCAGCAGTCTCCAGACATGTTAGAGGATCTCTAGTGCAATACCGATTCAGAGAGCACAGTTCCAACTGCTGGGCCACTGATCATCTGACATTCTGCAGCTGCCCAGTTATTCAGAAAAAATACCAAACCCAAGCTCTGAGAAAAATGCCCGTGGATCAGAATGCTGCTTAAGCAACAAGGCCTACCTGTGCCTTTTGCATGAAAGGTAGAGATCTGTAATTACATAAATGCATAAAGAACTGTCCAGGAATAAGGTCAGACCTGGAAGGACTAGAACTGAAATAGAAACTATGTGGTGTTGGAAGAAATTAAAAATTTATTTTTAAATAAAAAGTCATCCAAAGGAACAGCTACATTTCCCTTGCTTCTCTGAGTAATATTGAAGAGGTGGTGGAGAGAAAAGATTCTCATCTTTTATGGAAATAAGTCCAAAAACCTGAATTCTTATTGTAAATGTTACCAGTAACACTCTACAAGGAACCTCCACAGCATAACAAGATATTCAGTGAGCATTTAGTATACATTGTTGTCTGGATTACCAGTTTCCTTCAAAGACCTAGAGAGGCAACTTTAATACATTTTTTTTCTTTAAACAGAGGATAGACTACCACAATATGTCAGCTTATATGCATCCCAAGGAAAAAAAAACTCAATTATATTTGCAAATATCTATTTACAAAAGACCAAGACAGAATGTTGGCTATTGATTTTCTACCTGGGATCTTCAAAACACTACAAATACTCTAAATCTTATTTATATGTAAGTGATTTTTAAAATAGATTTTGGACTAGTCAGTGTGGTCTAAAGTTTAAAAGAAAGGGCTGAGAAACAGGAAACGTGGGAGAATTGGGTTGGATGAAAGCCTAGATACAGGCCTGTGGTTTGTTTGCATGATTTTTAACTAATAACAAGGGAGATTGGGTGTCTCAGAAAATTCAAAAAAGGGAAAGAAATCTTCATCCAAAGAAAAAACACCCCCAAACCAAAAACCTTCATATGAAGGTAACTGAACTTGTAGACGTTAATGGAAAGTAGTTACGTTTCTCATCACTTAAAACTGCAATAGAGAAAGCCCTAGAAATTGTTCTCCAGGGAATTCTCTCTAGAATCATAGAATGGTAAGTGTTGTAAGGGACTGCGGAGATCATCTAGTCCCAAATGCCACTGCCATGGGTAGGGAAACCTCCCGCTAGATCTAGCACAGCCTTGAATATTGCCAAAGTTGGGGCATCCACAGCCTCCCTGGGCAACCTGTTTCAGTGCCTCATAGTAAAGATTTTCTTCCTAACACTAGCCTAAATCTTTCCTCTTTCAGTTTGCACCCATTACTTCTTGTCCTATCACTACCGTTCCTGACAAAGAGTCCCTCTCCAGCTTCCCAGTAGGCCCCCTTCAGGTACTGGAATGCTGCTATGAGACCTCTCTGCAACCTTTTTTCCAGGGGGAACAGCCCCAAATTTCTCATCCTGTCTTCACAGGGGAAGTGCTCCTGTCCTCTTACCACCTTTGTGACACTCCTCTGGACATGCTCCAACAGGTCCATGTCCTTCCTATTGGAGGCACTGGAACCCTATCCAGCACTCCAGGTGGGGTCTCCCAAGAGCAGAACAGAGGAGCAGAATCACCTCTATCATCCTGCTTGTCACACCTCTTTTGATGCAGCCCAGGACTGGGTTGGCTTTCCGAGCTGCAAGCACACACTGATGCCTTATGTGGAGTTTTTCATCAGCCATCACCCTGAAGCCTTTTTCCACGGGCCTGCTCTCAATCACTTCTCTGCCCAACCTGTAGCTTTGTATGGGATTGCTGTGACCCAGTTGCAGGACCATGCACTTTGCATTGTCAGAATTCCTGAGATTTGCATCTGTCCACTTCTCAAGCATGTCAAACTCCCTCTGGACGGCACCCCTTCCCTCTGGTGTGTCAATTGCAACACTCATCTCAGTGTTGTCAGCAAATGTACTGAGAGTGCACTCAATCCCACTAGAGATATTGAACAGTATTGGCCCCAGTACCAACCCCTGAGGGGCACCACCTGTCACTGGCCTCTACATATACAAGGAGCCATTGAGCACATGTCTTTCTGTGAGGCTATCTAGCTAGTTCTTCATCCACTAAGTATTCCAGTGTCACTTTGCAACAGGATGCCCGAGAAGGGCTGGACCTGTGACTGCTGCAGTGTTGAAACAATAAGAACAAAAATCAGTCAGCTGAGTGTTCTTGTCCTCTCACTGATAGCAACCAATGATGCAAAAAGAAGCTGTAAAAAATCCTTTTAATGTATTATGGAAACAGTAAAAACAGATTTTTTTACTGTTTTCCCAAACCTGCTTTTCCATGTGGTATATGAGGTCTAATGTGTTTTGTAATGGTTAACCTGCTTAGGGCACATTCAGATATTGTTTTTTGTGTGTGTGTGCACAAAGGTCTGATCTTTTGACAAATGCTTGGAGAGCTGCCCATTATAAAGTCAATGATTTTTTTTTTTTAAAGGAGACACTCCAAAGATTCAGGAACAAGTCTGCAGGAATATGACATTAAATTATTTAAAGTAAAGAAAGGGCTAATTTTTTAAACATTCTACTGTTACACTGCTGATCCCAAGGCTGTCTCCCTTCTTTGGTTCTCTCTTGTGCTTACCCTCCTTCTAAATTGCAGACCAACACAAGCTCCAAGCAGTTGAAGGCAAGAACCAGGCAAGTAAAGCTATGGCATTTTGATGACTGCTGCCAATAAAATTCATCTGTTTTCTGCTTTTTTCTTACAGTTTTTTTCTGAATATGATCTCAGTGCTCACACTTTAGATTAAATTTAAAATTGTTTAAAGGTTCAGACAAACTTTTTGCAAAAATAATAAAAATAATTAAATTGTTTACTTCTCACTGAAATGTAATTATTTAATGCTAGCTTGCTAATCATGTTAGTATTTTTGATTAATTGCTAAAATATTGTTGCCTCAACTTCAGACTTTCTATCATTCTATAGTTAAAATTCATGATAATGTCATATGAGTTTTCTGAAAATTTTGTGTTTTACAGCTTGTCTTTGTCACAATTATCTGTTTTTTGTTGTCTAAAATGTCAGTGTACAATATCCTCCTTAAATATAACACTTTGAGTGTGTAAAGCGCAAAAAACACACTTCCTAAACTATGTTCAGTTAGGGTAACAATCATGTGAGGCTGTAGGCTTACTGTATACTGCTGGAGCCAGAGTTCATGGATTCTCATGAAGGAGACATTCACTTGTAGGATTTTCCTTTCTTTCACTCATTCCTTCATATTCTGGCAAATTTGCCTATATCGGGATGCAGGGAGAACACAGAAGAAAGGGAAAAAAAATTACTTTCTGCAAGATTCTACAGAAATAACTAGACAGATAGTCATAATGAAAGTTTGGCTGGCCACAAGGTTGATTTCACACATGGCAAGAAAAATCTTCTGAAAATAGAGACACACTATGTGGCACATATTTTCCTTTAACATCTTCTGGCTTCTTATGGAATACTTCCTTTAGAGAAGTCATCCTCCGTGTTCATCAGTGCCTTCATCCTTATGATTAGAAAACTGATAAAGTCCTAGCCTGTGGAAAATACTATTGCAGTTCGCATTATGTGGTTGCTTTCTCAGAAAAAAAATGCTCATCTTCAGGTATTCAACAGCTTACAGGAGTGTTATTTTTCCTGAAGATTTCTACCTCAAAGTTTTTATGCACAATATATCAGGTGAAAAATGTCAGTCATGCTTGGTATGGCCATCTCCTTTTGTTTAAGTGTGATCATGTCTTCTTTTTTTGCCATGGGAAAATTCACATCTGTTTGTCTCTGTGTGGCTATATCTCTATTCTTTACCACATTCTGAAATAGCAATGTAAAATGTCTTGACATTTTCCACAAAGGCAAAAAAAAAGCAATGACAAAACCCCAACAACTTTGGAAAAAATTCATGGCTGGAATGTTTCTGGGGAGAAACAATTCACAGAAGATTATGTTTCAAAAGAGAGTAATGAATAATGGAAAGTATGAACTGTGAAGTCCTATTATATCAGTTGTATTTAGGTTAACCACATTTAATTTTTTTTAAGTCCATAAATGCTTGAGAAATTTTAATCACATGATGGACTTATTTGTAAACTTACATACTGCCCTGAAGGAGACACTGATTATTGCATTCTGTTGTGACTCATGTTCATCTCTGATTCAGGCTGCCAGGAGTCAGAAAACTAACTAAGTAGTATGTAGTGACTAAATTTCCAATAGAGTTATCCTCGGGACACTCCACTGCACTTCTTTTAACACACTAAGATATGAAAAATAAAAAGAGGATGACATAAAGCAGTCTTTAAGTTTGAAACTTAGCACTATTTTCTTTCATTCCATTAAAACTGAAAATTACATAGTCTAAGCACACTTACACACTTAACAGGAATAGTCTTTCTTTTTGTTGCCCACTATATTCAAAATAGGTATACCAAAAAATATACACAAAATCTTTAAGACAGTATGTGAAAACAGTTTTCCTTAACAAAAATACTATTACCTCTGAATTTTTCTTCAAAATTCAAGTAACACCAACTCTACACAACAGTTCTTGTTCTCTAAATATCAGAAGTAAACCTGCATGCATGTTAGATCTTGATAATATATATTTTCAAATTGAATTCTTTATCGCATGTCAATGAAAATAAAAATCTACAGTAAACTCAAAGCCATATCAAAGTATTGCCATCTGTTTTTTCTTCTATTGACAAGACAAAGTGGTTTAAGATACATTTAATCAGAGCACGATCAGTGATTAAATATATCATGAGTCGCAACATATGGTAGCAGTCACAATTAAAAAAAGAGTTACTTGGGTTCCTATTTATCTGTCAAGTGAACTGGTTTATCTGGTGATCATAAATGAATGTCAGATGTAATCTAATGGCTTTTTAATAGAAGGTAGCTTGATAAAATACTGGCAGACGGTATTCTGGGTAATGATCCAGATGGCAGTAATCTCAGTAATGACTTATCTATTTACCTGACCCCAAACAAAGAAAGGGGGAGGAGGGAGGGGCCACAAAAAGATTCAAGTAGCCTGGGCTACTCTGGCGTTGTAAATGTTCAAATCACTGAAGCAGCACATTCACTTTTGTAGTGGGAGAAATTATGAAATTGATTAAAACAGTATAAATGCAACAGGAAGATCTTCCTCCTCCGCAGTCAGTTTGGGAATGGAAACTTACCTAGTTCTCATGGACTTTTTTTTCCTGCTGTTGCTCTGAAGTGGTCAGTTGAGAGGAAATTCTGTCCTTTAAAGGAAAACATCTCATTGCACCACTAGGCCACCCCAGCAGGCTTTTTCTCAAGGAGCGGTGATGCGCTCCAAAACAGAGGCAATATCATTAAGGAATGCTTTAGAAGCCACAGAGGACTGCCGTCTGGCCTGAAAATCTTTCTTTTGTCTCATATTGACATTGATCATGATACAGGAGAATGATTATTTTTTTTTTCTTTCCTCAACAACTCACAGAAAAAACTCCAAGTAGCCAACATGAACTTTAAGGAGAATCTCCTAACTTTGCCACAGTTACAGTTTCTGAAACCTGAAAAAAATACTCATGTCTTGTGAAATTCCTTTTCAGATAGTGAAAGTCCCATTGAAGTTAGAATTTGATGTTCTAAGTAAATACAAGTGGAAGCTTCACATTTTCATACATAACTAAACATATAATAAGAAAACTCTTGCAATCAACATTAAATAGTAAGTCCCATTGGAATAAAAAAGATCTGTTGGACTTTTCTGCTCTCCAACCTCACCTCCTATATACTTCCACTGCTGAAAATAGTGCTGGGAAACTTGTTGATCTGTTGACTTGAAAATATCCATCCCAAAAAAATCCAGGATGACCTGAACTTCAGCTCAGCACCAGTGTCACACAAAGTAAATTAAGAAGTTATTACAATTTACTCAGGAGGAGCTGGGTGTGATAGTGGACTGATTGCCATGGTATTGAACAGAGAAGCAGCTCTGAGATACTGAGGTACATCTGTATACTGAGGTATATAGATGTTAGTGACAGGCAAGAGAAATATCCCGAGAAAATAGCTCTAATGTTTACATGCACTTTCAGTCAGGCATCCAGCCTAGCTGTTATCAAATCAGTCTGTAGAAGAGATGTACTCCTGTTTTTCAGGTGCTTTGAGAACCACACTCCTTCCATAACAGCATCAGCTACAAGATTTCTTCTCATGAAACAAGTGATTTTCATTTCCAAGTAGAGTCTAGAATTTCTGATTTGGAAGGATTGGTCTAATTTCCTGTGAATTTCTGAGAAAACCTCAGAAAGATTTTGTCTTATAAGACAGCTGTTCAGGTCTAATGTATGGGAGTCATTGTGCTCAGACCCTCACTCTGCGTGAGGCTGGAGCATTGTTGTGAGTTCTGAAAAAAGGTTGGCAGACACAGGGAAATACAAACTCTGGTAGCTAGAGCTGAGCTGAAAACCTGTATGTTCACTGCCAGTCTGCAGAAAGCTTTTTTTGTGCTGTTATAATTGGTCCAGAAAGACAGTTTTAGCTCTGCAGGCTGGCATGCAAAAGTTATATTTGAGAACAAGCACACATGCAGATGATGTGCACTGAGAATACACAGAAAAAGAGAATAAAATTATGTATTCTCCCATATCTCACTTGACCTTCTGACAACTGACATCCTGACAACATACTTGAAATTAAGACCTCAGCTATTCTGAAGCCTTAAGTAAACATCACAAAACCAAAAACTAAGATGGGGAAACATCACCAGTGATATAACAGGTTCAAGAAATATGGGAAACCAGGCGCTGGAAGTATATAAGGAAAAAAGAACAGGGTTAAAAGACATCAAAACCAAATCAATTCCTAAAGAAGACAAGGCTTTTAAGAAAACTTCCCCTCCTTTTACCTGAATGCTTAACCAATACCTAAGTCACAGTAGCTTTTCTATGGAAAACAAAAATATACATATTGAAAATATGGGGAAAACTGACTTTAAAAGAGCATTTTTCCTGTCTATTACTTCTTTAATTTTATACAATGGGAAATTAGAGACAATTAAAATTTTTGATATATTCATACATTTCATATATATGACCTAAATTGGATTCTCCTTCTCTAGTCAAGTCACATAATAAGGCTTACAAATCCTTAAGCCTTAAGGATTTGAACAGGATGCCCATTCAATGTGTTTCCGTTTCACATAGGCCCTCTAAGACATATTTAAGCTCGTTGATTCACTAACATGAACATTAGAAACACACAGGCATATACAGTGAGTTGACTTGCCTGTAATCAACGTTTTTAATCAAGATTTAGGTCCTTTGTTTGAAGACTATATTTGGGAAAGGTTTATTATGCCTCAGAAATTCTCTGCTGAGAAGATCTTGAGCAGTAAGCCATCATCTTGAGATTGCTCCTGTTCAGCTTCACAGATAATCTATTTCCTTGTTTGCTTGTTTGTTTATTTCTACCATGGATATAATCTGTTCCAGAACAAAAAACCAAAACACTGTCACAAATATTTAGGAGTATCCAGAGTCTAATTTTTGTTAACAAGTTATTTATTAATGTTCCTATTTTTAAATAAAACTGTTATTTCATCACATCTGCCTTGACCTGACTTACACAGCAAGACCTTATGGGTATTTTTATTTCTTCTTGAGTTCTGAGTAGCTCCATATACCAACAATTGATATAATGGTCATAATCACTAACAGCCAGACCACAGGAAAATTCTCACAACTCAAAATTCTCCTTTCAGTACTTCTGGGGGTTATTTTTGAGATGTGAACTAGATAAGCTAGAGACAGTTATTTATTTGATTGTTTCAAGGGCTATAAAGTATACTGTAATGAACATTTCTGTTTGGGGACCTGGGATATGACTTTTCATGGCCTTCCTTTTGGTGATTTGTTTTGTTCTTTCTCACCTATATTCACAAGCAGTTTTTAGATACAGGGTCCTATAAAACTTATTGTAACAAAAGATGACAAAGAAGAGAGAATTTCTAAAATACAATTAAATCGCAAAGCAAGTTTGTTTAAAAAGTTGCTGCACATTTTTCATTTGATTTTTTTTTTTCTTGTAGCAGCTATTCAGCTGTGGTTTAAATTTTATTATTGATCTTTTTCCTGTACATTGAAATGGGAGTGGCGTTTGTAGCTGATGCATTCATAACCTGTTTGCCCAGGTTTCGTGTGATGTATACAGCTTGGCATGCTTTCTTCAAGCACTATTTTTTTAATTGAACAGTGCAATTCTGTGCAGACTCAACTACTGTCTTTGTAGCTCTCTGTTTCCCTCCCCTTTACCTTTATAAAAAATTGAGAGTAAATTAGTACCACCACTTATAAGAGACTTCGTTTGTATTGCTTAAGATCTAGTCAGGATGGCATAAGCTTTTGTATTAAATATAGTTCTAAGTTTCCTTGGTATGAATGTCAAGATTCCACTGTCTATTAGCAATCAGAATAAAACACAGAAGAGTTATACTTTCCTTTATCGTTTATTATAATACAAGAAAAACAAATCTAGAAAGCACATTTCATGGAGCACCATATTGAAACAAAATTTTGCTGGCTCTCCTGCAGTGTATTTTTGACATTTAAACAATGACACACACATAGTACACACAGTCACCTACACCATGGTGATCTTAACAACAGACCCAAAGAGATACCTCTTTCAAATACATACACACTGAGGCGCACAGAGGAGTGCCAGTGTGAGGGCATCTGAACGCTGACTGAGTTAATCACTCTTTTGTTAGCGATCTTCATAGGCACACAAGCCCCCCCTGTCTCACCCCAATCGTTCTTCACTGAAGACTCCAAGTTGGGCCCAACTGATTATGGATTTTTCACAGACATGGTGTCAAGTTGTACAAAACTGGCCAATATTCCCTACCTGACACCCCTTATTGCTTTGGTTATAGTACTGAAAGAAAGTCTTAAAAACTCTTAAATCTATACTCCACATCACAGAAAACACACTTTCACACATGCAGAAACATAACTTCCCTCTGCACACACCTGGATGCATAGCACAAATACCTTTTTGAGAAGTGCTGTAGGTTTCCCCAGCAAGATCACCTTCCTAGAAATCACTGCATTTTGTTTTTCAAAGTGTTCAGATAGTTGTTCAACAACACATTTCATAATATATTTTCTTCTTTTTAATAGATGGGGCATGCTTTCCTGATGCCTTAAATTTATGTCATTGTCTACACAAGGAAAGAACAACATGCTATAGTTTCTCATCTGCAGAAAATGTTTTACATTCCTTTTATACAGTGCTAAATACAGATGCTAAGCACAGAACAATGTAGAATGATAGCCCAGAACAGCTTTTTACGTCACTCAAAAGGAAAACACTGGAAGTTTCCCATACTAATGCTGAGACACTGTATTGGTACACAGTAGCCTTCCAGAATGCTTTCAGGCACCTATTTTGTGAGCTGTTGCTCAACATCTATGTCAGACTGGAGCACCTCAATTAATATGGTGTAGTGCCCTGACGCAGTGAGAATGAGACAGAAGCAAATCCAGTCTCACAGCAGACTGGACAAGGCTAGCAAGGCAGTAAAATCTCTACCTGGACCTGAAACAACTGTTACAAAAATTTTGGGTATCTGACATATGGCCACTTTTATTATCAGTTGAGGACAATGTACGACATTTCATCTAAAATGTCAATAAAATGTTTTAATTTTGTAAAAAAAAAATGTTTCTGTCAGCCTCCTAGAAAATCCTTTTCTTTTTTTTTTTCCTTTATGCCCATTTTACTTTGAAGAAAGCCCTGATTTCTGACCAGAAGTTTTCTGGAGAAACCCAAGGTTTAGAAAAATGTATTTCTGTCTTGATAATCAGTGAGGCTGGAACATCTTTAAATTTTAGGCAGGACAGTCATACATATTGCCAATAAAAAAAATGTAGTTATTTTGTATTTTTATTTGTGGAAAATCAATGTGGTTTTCCCATTTACAGAAGCCAGTTTAATAATTCCTGTATACTATGTGATGAAGAGGCATCTATGAATTGCAAAATAAATAATGGAAATTCAAAAGGAGAGAATGGACTTGAAAAATAATCATAACTTTGGATATGCAAATGGGTATTAACAAACTGAATTATTAATTCCCACTCTTTTCTTTGAACTAAAGGTATGTTTCAACAGCTGTGTTAAACATTTGGCTAGTATTTCCCATATAAACAGTTCAGACTTCAATGGTATAATGAGGAAAAGAAGAAAAGACTAGTTTAAGTTTTACAAAGGCTATGGAGTTGCTAGGGATTAAAAAATTTCAGATGACTGAAGAATAGGATATAATAAGGGAAAGATGCTCTGTTGGTTATATCAAATAGATTTTCAATTGGATTAATGTCTACATCTTTACTCATCCAAGTAAGACAGTGTAGCAAAAACAGAAGAGATTCAGAGACAAGGAAAAAGTATGAACCTGTATAAGAATATGAGTTATTGTTTGTCTTAAACAAACAAAGGGTATGGAAATTTCTATATAGATTATATAATGACCAACATACAGAAGAAAAATTGGGATCGCTTATGTTTAGTGGTTTAGCATATAACAGCAAGAGATGAAAAGCATTGAAAACCAGCCTATTTAAAGGTGAAAGAAAAAAATTGTTTTCATTTGGTTTTCTTTGAACTTAAACTGGACTTTTTTTATTTTAGAAATCCCAACCTTACAAAATATTTAAATCTCAAAATCCAGAATCAGCCTCTCATGAGGGATGATGAGACATCAACAATCACTTTAGATGAGGCAAAAATAATATGGGCTGAAGCTAATAAAAATTCTGTAAGTTAAAAATTATTGCACCTTCCCCTGAAGCATCTGATACAGTCAGAGGTAGGACACTCGATTAAATAAACCATGTAGTTTGGCTATGTTACTGTTTCCATGCTAATAGGTTTTTAAAATTCAGTTATACATCCCAGTTAGTCATGAAGATCTGTAACAATCTTCCACACTGAGCAATGACTTACAGTAACATTAATGAATGGTAGGACAGGACAATTATTATTAATGGTCTTAGACGCCATTTATACATGCACACATATGTATACACATACATAAAAATGCATTATATACATATGGAAGCATATATAAATGCACACACAGAAAGACACAGGCCTTCTGAGAAGTGGGGCTCACCCGGAGATCTGAGAACCACTCTTTACGGTCTTCTCCAATGCACATTACCAACTGTGCAAGTGCATGTGTGTCCATGTTTAACAGTGTGTGGAGGAAAATGTGAGAGGAATGGGAAGCATGAACCTGAGTATGGGAGAAATTACCCATGTTACTGTCATTATTTCAGTTCTGTGCTTGAAAACACATTTCCGAATTCCTCCTACATCAGCTAAATTGACCAACAGCAAAGCTAAACGAAATACACAACAATTATGGGCATTGTGTTAACAAAACCCTTATGTATTTTCTATTCTTTCTGATGTCAGTATCAACACATCATATTTCTGATGATGGGCAGGATGAGAAATTAGAGGAACTGATTTGATTTTTGACACTTATTCTGTTTATCTGTTTCATGTTTCTGCCAAAGATGAGAGAAAACTTGGATAGTCCATCTCCATATGGGTTTTCATTTATCAGCTTTAATAGATTAGCTCATTGTAAACCTGCCTCTTCATCAGGCTTGATTAAATAATTTTAGTTTTAGAAATACCTAAACTTAATGTGTACTCTAAGTTTACAGTATCTCTTTCAACTTAATTCCTTATTCATATGAAAATTCTGCCATCTTTTACACTTACTCACATTAATTCAAAACTATTTGTCCTCCCTGTTTCTCTTCTGGGAAGATTTTCAAGAACATGGGCAAAACAGACTATGAGCTCATCTGGTAGCAGAACTGCAGCTAATATCCTCTAAGGCTGCAAACAACTTAACTGTCAGATTAACATAGCTATAAACTAGGTTCAGGTATCTAAGACAGTAAAAGTCAGCATGACTACATTTAACAGGGTAAAGAACAGGATAAGTTTCCATTTCAATGAGGTAAAATTGTGCATAAGTTGCCTTTCCCCAAAATACACCTGCAAGGTCATTATTTCACATTAGAAAAAAAAAAAAAAAAGAAAAAAAAAAAAGAGAAGTTGTTGCTTTTTTGAAAGTTAAAAATGAAATTACCTTTAAGCCTATTGCTAGTCAGAAAGAGATGGAGGTGGGTAAAGAAACAGAGATGAGAACCAGAGAACATTGATAAATATGTGTTGTCAGATCTCAGAACCAAGGGTTTGGTTGGGATCAGCTGAGTTTAATCTCATGATGCATTCTCTAGATGGTTCTCAATGTTGTGTAATAATTCGTCCAGGTATTTCAGTTTTCAAGTGGTAATGGGCTTATTTGATCACCTTTTTCGTTTTGGTCCAACTCCATAGATTTTAACACCTTTCTCAGCAGGCACAGGCTTGCACACTGGACATAAGTAAGGTAGCATTACACAGTTAATATGCTGTGCAGAGGTGTCCACAGAGAGTACAAATACCAGCAAAAGTCCATCTTGCTCTGAGCAGCCAGTCTGCCTGTGCCATGCATTGCATGTGGTTCCCGAAGTCTCTGAATAATAAAATTTCTACCAAGAGAGGAAAATTGCCACACTGCGCTGCATTTGTACGCAAAGTAATTGCAAATCCCCTGCTCCTCCCAGATTCCTTGCATTGGCCACAGGGGCATAAAGAAGCATTTCTGATGAAATGTACAGCATTGCCTTTCCATGGAATGCCTTCCAAGCAGAAACACTTTCTCTGTGTCACCCCAGGACTGGGGCTTCTGGGAAACAGGTCTTATCTAACCACCCTACCTGCTTGCCAGCAGCACCTTTTTGGAGAAGCCTATTCACCTATTCTGTCCCATAGCAAGGGCAGGAGTGGGACTTTTTTTCACTTGACAATGCTTCTGTGGAGCTAGATTTTTGTTTTATTTTCTTTTCCTAGTTAACATTCACTTGACATTGTATCAAATGTGTTCTCCAGCAATCACCTGAAAGGTTTTATTCAAACTAGCATATATTTTCTTTTTTTTCCCTTTTGCATCACCCTAAAGGGACACATCTGTTGACATAACTCCTGCTGGAATAGGTTTCATCTTTTGCTGAAGTTTTGTTCCAGCCAAAGCCGGACCTCTTGAAGGTTGTAGAAAAAGGGGCCTTTGCCTCCCAGGTAGGCAATTTTTTGTCTCTGCACAATGCACACTCGCTCAAATGAAACTCCGTAGGCCACATTGGCATTGTTGTCCATGCAGTCAGCCACCACTTGGCACTGAGGTGGCAAGGAAAAGTGCTCTAGGAGCTGGTGAGCAGCTGCACATCTCTCTTCCTGGCTTCTGTGTTTCTTAACTTCGAATGAAGAGGGAGAGATTCCAGGCGCAGCCCAGCCATCTGATGGGTGAGCTTCATCGATGTAGACCAACAGAAAGTCAGCCACACCAGAGAACTCCTCCACCAGCTTGCTGAAGGCTGACAGCTGGCTTGTGAACGGTGGTCAGGTAGCTGAGCCAAAGTTGACCACCAGTGGCCGCTCTGAGTTGGCAAAATCCAGAAGGTGGCATTTGGTTCCACATTTGCCACCAACATTCTTCCAGCTGCCACTGCTGTCATCACTGCCCTTGGCTATATGGATTACACTGGAGTTTGGGGCTTCTCCTCCCAGTTTGACCTGATGGCAGAACAAATTAAAACATGGCGAGTTAGTGTGACTTGCTTGTGCAGTATCCTTATGGCTACTCTCTTCAAAAAGTCACCTGTTCAGGGTACACCTAATGAGTCACATGGGGACAGAGCAAATCATCAAAAGCAGCAGCTTCTAAATGGTCATCTTACCCACCTGCACTCACAGTTCAGGAAAATGTGGCATTTCTGACAAATATGCTACTTCATTAATGTTAGAAAATTTGATAAGAGGTCTGTCCTGTCCACTACATACTTGGTCCTGTCCACCCTTATCTATTTGGAGACTTGTATTTGCTTTCAGACAGACTACCTCAAATTTCTTCTGACTTTCCTCTGTGAAACATAGAGTTTTTTTCCACTGGCATTTTCCATAAGTTCTCTCCGTTTGATTCACATCATCCTTGAATCTCACTATTCAAAACACCAACAGTGTTTTCACTAATTTTCAGCATAATCAGACAACTACTTTGTGTAATGAAGTAGCTCACAGACTACACCTCTTTATATATTCTAGCTGTTTGTTTTTTATAAGACACCGAGACTGTTTTGGAAAAAGAGTAGCCTGTTGATTAGGGATTAGCTAGTAAGGTGTTATAGAGCCGAGGTCCCTTCTCAGCCCACAACCTGCAGTTCAAGCTATTTTTCCAACTCTCAAAAACCAGTCTGCATTATATTCCTGATCTTCACAACACACACAGTGCCTCTGAATTTTGAGAGATTTGCAGATTTGTATATTCTCTTCCATCCTGCACTCCAAGAATGAAAATACTCAAGAGTACCAAACACAAGAGATCTCTGCAGATGCTCACTTAAAATATACAGTGCTTTGACAGTGAATCATCCAAGAGTGTGCCCTCTAAAATTTCTTCTAACCCCTTTGCAGTAATTTCATCAGTGATGGAGTGACACATTTCATTCTACTGCAATGTTTCTTTACAAGATGATTGAGGGGGAAAAAACAGCAGGAAAAGGGGAAAGTTTACACAATGGCTGAAGCAGGAGGAGGTGAAAAGTAACTGCTCTCAGCTCCAGCTTCAGATCTAACTCAGACCCAACAGGCAGTGCTGGAAAGGTCATTTTGCCTGACCATTTCTGTTTGCATATCTATAGCAAAAAAGACAGAATAAAAGCAACTCACAGGAGGGGATGCTAGAATAAGGCAGACCCTGCAGAGGGCTCCAAGATCCTTAGCTGGTAACTACTATAGAACCACAAAACACTATTGCATAATGCAATTAAGTTTTAATGAGCTCTGCCACAGCAATTCCGATGTCTCTGCCTTTAGCATCAACCACTAGTACTGCAAGGCAATTACCCTTTTGTATTTTCCTGACTCTTTCTGTCCCCTGACTATATGATTATGTTCAGAACTGTTGCTTTGAAGGAAACACACAGGGTCAAATTCTGAAGTCTTACATTTTATGTATTCCTTTCTGGAGCTACACTGCAATTAAAGTCTATAGAAGTTAACACTACATGAGAACTGTGTAAAAACTGAATAAATAACTGATTTTTGATGCACTTGTATTTGACATTGTATTATAGGGTATCAGATGCAATATAGGAGTCAGATGCAGTAAGAAGCTGAGTGAACAGCTGAACACTGAACTCATGCCGTTGCTGCTGAACATAAATCCAAAGGCAAGTAGATTGCTGATACTGGACACTCCATTTCTCCCTCAGAAACCTGACTATCTTGAACAAAATTGCAGTTATTCATGACTCTGCACTATTTTATCAGAATAACATTAGAAGCAAGAGTCTAATCAAATAATATTTTGTAAGACACAGCCATTAATGCTTCCGGACTTCACAGCTATATGGGAATGTCTCACAGTGAGTTGGCACATGATTATGAGCATTATTTTGATTCTTTCCAATATAGCAAATTGAAATACAACCATGCCACCATTCTCACTCAGAGATCAGCAAGGAAGAGAACCATAGAAAGAAAGATGACCTGAGACCCACAGATCTCACCAGGCCAAGTATCTGGTGATCATGCCCCTGGAAGCAGAGGATGTGCAGCTGCAGCACAGTCAAGCGAATAATGATGCCCTAGGAAAACATAGCCCCTTTGCCCCCATCTCTGTAAACCCGCATCTGTAGCATTGCTATCTGCTAGAGCACTGGTAATAGTTTAAAAAAAAAGCCTTGTGCTTCACATTTGAAAGGAAGAGGCTTGAAACAGCTGAGTTTAGGATCTGATGTATGAGTGCACTGTCTACTGAACTCAAAAAAAGAAAATAACTACCTCCCAGTTTTTGCGAAGAAATTATCTGTCTGGAGAGGCAGGCTCAGAGACTCAGGCTCTTACATTTAAGAAATGGCATTAAGCATCTTACAGCATTTAAGGCCACCTACACCTTAGCAGGTAGTCTTCTGTTCAGCTGTTGATCATTTCTCTCTGCCATTCTGTGATGTGAGATAAGTAAAGCAGGAGTCAGGTAAAGGGCTGCACTTGAACAAAGAAATACACAGGTCAAGATCATATGGCATTCATATAATCACCCTGAGAGCTGTACTCAGTCCAGAAGCCAAGTAAGCAATTCAGCAATCTGTGATAAATTGGTGACTGCCAAAAAAAGGTACATCTCAAGAAACACAACACATGCATATCAACACAAACACTAGATCCCTCTTTACCTAGAAAGATTAACTGTTCCTGAACTACAATACATGCTTTTTCAGAGCTAGCTTGCTCAAAATGTGCCTTTTGGGCAAAGCCTAACATATAAATATTTGTGCTTCACCCAACCCCCTGGATGAATAATAGACTTCAGTATTTAAGACGGTGTGCTCATCCAGTCAAAGAAAAGAAGTAGTGACATGTCATTTATCTCACAAATCACAATTTAACAACACACTTTGAATTTCTTGTATTTGCTCTCATTCTTCAGAGGAGAATTAAAATAAAGGTAAAAAGAAGACTCTGTAAGTCAGGAATGAACAGAGCTGCTTAGGACCTAAGGAACATCTAAGCAGCTGTTTCCACTTACTCCTCAGGTTTTATTTTAACAAAACTATCATGACTGAAAACAGCTAGCCACCACTCTAACCGGGAAACCACAGTTTGCTACTTGATTGTTTTAAGCAGAAAGACAGGCTATATATCCTAAGCTCCTCATTGCCAATTCCTCATTCAGGTCTACCAAACCCTTTAATTTCCTAGGCCAGTTTGAAAACCTGAAGAAATAGACTGCAAAAATAACTTCCAATACACACCAACATGGGAATGTCCTTCAAGTCTTATCTAACATTGGTACCAAAGATGACAACATATTTTCTGTTCTTCAACAATGCAAATTTGCATTCTGTCTCTCACACTCCTTATGGACTATAAAAATACATGGAGTTAGGACAAAAAGTACAAAGAAACCTCTATCCATCTCTACATCACCTTACAGCAGTTTCTCTTCATTTCCCATAGCCATGAAGGAAGTCTCACGGCCGCAGGTTACCTATCATTTTAATTTTTGTTTCTAGGAGTGCTTGTGTTGAGTTTTTTCCCCTTAATGAGACATCCTTGCCAAGCAGGCATTCACGAGGCATTTTTCCTCTTGTAGAGAAGTAATTAGGTCGGTGCCTTGTTCCATGCCAGTGTCAGGCACTCCAAAAGGCAGCCCTGCCCAGTCGTTAATGCTTATACATAAGCAGCAGCGGCAGATCCACTAATTGGTCTTGATGAAGAACTGACGTTCCCAAGGGACTGTTTATTTCACCAGACTCTGAACGGATTGACACAGGATGACAATATCATCCTTGCTGATCATCTGCATTGTAGGCCTTGGCCATCTTCTTTGTTGTTATTTATTGAAAGAAAAAATAGCTCTTGGAAAAGAAAATCAACACAATGAGAAAACAAACAAAAACACTTATGTATTCAGCCAAACCGCTTTTGAAATCTTACACAAAGGCAAGCAAAATATAAATTCTGAGAAACAAACCAGCCAAATTCCCCTCACACGCAATCCAGCATTGCCATAATCACGTACTTTTGTGCGTGAATATTGGCCATTCAGTGCCAGCCTTTTGAATGAGGTAGAAACTGAGCAGCCCGCAGGCATCCCCTCCCACACAGCAAGGGACAGGCAGGGTAGCCCAACCAAATCTGAGAGCCAGCCCAGCCATCAGCAGGGGCAAGCAGCAGCACCAAAGCAGTGACTCGCACCATTTGTGAGAATTTTGTGTTTGCCTGACAGCCTGTTCTGTCTGCACGCAGAGTGAAAAGGGAACAAGATTGCTGATGCTTTAGCGCACAGCCTGCAAAATGAAGGAGACTTAGGAGCAGGAGAGAAAGTCTTATTCATAAACTGCTGGCTAGAAATAGCACATGCTGCTAAGTTTATAGTACATTTTCCATAAGAACTAGGTAAAACCCCACAGACAAAATATTATCTCCTCATTTACCTTTTCTTTTTTCCTGTTTTGCTTTTATCAGCTTCAGCATAACCTTCCTGAGATCCTGTGCACTGGAATACAGCTTTAATTCCCTTCATCAGGGATTTTCATACAGTTTGACAGACTCATCAGGTTGCGTCAACCCCCTAAAAAATTAGGTGCTGCCAGACAATTAACAGTTTATTATATTAGTCATTTGAATATGGACACGTTGTGTTTGGCACTATAGTGCAATGATTGGTAATGAACTGAATCCCTGCAGCCTTCAGAATTTTTTTAAATTCTCTGATTTGATTTGATCCCATTCAGCTAGGTATAGCTTCATCCAAATCATCATTTGTCCCTGGTTGGCAAGTTCTACAAACTATTATTTTTGTTTTCTTTATTTCATGACCCAGAGTTGCACAGTTGACAAGAATCACAGAAGACTCTTGTCTGGAGTAGAATAAAGGGGTAGAAGTTCTTAATTTGTCTTGGGAAGGTGGCAACTTGAATCACTCAAACTGGAGAGTAAAGATTAGAAATGGCTCAGGCTTTCCCAGAGACCTTTATTTAGGATCAGGTATGTGGAGCTGATGAAGGGAAGTGGGAGACGAACAAACCAGGCACAGTCCAGATAAAAATAACTAGTCAAATGCTACTCTCTCCATTTAAAAGCCACCAGTCCCACAAATGATTATGCCTGGCACAAGGAAAGCATAAAGGAGCCTTTTGCCTTACACTCTTACAGTTAATTTTAGTTCCCATGATTGGGGAGCCAGGAGCAAGCTTCTTAAGGGCTTTATGTTTCCCTCAAGATAGGAGCATGACCTACTCCACCATGGCCACTTGAATCTACCTATGCCTGACAGAGGACTTCACCAGATTTTTTCCTCAGCACATGAAGAGAATTTGATATTAATTGGGATGATGGGTTTTTACTTTTTTTTTTCACTCAGCTTTAAGAGTATGAATACACAGTGGTGGTTTTCACAGAGGTAGAGCCAGCACCCAAGAACCATGTACAATCCTCTTCCTGGATAGTGCTCATTAGCTAATTTTTTGTGTCTATCAAAGCAAAGGGGGCTTTTCACAAGGCTTCAGCAATAAGGCAAGCACTCCTTACAGTCATTTTTTTCACACATAAGGGTGAAAATAGAACAATGCAAAGAGATGTGGAAAAAGTGAATTTAGATCTGTAAAATGAAATGGGATGAGAGCTTATGTGGGATAAAAGTATTTCTTTTCCTACTCTTTGTCTGCTTTGAATGTTTGAACTCTTAAGTTCCATAGGACCAACTGTCTACTCCTCTTGTTGGGACACTGCCTAGTACAATGGGTCCCTGGCTAGGTAGATATTCAGACACAACTACAATAAACATGGTTATATATTAATAATGAGAAAGTTTTAATAATAATTAAAATGTCAAGACCAAATTCTGTTGAATTTATGTTCCCAACTTTGCAGAGGTTTTAATTGTGGTTTGGTTCAGTTTTGGTTTTCTCCCTTCTTTCAAGTTTGTTTTCATTTTCAAATGTCAATGAAAACAATTCTGCTAAAGTTGAACACTGTAAAACAAATAAAATATTTTAATACCACACAATGTCTAGTTCTAAACCCTGAAATTATACAACACATTTTCTTTTACAAATTCCCTTTATCACTGTCAAATGCAGAGAGAGACACTTCCTTATCTTGCTAGACAAAACAAATACAAATAGTTAAGTATGAAGGTTGTGCCTTTGTTTCAACCTTTAAAATATTTCCCCAAAAAGCAAAGAGTTACTGGACAGCCAAAGTGCAGGTAGAGGATCATGCTTTTATATTACTTTCACATGTATCTTTGTGATAATATTGTGCAACATGCATTTAAGATGTAAGGTTTGGGACTTTGTTTTGCTTTGCGTGCTGATTTATTTTAGATGATGTACCTACCAGGCAGGAAAAAGCAGCCAAAGATAATTTAACTGCCTGCCTGAAAACCCAGGAAAATCTCACTGAGTGTTTACTGAACCACTTTACTTGCTGCAGCATCCAGAGCTGGGTCTACGCCATGAACCTGGGATCCTGTGCCAGCCATTCCCCTGTGTTGGGACTGTCATGCCAGAGCTTGCTGCTGGCCCAATCTAAAGACAGTAAAAAGCTGTACAAGTACACACACACCCACCACCATCCATCACCTGAGATACCAGCATCCCTCTGAGGCCCGTGACGCACAGTTACACACGTCTCTGTGTATGTGCACATGTGCACGTTGCCCCCATAGGTACATCACAGCGTTCCTAAGTACTGGGCTGCTGCAGGGAGAGGCCAGTAGGGTCTTCCTTGTAATTACCGTACTGAAGGGGAGAAGAAGAACGATTTCCTCACGGATACCATTAATGCTTTCTACTGGAGACCATGAATGATAGCTCTGCCTTGCTGAAACACAGAGCTCATATCTGGCACTGGAAAAGCTCCCAGCACAAGGCCTCACCACTGGGCATCTGTAATGGGTACAACCATTTTTTAACCCACTTCAAAAGCATTTTGAGATAACAATTTCTCACCCTTGATAGGTTAGAAAACAGATTAATCTCACTACTAAATAAAGCATAGAACTAAGCAGGTAAAAAAAAAAAAAAAAAGCTTTAAAACTTTTTTTCCCCAAAACTTCTCCAGCTTTTTCTCTGGATTTTTGCAGATGTGTGATACATTCAGTATACATGCTTTAAGCTAAAACAAACACCTCACTGGCATTTGTAGAAATGGTCTATGTAATTCCTATGTTAGTATAAATGGTTACACTAACACCCTCCCAAAAAGTCTTAGTTTTTCTCTCTCATCAATAGCTATGACTGCATTTATATCTGAATGTATGTGTACATACACACATATATATGTGTATACATATATGGAGAAATGAGAGGGACTGACTCCTGGAAATGTATGCTTACATGTGTCTACTTTTGCCTTTTTATACATATATGTATGTACATATATAGAGACAAAAGGGGATATATGGATCTTCATACATGCAAACATATAAAATTGTAAATACCTGTACACACATACATATATAAAAATAATATTTAAAACATTTGCACTCTTTCGATTACAGAAAGTTAATCTAACTTGACTACTAGCTCTATTTATCTCTGTTATGATGATTAGTTTGTCCTAAAGACTCCCTTGTAATGTAAGACACACTTGCCTCTTGGAAAATAATAGGAGGATGGTCTATAAATCACAAAGCTGGTGCAGTGTAGTCAATATCAACACTGAGTCTGACAGATATTGAACTCAGAGCTAAGGAAGTAAAAAGAAACATATTATTCATCAGGAAAATTTACATTAAAAATCAAAATAAACAAAAAAACCCCAATTATTTTGATTCCAGTAGGATTTTAAAATGTGGGGAAAACCAGTCATGTAGAATGTTCCAATAAAAAAGAACAGTGAATGTACTCTACATACAATACAATAAACTTAGCATTGTTTCACCACTGATGGTGTTAAAATCTTCAACTGATGCTAGGTAATCCTGACTATGACATAATTGCCCCACCAAAAAATCATGTGCAATAATACTTAATAACAACAAGGAGCAGCCAAAAGTTGAAATTTGGATGAGATATAAATAAGATTTTCTAGACAATGAGAAAGTAAATAAGCATAACTTGTTTGAAATATACTCTAACCATTACAAGATCATATCTTGTACACACTAGCCCTGAAAAAAAAATCAGTTGTGGGATAATGCATGCTTTTGAGGCAAAGATCCTTTCTTGTAATAAATTTACCTTAATTCAGAATGCAGTATCTACCCACAGTGTTTTTCTGGAATAGCTTCCCATAATTTTTTCTTTGAATAGAAATTTTATATCAAGTAAAAGTAATTTTGTGAAAAATATTATGAAATGTACTCAGGAAGAATTCTGTGTGAGTGACACAAAACACAGTAAAGCCAAGCAGTTACTTCTTTGATCCAGTCTTCTGCTAACTGGCAGTCTGGCTCTGGTTATCTCAGACATCTGCAATTCTGTTATTCTACATGAAAAATGGTGATTTTCTCATAAATACTGCCCAGTGGAATGAGTTTAAGTACCTTTAAAGTAATTTGCTAATACCCGGCTTCAGTTGGTAAATTGGAGCAACAAGTAATCATGGTTATGTTATCAGCTACATTTCGCCATGCTTCCATAACATTTTAATTTCTCACTTATTGTCTCAGAGTAAGCTATCACAACATGGTAATTCTACTCAGGATTTAGAAAAGGGTGGTTTAAGGAAAAAATTGCTTTGTAGGGCATTCTTTGATATATTTCATGATTTCTCATGGTTTTTAAATATGTTACAAAACAGGCTATGTTTCAATCTTTTACAAATCTACTAGTACAACTTTTCAGATGAAGTTTTTTTCCTCTTTTTTTTTTCCTTACAGAAGCAGCAAAAGATTCTCAACTGTTGTGGAGGTGATGAGTCTTCTTCCAATATTGCTCCTCAGTTTATTTTGTCCCCTTTATAGTTCGATTTCTATACTTAACTATCTTTCCATGACAATCAAGAGTTTCCAATGATCTTCTGTTTTCATGGCCTATAATTCTATTAAGTAAAACAGTCTTTCCATGAATTGTTGGTCAATTCATTCTGTCTTAAGGATCACTGCCATGAATGGACTTTTTCCTCTTTTCGGAACAAGGTGATAAAATTTGATTGTGTTTATATGCATTTTTAAGCTGAGCTCATTGAGGCACAGAGTTCATTCTAGGAACCTTATGGCCTGATTGACCTGAGCAACTCAGGTGATTTAATCATGATAAGGGAGAGAATAAAATTATCAAAGTTCAAGGTATGAGTTTCATTGCCAACACTAAAAATAGCACAGTCACCATACCTTCCATAGTTAACATCAATGATACTGAAAGAAAGGCAAAGCATGACTTTGGAGACTATAGAAAATCATGCAATAGCTTAATTTTAATGATTGTGTGTAATTTAAGCAAAAAGAGATGAAAATGTTGCATGGATATAAGGTTTCTTACAGCTTAACAACTTCTCCAGACCCCAGGCCACATATAGCTCACAAACATGAGAACTCAAAACTTGACTGTTGCAGAGTTGTGCTACCCACTTCCACTGGAGCCTTGACCAAGTCATGTGTTAACTGTCCTGCCTTGCCTTGTCTGTAAAATGGGAACAATTGTGTTCAGTGACCCATTTAACAAGACCACTGTAAAATGTACTTACTTAATGTCTATGAAGAGAATAAAAACAAAGACTAGAAGGGCTAGAAGAATAGTGGGCTTCATTCAGCATTATTTTATTTGGGTAGCCAGCTGGATGATTCCTGGGGTGGCAGTAAGAGGTTGACCCATTTGGCAAAAGCTAGTTATTTATATTTGTCTTACACTGAAAATTAATGTCCCCATGGCTTGAGTTTCAGGCTAAGCAGATGGTATTCCATATCACAAAGCCAGCAAACACCAACATCACCAGCTCTTCACATTTTTAGATCAGAGCAAAAACAAAAGCTATTGTAAAGGTGTGAAAGCGAAGTGGGGGGAAGGCAATACAAAAAGAAATATTTCAGAAGGGTATAATTTGGACAGGATCCCTATGACATCACATGGAGTATGTTAAATTGGATGGTCTAAATAAGACAACAAATTAACAGACTAAGCACTGTTTTGAAAGCCACAGAGCTCTAAATCCAGTTCTACTTACTAACTTGGGTGGTCTGCGCAAGAAATTTCATGGCTTTGGGTCCACCTTTTCAATCTATAAAAGGGAATTCTAGCTACCTCATGAGACTTGGGGAGTACCACTGGGTAATGTTTGTAAGAAATTTTAAAATGAAAAGTACATGTTGCATAACTCTTACTGGCTTTAGTAACTTAAATCACCAGGCAGCTGTCCGACAGCTAGTCAAATTCATTTTTAATCTCTGACATGTCCCTCGGTCACTGCTTTCATGAAGAAAAAAAGGTCACTTTTTCAATTTGTGCACAGTTTTACTATTACTTGGATACTTCCTCCAATATAAAAGTTAACATATGAGTAATAGAAAATGCCAGTGTAATGACCATGGCTCATTTCTATATTTTACACTAGGTAAACCAACTCTCATTACATAGCTAACATCTATCTACGTAGGGGTCTATCTGAAGATGCAGTCTTTTTATGGTATCTGAGGATCTCACATGACAATAATAAACTACAGCTGTGAAAACATCTAGAGTACTTTACAATTCCTCTTAAACGAAGATCTTGAAATACTTTAAAACCGTGAAGATTATTATTCATGCTGTTGGGGAAACTGAGGCACGCCTAAACTAAATGACATGGCCACGGCTGCGCAGAGAGTTAGTGCAGGGAGTAAGCCGCTCCAGAATTTCATGAATCCTTAACCCCGACTTAGAGGTACCGCTCCTTTCAGCTTACACTTCTCCCATCAAACGTCAAGTGAGATAGGTGATAGTTTGCCCCACGCAGGCATCCCCTTCCCTTCTCCGCCGACCAGCGGGATGCTCATGCCAGCCCACCCGGCCCAGGCTCACCGTCCCCATGCCCGCGTACCCACCTGCTTGTAGGCGTCCAGGAGGAAGCTGTTCCAGACGCAGCGCAGCCCCTCCGAGGTCAGCATCCTCCGCCACTCACCGCGCCCCGACTTAGAGCGGCTCAGAAACAGAACCATGTGCTTCAGGAGAATCACAGAGTCATAGAGCGCAAGAAAGAGGCAATTGGAGAAAAAGACCGGCAAGATCTGAAGCGTGATCAACAAATCCACACTTAGCAGACCCATCTTCCTTGCTGCTTCTCTCCAGCCGGATACCTTCAGCTCTCTTTATTGCTCTGTACCCTCATTTAAAAGAGTAAAGCAAAAGGCATTTCAAAAGCCTCATTACCCCTTTCACAGCTACTCTGTTTGAAATAAGCAGACATAGTTAAGTATGAGCAGGCTGGCTAAAACCATAACTGCACGACACTCATTCAACTGCAAGCTGCTTATTTTTCAGAAATTCAGATGTTAACAAAAAATCTTCTCTTAACCAGGAGACCTGATTTTGCTGAAGAGAGAGGCAGCTGTGTTTCCAGTTCCCTGCAGTTACAAAATTTAAGCTGAGACTGTTAATTGTTAACTTTCCTGCACTATCCCATTGTTTCTCGGATATTTAAGCACTGAACAGACCTCTCATTTCTGTGTCAGTAAAGCTAGCTACTAGGTGCAACAATACTTCAAAAAAAAA
>WBMY01010446.1:628004-696402 GCA_013397315.1 Donacobius atricapilla | reverse complement strand
TCCCTGCTTCCCTCCCTCTCTTTCCCTCTCTGCCTCCCCCGTCCCCCCCCCCTCCTACTCGGCGTCTCTGTATTCCTGCCTTCCTCCTCCCGCACTCTCTCTTTGCTATCTGTCTGTGGTGCAAAGTGCTCTCCTCTCTGGAGTCCTAGCTTGCTTCCCTGAAGCCTTTTATACATTCCCTGGCTAATTGCTGCAATAGAGAAATGAAACCCTAATCTTAGTAAAGATCTTGACGTCAATGTAAAAGAGGGCTTTACTTTGGCCAGGACTGCAGTGAATAGAAAAAATGAAATTCTCAAAACTTTTTTTTTTTTTCCTCTTAAGAGAGAGGAGAAAAAAAAAAGAGAGAGACAGAGAGCAAGGGTGGAACTTTGCTTTGCTTTGTAAAGGAGAAAGAAAGAAAAAAAATGTTTCTGAATGTTCTTACAACATATTTCCAAATTTTGGAAGAAGTATTTTCATGTGACATGGAAGGTGACACAGCAACACAGACTTCTGTTATTGATAGATTTTTTTCTCGTGGTTGGGTTTTTTTTCCTTTTTTCTTTTATAGGGAGGTGTGTCAGTTGATGCATCCCAAGAAAGAGCACATTTCTGTAACATTTTTTCTACCACCTGCCTGAAGTACATGTATAGTGCTTAAATATCTTTTGTGGTATTCTTGGTAACATAAGTGAACACCTATAACTGACTTCATCTACTGATGTGTAAGAGAAGATAAGAAAGAGAGAAAATGATTTTTTTTATGGATTTGGGTTTTTGAAGCCAAAATTCCCTGCCTAAAAATATATATACTTCAGCCTTAAATGCTGTTGAATCAACTGAGCTTCAAGGACTTTAACATTCCCCTATAATAGCTGTTTGCATCCACTAGTCTACTAAGTTTAACTAACTTGGTTAAAATCTTGTTAAGAAAACACAGAAAGAAGCTTCCCCTGGCAGAGACATTTGTACTTTAACAACTGCAAGTATCACCTTCAGCCCCATGCTGAAGGTTTTTTGTTCATTTGCACTTTTCTGTTTCACCTTTTTGGTTCAATAATTAGTTCTCCTCTCACATGATTTTTTGGGGACCTACAGTAGACAAGTTTGTTTGAGGGTTTTTTTGCATGGTTCTAAATCCCTTAGGTAAATATTTCCTGTTGCAGACATCCATAATTTTGGGTTTTAGTGGATGTCTTCACTATGTGCCTATGTAGGCTCTCTGCACCGGATAAATTTCATTCCCAGAGATGCAAGCATGATATCTAGCCTCTGTCAACTCACATCCTTGATGAGGAGTGCAAGCTCACTTCATTTATATATCTTAGTTTTCATCAGTCATAACCATCCTTTCACTGCTAGCAAATGCAGAAGGTAACCATTGGTGTTCCCTACTCTGGGGTCTTTAATTTCCAGACATTGTAATATCACTTGGCCTGTCATTATACTAGGACGTACACCTCTAGAAAAGCCACCCCATGTCTTGTCTTGTTCTCACCAAAGAAAAGTTTGTTTCGGTAGCTTAATTTCAGGCATTCACAAAAGATATCACCCAGACAGGATATCTTCCAGCAAATGTTTACTCACAGCAATAACTTTAAAAGGTTGCACACATTAAACCAGTGACCTTTTGCATTACTAGCATAAACAAAACAAACAAACAAACAAAAAAGACTGAGTTTCTTGTTCAAACTTTTTTTAAGTCAAATGTTGGTGATGACAGTGTTCTGTTGCCATAGAAGGATTGCAGCCTCACAGATCTGGCTTTATTACTAAAACTTGCAAAAACACGTATAAGAAGGCATTTATATATCCCCACACATGGATGAGTCAGTGTGCTCATGTCATGTGAGCACAAGACAGGAACAAGGGTCCCCAGAGCTGCTAAACTTGCTTACTGTCTGACCTCGGGCAAGCATATGTAATCACTTGATTACAAGCACTCTTAAACCTAAGTTACTCTTCTGTAGATCCACCACTAAAAAAAATACATGATTCTGTTTGGGAAGGTCCCCTCTCTGTATTTTGGGAAGGTCTGTTAAACGGCAGGCCTGGAGATTGTTGATGACAGTGCCAGATGAATCATCAGCCATTGTTTCTGAGAACAGTTTGCAAACATCTCTGAGGACAGTCCAGCTCAGGCTCTTCCTGTTCCCTGGAGGTAAAGTCAGGCAAGAACTTACCCTGGGAACACAATGTATTCTGGGTTCCTGTGAAACAACTGCCCCTACCCACAGAATGCTTCATGGGTGAAGAGGTTGTTTGTAAGACAGCTGGAGACCAGACGGCTACAGAGCTTTGAAGTGCATCGGGAGCCGAGCAGGGAGCCCATGGAGCACTGGTGTGAGATGGTAGTTCATATTTGCTGTGTTACCTTTCTTGTCTATAAAGCAGACTGTGTGGATAGAGTTAAACAGAACTACAACAAATTACATGTTTGAGAGCTTCAGTCAAACAGTGGATGATAACTCCCTAATACAACCATAAAGTCACAAATCTTTCAAGTAAATAAATGTAAAAAGATATTTTTTCTCATTACTGTTTCCAAAAGTAGCCTGTCTCTGCAGGGCACAAGGTGCTTCTAGTCAGCTTGACAGTAGAGTTCAGCAGCCCTCAACAGAGATGGAAAGCTTAACCCTACTTCTTGACAGTAGTTAATAGTTTTTCTCCTTCTTGACTGAAACAATTGATCCCTGCATTTATTTCTCTCAGACACTAAAAATACTAGGGAATTCACTATCTGCATCTTTTGTGAAAGTCAGGTATGTAGACCATAACCTTACTTTTGAAGCCAACAGTCTCTTGCTATTTCTCTGCAGATAGATGGTCATGAAACAAGGAAGAAAGGCTAGGTGTTTCAGATCTTGAGACATTAAGAGAGCCTTGAAGTCTTGAAGCCTTCCTTTGTGAAGGAAAACTGGATGAATTTGATACACGAGGAAGAATTAGGCAGTGTTGAATTAATACATGAAAGAACTGAGATAGGGTTCAGCTAAAGCTCATTTCAGTTACCTGCTCTGCCATACCTTCCTATATAAATTTGGCATAGCCCTACAATGTACCTCAGTTCTTCATCAGCAAAAGAAAATAAAAGTCCTCTCCTAATCTAAGGAGCAGTCAGGTTCAGTAGTGGGAAATTAAACATATCATCCATAATTTGTCAAGGTGGAATGAGCAAAGCCAACAACATTAAAGCATTTACTGTTACTAAACCTTGTATGTGGCTAAAGTCAACAGTATTGGTATAGATGTTCACATTCTGTAATGTTTATAAAAATCAGTGCCATCAAAACTGAAACCATGTATAGCATCATGTTTCTTTCCAGTTTCAACCACAGAACCATGAAGATTAGGACATGAGTCCCTAGTAAGTTTGTTTACTGCAACTCTCTTGATAACTGCATCTGGACACAGAAAATTTGAGGTGGAGTTACAACAGCTCAGGCCACTTCATCTAATCTCATTTTATAGTGCATCCATACTCGTTCTCTGCATGTCAGAGAGCATATTTTACAACCTTCATTTTTTTGTGTAGGTTTTTACTTGCTTGTTTCTTAATTACCTGTGTAAGCTACTGTGGCACTCAATCACACTGTTTCAAGACCTTAGAATACGAACCAAGTAAACTGATTGATATTTTGGTTACTCAGCCTTATTTTCTCCAGCTAAGCAAGACTATTTTGAATGAACTTACTAGTTGCAGCACAGCTGTGAAAGAGTACCTCAGAGTGACAGGCAAGCAAGGCTGCTGCTCTGGTCCTTCCCCCAGGAGGTTAATGGGAGAGATCATCCCCAAGGATTCAGCACAACCTGTGTGCCTGCCTTGCTGCTTCTCACTGCTTCCACTGCCAAAACCAAAGAATGAAGCTTTTTGTTTCAGAGCTAGCTAGTGTGTCCATGAGCTTATCCCTGGAGAATTGTGCAGCTGCAGGGTGATACAGCTAGAGATGGGGAAGAGAAAAGTTTAGCTTAGCCTTGCCGCCCTGGGCAAAATTTGTTTATTAAAGCCAAACAAGAATTTGTACCTCTCATAAACCCGCAATTTTCTATTTGCCAAAAGAGAAAAATCACCCCCAACTCTCAGCAATGATTCCCTCACTTAAAATGCAGTTGAGCGTCGACTGTCGATTTACACTTTTTGATTAGGATCAGCAGCATATTGTCTTAAAAGAAATAATGTTTAATGAAAAAAGAAGGTGTTTTTTTTCTTTGCACAAGTTGCAGTGTTATCTGAATGGATTATCCCTGGTGTGGACCTTCAGGCCTTACCTTCCTCCATCACTCCTGGCCACATCACCTCATTTGAATGGAGCACCGTTCACATGCAACCTCATTCTGCCTGCTTAAAGCAGCCTCTGCTCTCTACAGGAATTTGCTTACCAGCATTTCCAAGGTGAGCACACAAATCTATCTTTACTGCTTAATTTATTTACCTTATGTATAAGCCTTGGTTTTGTTTTATTTGGATTATTCTACCATTGCCGTTATGTTGCATAATTAAGAGTTGAATACTTTGTGAAACTGGCAGCTGTGAGAGGTGTTGATTTACTTCCCCAGAGACCTAATTCCTTAAGTTTATCTGCAGTATAGCTGAGTACAGGTAAGAAAAATTAAAATTGCCCACAGGAGCAGCTCTCCATGGCACTTTGGAGTGAAGCCCTGAAGCAGATAAAGGAAGTCACCCTCACTTCCCACTCAGTCCACAAAGCAGCGATACAATTAGAGGTCATTTCATCCAATAGGGGAGAAACTGGAACAAATGGACTAAAGAAGAAAACTGAGTCACCTCTGGAGAAGGAAAGAAGAGAATATCCTAAGACATGGCAAGTTAAACCTAGATACACCCGGAAGTAACTAAGATTGTCTTATAATCAAGCTGCATCTGTTCAGAAAGATCGAAGTGCATAAGGAGAACTGGGACTGCTAATGCCTCTGCAAAACCTGTTCTGTAAACTTCAAAGTTGTCAGACTGGCACCTTTTAAGAGCCTGCATTCATTGTATGATGGCAAAATGAAAAAATTGACTCATGGGTGTGGTTGTATAATAGTGACAAATTTGAGACTAGAAGAATTCCTCACATCGCTTCACTAATGATCCCCAAATTTCTATGCAAAACAAAAATTGTCTCCCTGTTTCTAACAAAGCTGATGCTAAAACACACCTGGCTGACTCACACTTAATTCTGGAACAAAACAAAACACCCTATCCACCCTAAAAGATAAGGTAGTTTCTTTAAAGAAAAACAAAAAAGCTGATTTATTGACAAGGATAATTAGGAGACTTTGTCAGAGGAAAAATTAGTAAGCCCAAATATTCTGAATAATGCACAAGAAGAGCAAAAGAGACTTTTTTGTCTTGAATATGAAAACAACTTCATCTATTTGTAGGTTCTGTAAATTGCCTCCCAAATTCCCCAGAAAAGCTGGGACTAGAATTTAAAGTCTACCTCTCCCATGACTATCCACATCAAATACATGTATATACGAGTATACTGGCAGCTAAGTGGGTAGCTGTCAATGAGTTATGATGTTAATGTATTAAATACCAGAGACATGGGGGGGAGAGGGGGGGCAGAAGGGGAGGAGAGAGAGAGAATGTATAAAATTTTATTATCATCTCTGCAGCACGTCCTAAGTAATTCAGCTCAAAGCTCTATAAAAGCCCCCCTAGCCCCACCTTTTCCAGCTGAGAGGAGTCCATTTCCTTTTTCTTAGCAAACCACTGATTTTCTTCAGAAGAACAGCCTAAGATGCATGAAATTAGTAACTATATATATCCAAATACCACCAATGCTCAGTCTCAGTTCAGACAACTTTGAATATTTTTCAGTTGGATTCTGATTTCCTACTTAGCTTCTCTCAGTTCTATCAATACTCTATTACCATCATTTGTATGCCTTTTAGAAAGCATGAATTTGCAGCCAAAATATCCCAGAAGTTTGCATCTTCAGGGAAATCCATGAGTTTGTGGCTCTCCATCCTTGGGAAAAAGGAAAATACCTAGGTCTTCTTGGATGAGGCAGTAAGGAGTTCATGGGCAATTTATTTCCTTAAGTGAGGACATGGAACTTCTTATATCAAAGATGGAAAGCCAAGGCTTCTTCTGTCATTTCAATGATTTCAATATTCGCATCAGAAACTACAAATCATTGAATGAAATCATATTATAGGTATCTAAATCTCCTTTCAACAACTTGGTTTCATACATTCAAGTGTAAAAATAATGGCTTTCAGGCCAGTTGAAGACTGACATTACTTTAATAAACTCATTCAGTTTCATGGGTTTATTAAAAACTGCTAAATGTATATGGGACACGTTAACAATATTGCTTGAAGTCTGCCTTAGTCCAGGGCTCTAACTTCTCCTAAACTACTCAGATCATCTCCTCATGCAGGGTTTTCTACTATATTTTCTTCAGTTTGAAAAATTGTCCATACTTAACGTTTTCTTTGCTGCATTAGAAAAAGTTTATTCTATTATCCTAAAACAATCTAAATTATAATGAAAAAATGCATTGTGCTTCTTATAGAGGGATGGTAAATATAAATTCATGTGCTTTTTTTTTTTTTTCCCATTACCATATTTTCCAGAACAGAGAAAAATATTTCAAGCCAATCTCTTCTTCAAAAAAATAAACCCACTTTTCCAATAATGTTTCATTTTTTGCATGAAACCCAGCAAGTTTCTGAGCTGTATTTCCACAGATAATAGGGATGCTAGACAGGATACATACTCAACAATGTGAGCAGTAGAAAGTATTCAAGAGCTGTGTATTGTAAGAAATAAGAATACTTTCTGTCTTCAACTGACACTGACTTCAGACTTACGGAGAGGGCAGCTTTATTGAAACTTCTGCTTTGATTCTAGTGAAATTTCACTTTCCCACTGCCACTTTGGGTTCTTTCATTGCTTGGTTTTGGTTTTTTTTAATTCATTTTAATCCCATTACCAATTTTTTCTTTAGAAATCATTTAGGCCTAGGATGCCTTATAAAAGCATGTTCTTTCAGTCTTCAGTTTCAGTGGTTAGAAGTCTGTGACACTTGTGTAATCTCATGGCTGCCCCCATCCATCTCCTACCACAGTTGCCCCACACTGGCGTCATGATTCGTGCTAATTTCTTAATGGATTGTTCATTTCACTAGTAAATACTATGTTTAAGTTAAATCATCAACTATGCTAAGCCTTGAATAAGTATATATTATAGAAAATCCCTGCCTTAAAGAGCTTCAATTTAAGTAGAAAAATTTGAAAGAATAAAGACAAAGGGGCAGAGCCTCAGAGAATTTCAGCAATTTGCAGTCACAAGACAGAACTTGAATTTCAGGGCTCTGGAATTCTTTTATTTCAGTTTATCTCTCTACCCCTTTTATCAAGGCAAAGAATTGTTCCAGCCAGAAATAGAAAGAAAATGTTAGGTTTGATTCTCAGGTTCTTATTTACTTGATGCTGCTGCAACTAATGTTCAACAACAGAGAGTCAAGTAAACGAGATTTTGATGATTTAATGTTAGAGTACCCCCAAAAAGAACGTTTATAAAATGGGTCAATTTAATTAAAAAAAATTCAAAACTTTGTCTTGGAAATAAATTTATCACAAGTACAGGGTCTAGGATTTTTGCTTTTTAAATTGCTTTTTAATTTGCTTTGCATCACCTCACCATGTTCTTTGCTCCAAGTAAATTTTGCTCTTTATACTTGCCTAAATATCTGTTGTGAGGTCTGTTATGTTGCCTTCTTAACCTGAAGAAAAAAAATTCCCAGCAGCTAGGCTTCTCTTGGGAAAGGTGAAGTTTTTATAGATGATGAAAGCTGCTTGTTCTGAGGTTCAGCATGACAGACCATTTCAATAAATGTTGTGAGCATGTACCTGGGAACATTCGTTTTCATTTCCTCCTAACGATATTTGAACAGGCATTTGAAAGGAAATGTAGTGATTCAGAACGTTAAATGTAATTCCCTTTACATTAGAAGAATTGTACTGGTGGAAATAAGCATTTTAGTTGGATTGGTAGATTAAGTCAAAAAACCTGTCCCCAGTCAGCAAACAACTCTTGTGCATTTAAATAAGCCACTGAAAACCTCTGCCATGCTTTCCCCATATACCTACTTTTACTTAAAGAGTTATATCAAACACAGATTTTGATGAAACTTAAGTGAGCTTTTCAAAGCTTTAAAGCTTTTTACATCTTCAGAGAAAAGACGCGTTAAGTGCCAGATATTACTAATAGCAGTAACCAGAATAATGCAGCAGAGACACAAAATAATGCCATTCACCTGTAAGGCTTCATTATACCTTTAGTTACTAGGCAGTAATCCATTATTCCCTCAGACTCAAAGTATCAAGAATCTTATCAAGTTTTATGTGATTTTGTTTATGAAGCCTCATTGCAAATGAAAAAGGGCCCTCATCTGCACTGTGTACAGGTAGGATTAGCACTATTAATTTAATAAATAAAAAAGCCACATGGCAACAGATAAGATGTAGTCTATTTCTTTTAAAAACCCCAAGAAGTAGAGTATTCTTCTGGTCCTTCTGTTGCAACCATGCCAAAACACAACTAAGTGTGAGAAGTATTTCTGTAGCCTAAATAATGCCATGTAACATTTACTCTAAAGGTGTCCACAATATTTTCCTACCTGACTCCTACTAATTCACAATGTTTCCCTACAGCAAAATTCAGTTTTTTACATCAAAACATTCTGGGTATATGTGGATAAGGTGTATATACACTGAGAAAAACAGATTTATTGACATATTTAGTGGTAGACTTTTGTATTTATTACTATAATTATTCAATCGCAAACATGACAGAGTGCCCATTTTAGGGGGCTAGAAAGATTCTAATTTCACATGAAAAAAATGTAAAGTTCTACCTCTTCCTGACAAAATCAGACAATTTTCCTAAAACCCACAACTAATACACACACTTAACTTTAAGCAAGACATATTTAGTCCATCATGGACATCTCAAAAGCCTGCATTTTCAAATGTACAGAAACAAATTTCTTATGACAGCATTAGATGAAATGTCCCATTCTTGGAAACACACAGGCACAGGCATAATGCAAGTGCCTTGTAGGTGTCTTTCACATCTGACTTTCCCCTGCCCTGTACCTCCTGTGACCACTGACACAAGTTAGGTGTATAGTTACCATTTTCCAAGGGTGTATTGTTTGCATGTATTGTGTCTGTAAAAAGAATGGAGCAATGACAAATCATGGCCATATGTCCGTGCTCCCAAACGGGACCACTATGATCAAGTGCAGAATAGCAACTCATAAGCATACAGTTTCTTACAGAAGTGGAACTACAGCTGATCTGTACATTGGTTCAGTTGGTGCCCAAATGCTGTCATCACTGCTGTAATCAGTGGTAGTAGTAATTTTCCATGGTTTAAAAAAAAAAAAAAAAAAAGTCAAAGAATTTTCTAATGTTAATTTTCCTTGAGAACTAAGAAGCTTAACAGCAGCTAAGTCATGGCTAGTTTTATGATAAATGTAAAAGATAATGAGTTGAATAGTAATAATGCTTAGCACTTACGTAGCTATGTGTACTTTCAAAGTGCTGTACACACACTGAATAATTCATTTTAATTAAAAAAGCCTTGAAAAGATTAAAGTACCCTTGAAATAAGGGAGAAGTGTTGGTCATAACTTCAACAAAGGAAAGATATGTCCACAAATACCTTTATGCCTGAAAACAATTAAGAAACTAACACAGCAACATAATTTAGGAAAAAATAATGCTTTGCCACACAGAATAAGCCTTCAGAAAAGAGTGAAAGTACTTACACAAATAAAGCTGTAAGGTCAGGCCCTAAATTATACGTCACAGCTTTTTCCTTTTTATCTCTTTTTCTTTAGTACATAGGTTTCAGCCTTTCAGCATACCAGGCAGAAAGTCCAACTCACTTTACCAGGAGAAGTCCCTTAGCAGTTTTTATGTGCTTTCTAAGTTGTTTGCCTTTCCTGAATTGTTCAGTTTCATGTCAGCAGTGGTACTCATAGCTATAAAACAAAGAACTTTTTTTTTGTGCAAAACCACACCTTACATTTCTAAGAACAGGGCTGTTCTCAGAACTCCTGCCCTCAAGAAAAATGCTGCACTTCCCACCAGAGACCTTAATTTTGTTCCTCGTAAGAAGGAGGTGGCCAGTAAAAGGGCAGTATGCTTCACCAACTGAATTTCACAGCCTCATTTTACTTGGTTTTTTACACTTTGCTAGGAGCTACTCCTCTCGGGTGACAGTTTCGTACCTGTTGCCATTCTCCCCATCATGCTGGCCAAATTGTCAGGGTTGCATGCAGCAAGCATGCAAGAGTAAACTTCAGTTCTTGCAGCTAAAAGCCATATGACTTGTGTAAAAAATTTTCATCCCTTTTCCCATACAACTATTCACCCTTCCCTCTTCCAACACCCTTTCTGCTTTAATAACAAATATGTGTAGACTCTCAAGAGTAATTTTTCTAGTGCAAGTTTATTTTTGGATCTAACTGATCCGTGCAGTGCTACTATAATCCCAGCCAGTCATTTCTGCCTCTACTGAGAAGCAGGAAAAGATCCCCATGGCTAGTCAACTTCATCAATTTTCTAACCATTTTTAGCAATCTCTTCCAAAGATACTTTAAGTAAATTAATATAAAACATCCTTTCTGTTTCTCAGAGAAACAATTCTTCTTATTGTGCTCTCAGAGGTCACTGGTAATATATGGATAACTGAATGTTTTTAGCAGACATTCTGTAAGTGTTCAAAAGCAGCAAAATCTTGATTTCTGGTCAGCAGATTTTATGAAAATGAACATGGAATTACTGCTTACATCTAAGAGCTAATAAAATTGTCTATGGAAAAGGTGGAAAAGGTAGAAAAGTGTACCACTTAGACACATTATGTTCTCTTTGGAAAAGTTGGTACACAAGAACCACAGAATGGTTTCATTTGGAAGGATCCTTAGATCATCTAATTCCAACCTCCCTGCCATGGGCAGGGACACCTTTCAGAAGACCAGGTTGCTCAGAGCCCCGTCCAAGCTGGCCTGGAACACTTCCAGAGGTGGGACACCTACAACCTCTCTGGGCAACCTTGTGATGCTTCCAGTGCCTCACCATCCTCACAGTTAAAACTGCTTTCTAATACCTCATCTAAACCTACCCTCTATCAGTTTGAAACCATTCTCCCTTGTCCTGTCACAACATGCCCTTGTAAAATTTCCCTGCCCATCTTCCTGGTAGGTTCCCTTCAGGTAATGAGGGCTGCAATTAGGTCACCCCAAAGCTTTTTTTTTTTTTTTTTTTTTTTTTTTTTTTTTTTTTTTTTTTTTTTTTTTTTTTTTTTNTTTTTTTTTCTCTGAACCATCCATATTCTCTCAGCCTGTCCTTGTAGGAGAGGTGCTCCATCCTTCTAATCATGTTGGTGGCCCTCCTCTGGACTCACTCCAACAGGTCCATGCCCTTCCTGTGCTGGGGACCCCATAGCTGGATTCAGCACTCCAGCTGGGGTCTTATCAGGGGACAGTAGAGGGACAGAATCCTATCCCTTGTGCTGCTGGCAAAGCTGCTTTTGATCCCAGGATACAATTGGATTTCTGGGCTCTGAGCACACATTGTCAAGTCATGTCCAACCCACCAGCACTCCCAAGTCCTTCTCAGCAGGGCTGCTCTCAATCTGTTCATCCCCAGCCTTTTGCCTCACCAGCAATTGGTACTGGGGGTTGCCCCAACTCAGGTGGGCCTTGTTAAACCTCATGAGGTTCCCAGAACCACATTCTGAGCTTGTACAGGTCTCTCTGGACAACACTCATTATTTGGGTGTGTCAACCATGCCCCTCAGCTTGTCATCTGCACATTTGCTAAGGGTACACTCGATCCCTTTGCCTATATTAAATAACAGTTGTCCCAACAGAGATCCCTGAAGGACACCATATATCAGGACTCTGAGCTGTTGACCACAATCCTCTGAATGAGACCATCCAACCAATCCCTTATCACCAATCAGTTTGCCCAATCAAATCCATCTCTCTCCAATTTAGAGTGAAGCTTGTAGTGGAGCACCATATCCAAAGCTTTACAGAAGGCCAGATGAATGACATCTGAAGCCCTTTCCTTGTCCCCTGATGTAGTCACTACATCAGTGAAGGCCTCTGGGTTGGTCAGACAGGACTTGCCCTTGGTGAAGCTGTGCTGGCTGTCCCAAATCACCTCCCTATTTTCCATGTGCCTTAGGGTAGCTTCTTGGAGGATTTGTTCCATGATCTGCCCTAGTACAGAGGTGATGCTGACAGGTCGGCAGCTCCCAGGATCCTCCTTTCTAACTTTTTTAAAGATTGGTACAATAATTTCCTTTTTGCAGTCAGCTGGACTTTACCAGACTGACATGACTTTTCAAGTATCATATCTAGAAGACAGCAGAGTATAAATTAGAGGTGACAGCACATGTAAACTAGAAGAATAGATGTTAAAAAATAGTAATTCTGGATTACTTTTGTAAACCAAAACATGCTGTTTGTAATGTTGGGCAAAATTGGGTGAAAGCGTTTGGTGGAATGGCTTGTCTACATACGGTTAGGAATAATTTTCATATGACCATAGCCTGAAGAAACTATTCAAGTTTTCAGTTCTGCTTCTACCAGCACATGCAAAATGCCAAGGCTCTGGGCTTAAGCTTAACACAGTCATTTTAGAGGACCAAGGTTAACCACTGGAACATAACTTGTAAATAAGACAAAGATTTTTTTAACAGATATTGGGAGTAAGAAAGGGGGAAAATGGGAAATATTCTAGTACTTTATGCTCCCAAATTGGAAATACAAACTCCCTTTCTCCAGTCCATGATCTCAAATGAAATTCCTGACTGATTATCAGATGCCTGTATGTCTCACTGTCCCCACCTTACAACATGGGCAATGACTGATTCAAATCAGAGCTAAAAAAGATACAAGTATTGCAATTACTTTTTTTACTATGAAGGGGAGAAAAACGAATCATATTTATATAACAGTTTTGAGACAAGACAAAATATGTTAAATGTTTTTCACTAGATAAAATTTACATGAGCTGCATATTCTTCCTCTTTCACAATCTCTAATGAAGGCCAGGTAGTTTGCAAGTTTAGCACCTCTCCTCCAGGCACCTTATGATTAAAACCACTATAAAGGGTTATAGATCCCCTCTGTCATGGATAGCCTATGTGACCTTGAGTGAGCCAGAGCAGATCTCAGGGAAATAATTCCTTGTACAGAGGATCAATTTACAGCCATCAGACTCAAGTCCACTTCTCCTTTGTCTCTTCTGATTTTGCCCTTTGGGCTTGGGTAATACTTACTACATTGGTATTTGTGAGACACTTTTGTATTATACCATTTCCAGCCATAAAAATAGACAGTTTGGTGGAGTCACAAGCAAATTAGAGCTGTCTCTTCAAGATGTATAAAGTTCAGCCACAGTTCACAGTCATAGTGACTGTATTTTCCAAAGCATCCCGTGCCATGCAATAACATGAGCTTCATCAGCCAGCAAAAAAGAATAACAAGATGTTACTGTAGATATTATTTCTGAGAGACGATGATAATTCACTAGTATTTGTGCAGATTACTGAGAACATGTGTGCAGCAAAGTTGATTCCATTCATTTGTATTAATAAGTATATTAGGGTATTGTGTCTTATCACTTTAATTTATTAAAGTGGATTGAGTTAAGAACTTGACCAGCAACAAATAAAAATTAATGAGGGACCATGCAGTAGAAGCTAATCCTTTATGCTGTATTAGGTAAGCGGTAAAAGAGGTAGCAGGTAAGCAATATCTGAGTGAACTCCCACACCATACTGGGAAGGAATTGTTAACCAGCCTTTTAAAAATATTTTAGGCATATTTAAAGGTATGAACAACATCAAAATCAACAAAACCTCCAATTTCAGGTCCTGCAGATGGGTGAAAGATGTAAGGAATGAATAAGCATTCCAGGAATCAGGAAAGACACAGCTAGACTAACAAACCTGGCTTCATACATTTTGCATTTTTACATCCCACTTACTTACTCAGATAAATCCTTCACACAATCTAGAATATAAGAGAGTTAGCTCAAACTATTTTGGGTAACAACAGTACAAAGCAAGTCACCTCCCCCTGATGATTACCTTCTTTTTTTTTTTTTAAGCTGGTACATTAAAACTTGCTTTGAGCCACTGTCATGTACAAGTACGTCTACATAACATAAATAAAATACTGCTTTAGTAACATGTGTCCCTTTTATTGAAATACCTGAATCACAGAAATTTACCTGTACAGGCAGAGACCTCCACAGTCCACCCCATGCCAAAATAGGCTTCTTCTCTACAATTATTCTGAAAGGACTGTCTCAATTGGTGGAAGTTTCAAGGTATGTGACTTCTACCCCTACTCTTGCAGAAGATTTGACCAAACCTACAATTTCTAGGGTTCAAAAGGCGTTTGACTTCTATATTTTCTTCTCAAAAGATCACTCCAGGACACTTTAGTTTTGCTGAGGTATGCAAATTATGGCAGCAAGTTTTCCCCACTGTTTATACTGTTCAGTTACCTACAGATAGCTACACAGAAGAGTGGAGATTAAAAGGAACCCTCAAAGATCATGAAGTCCAACCTCCTTAATCAAAGCAGGGTCATCTAAAGCAGGTTGCTCTGAGTCAGGTGTTGAATCTCCATGATAGTGACCCTACAACCTCTTTTGGCAACCTGTTCCACTATTTGACCACATCAAAAAGGTTTTTTCTCTCATAAGTGAGAAAACTTTCCTGTGTTTCAGTTTGTGTCTATTCCCTCTTCTATTTTCACTGAGCAACTCTTCATACTCTTTGCCTCGCCTGCTCCATGTCGGGAACTGAACACATGAATATAGGTGACCATATGACCCATTGTATGCACCCTTGTCTTCTCTGGGCTGAACAGTTCCAGCTCAAATTCTCCTAGGATAAGAAATCCTCTATTCCTTTAATGAGTTTCATGGTCCTGGCTGGACTTGCTCCAGCATGTTCATGCCCTCTTGTACTGGGAAGCCCAGTGCTGGCCACAGCACTCCACAAAGGGCCTCAGCAATGCTGAGTAGAAAGGAAAATCCCCTCCCTTTGGGCTGCTTGCAGCACTGTCTCTCATGCAGACCAGGAGGCCGTTAGTCTTATGTGCTGCAAGAGCACATTCTTGGCTTATGTTCAGCTTGGAGTCTACCAGGACACCCAGGTGTGTTTCTGTCTCTGCTTCTGAGACACCCAGAATTACTGGTGCGTGGGGCTAGGTTCTCCTCCAGGTGTAGGACATTGTACTTCCCATTGTCAAACTTCATGCAGCCCCATTTCTCGAGACTGATGATGTCCCTCTGAACGGCACAACCAACTGATGTAACATCCCCACTGAATTTTTCTTTGGGCAAGGAATATGCATTGGACCATGCAAGCCTATAATACAAATTCAGCTGAATTTTATCTGAGATCACACTTACCTTGGCCCAATTTTTGTTGCTCTACTGGCAGAGAAAGGTCATTGCAAGGTTTTGCTGAATTATGCTAGACTTTGCAAAAGCCTGTGATGAGGAGAAGGACCCTACTGATGTTGTTGCGTCTTACACTTACAATGACATAAGTACCATTTTGTTAATTTTTTCATTCAGAATGACAAACCTCTCCTAAAATTGCACAGAAAGGGGAAGAAGTAAATTGTTTTTCAAAAGTTCAGGAAACTAGGAGAATAATGTATCCTAATCATTGTCTCACTGTGCCTGTCAGTAAGCCTTTCACCTTCACCTCTTCCATTTGATACAAATATGAAAGCTGATGAGAAACAATAGTCTTATCGGAAAATTTATATTTAAAATCTCATTCCCTGAGCATCCTACCCATATCCTCCACTTCTACAAGTGGTCAAGTAATTTTCCCAATAGTGAACGCCCTTTTTTTTTTTTTAGCAGCAACATTTCCTTCAGCATATTTGATTTATATTAAAGAAGGCACCTGCCTTTACTACTCAGCTCACTTAAGCAGCCAGTTAATTATGCACTTTTNTTTTTTTTTTTTTTTGCACCCACTGTGCCCTGAAGGAAGTATAATGTGTTTGTACTTCAGCAGCAAGTGCAGTAGTGGTGGGCTAAGGGATTTATTACTAAATACATCCGACATGACAAATATCCAAGAGACACTACAGACTAATTTTGGGGCTACTAAAGGGCAACAGTAAAGCAGCACCATACAATTCATATAAGAAAAAGAGGCTTCCCACACTAAGAAAAAAAAAATCAAACCAACTATAAAATCAAAACCTTCAAGGCTCATATTGAAGAGAATGATTCAGCCTTTTTTACCTCTTCAAAATACAGAAGATCTTATTTCTAAAGTACTTCAAATTGAAGAATCATGATTTTGTTATGAATCACTAATGCTATTTCCTGTGTAACACTGATGTTTTCTTGGAAATCATTCATCCACTTCCCACCCAGACTCAACTTTGCTTACTTTTTAAGACTGAACAACATACTAAGTAGGATGTCATAATGGAAAAATACATTGTAATGATAGGATTAAATGGCTCAGACAATATATACCAGATCCTGGTCAGGATGAATTTCGTGGTGAATAAAGGAAATGGTTTCGGTGGAAAGAACAAGTAACAAAATGTGACAAAGAACTTTATACTCTGAGGTTGTCGTTTACAATGAGTACTATGCAAGCACACTCTTTGCATTTAGAGCTTACCACCACATTATGTGACAGAGCATTTGCGGAACCTTCTGTGTTCCAGCCTAATCATATGACCCAGACAGATACAAAAAATCCTCAGTTTCAAATGACACTATAAATACCACATGCATCTATGGTAAGCAACATCAGAATCATGAAAGAACTATCAGGCCTTGCTTTCAGACCAAAGCTATCAAAAGAGGCAACTGAAAGGCTAGAGACTGCCTGGGCAAGTAGATATATCGCTAGGGCTGATCTAAATATGATGTACATCCAGAGTTCACTGGGAGTACCAGGTGGGAGCCTACTGTTAGCCTCAGTGTCTTTCTTGTGGGAACATAACACTGAAGGGCAGCTATTTCAATCTCATTCTGCCATAGATACCTCTTAGTACAGTTTTGGTACGCCTTTTACTCCAGTGAGTTGCACTTAAAATATCCTGTTGCAAGATCATATAAGGTCCTCGCATGTGTCGCTCTCCAGTGTTCAGCCTGCTGTCATAATTTAGCCAGCAATAACAGCAACTGACAGCCACCGCTTCATTTCTAGAATAGCAGCTTCCAAGTTTGTTTGTTTGTTGTTGGGGTTTTTTTCCTGGAAATGTCTCTTTGGGCTTATTATATGTTTGTAGTTCTGAATTTCACTTTTGCAACTGAATTTCCAGTTGGCTCCTGACTTCTTGCATCATTGCTATGATCATAGGCTTTGGAACTTGCAAGTTCAGGAGTTTATCTTGAAATATTCAGGGTCAGAAACAGAGATACCTGATAAAGACTTGGCAGAAAACTGAAATTATACTGGAAAAATGAAGAAAGTAAAGATCCTGGGGTATGCTGATGAAAAGATAAAGCCATAAAAGCTCGGGAAGAGTCCAAATTTCATCTGGAAATCCAAATTTCTAATACAATTGTGCCCTCTTGTCAGCACCTTGCAATCTCAGGACGGGTTAACTAATAAAAGCCATCATATATATTCACTTTGTTTGTGGAGAGGTAAAGGATGTTCAGAGTTCAAAACTCTGACCAGGCCCCTAAAAAGAAATATAATTAATTATCTGGCTGTGTTGGAAAACAACACTCTTGAGCCAACCAGGTGTCTTCCTGGCACAGAAGCCTTTTGATGATAAAAATCAAGCTGGAATATTTGGGTGGGTTGGGGTTTTTTCCATTTTGTTTTAATAAGTCAGTGTGAGTGTAAGCCAAGATGAAACAGTGAGAAGGAGACAAAATATTTTACCCAGCATCACAGTGCCTTCAGGCTATGCCAGCTACAATACCTTTCAACACTGTTCTCTGTCCCATTGTGAGGAATAAAAAACTAAAAAGCCTTTTTGGCAGAAGTGGCTGAGTCATTAAGGATAAATTAAATAGGTTTTAGAGAAAAAAAAAAAAAAAGAAAAGCCGTGGGGAAACTACCTGCAGCTGACACCATCTGCTCTAAAAGGGGAGGGTCACTGAACTCCATAAAAAATATTTGAGGCAGTTGTCATCCAAAGGCAATCTCTGTTTTACTGTATTGGGTAGAAACACTGGCTTGTCTTTGAATATTCAGGCTTCTGCAAAAGGTAAGGCAAGCCAGGCATGGTTCATACAGCCTAAGGGATTTCCTACTACCTCTGAAATGTGGAAAAGCGTAGTGGTCATGTCTACTGGAGGTGTTTCATTTTATCTGGGAATTAATAAAAGCAGACTTTTAGGGAAATAAAACCCTGTAGACTAAGTAAATTGTTTGTACTGGCTTAAAATTATTTACGATGATGTTTTATTTCCCCAAAATTAATCAATCAGAGAATGGATGACTAAAACACACGACTGATTTCATGCAGTATGATTTACTTACTGCAAAGAATTGTGAGTCAAGTTAAAAGGTCTAATCCTAGCCTTTACAGGCTTTAGTTTATGTCTTACTAGTTCCTTTTGGTAGCCTCTCTATCCATTTATCTAAGCGTTCCTAGTGTAAAAATGGAAGATTAATTTTCATTAACTACTGGATTTTTTTTTTAATTGATTTTAAATCACTTAAGTCGTTTGCTTTAACTCTGCCTCTTATTCTTCAGTTGCCTCTGGAGGTACAGAGGTAATTTCACCGCTTATATACAGGTTCTTCTGCCTTTGTTTTAGAGACCTTATAGCCCCGTTTCTCCTCATTGCTGTGATTTCTCCTCACACAGTGTTTGTGCAGCACCTAATACAAAAGGAGCTTCATCTACAGCCATCACTACCACCACAACCACAACCATCACAACAGCAAGAACAATGTAAGTCACTATGTAACTTACCAATCACTTGTAAAATATTTTCATAATTTTCACTGAATTTCTTCCTCCAGAGTCAATAGAAATAAAATGCTTAAGTAATTGTTTGATTGACAGGATAATTAAAGAATAATTAAAACTGAAATTAAAGGGAATTTTAATTTTTTTTAATTATCAGAATATATATACCATGTTCTGCTACCTATGTTGTTCTCGTCTATGTATCCTGTCTAACTGCTAAAATCTTTTTGATGTGGACAACAATGATTGTTTAAGTGGATATCATTAATTTCTTGTGTTCAGCATAATTAAAGTTATTTTAATTAAGTCACTTGCATATGCATTGGTTAATGGCATTGTTTTTAGAGAATTTTTGTGGTGATAGAAAGAAGAACAGTAAAACAGGAGAGGGGTTGGAGAAGAAAACACCCCAACACACATGGGAAATAAGCTCCAGGGCATTTTTTCTTCCCTGCCTAGGCACTTCCTCGTGATTTCTTGAGACTGTGCAAAGAGACAGCATCCCTCAGCCTGACAACTGCTAAATTATTACATTTTTGCATTATTTATTTTTCTTTCCATGTGTCCAAATCACAGGTGTGAGGAAGAGAGAATCAGTGTATGTCTATGTACACATAAACCCTATTAATACGATAATTCTTAGTTGTGTCTTAGTCGTAGTGGAGTTACAGAAAAATCAAAATCCTTTCACCCATATTCACTAGGCCAAAAGTGCTAAACCCATAACCCACTAAAAGCTGGGAGTAGAAAGTGTTGGCTGAAGGAGGTTTGTGGCAAGACCAGGAACTAAACCTAGATTTCTGGAGGCTCATTCAAATGCTTTGAAGGCAACTCTATTTAAAAGAAATAATAAAGTCGAATAGGAAAGAAGGGTTAAGTATGATGCAGCGTGAACTCAAAGAGCTTAAATGAGGGCCACAGAGCTCAAAACTTGAAAAAATTTAAGAGTACAAGGATTCAGCCTTTAGAATTAAATTTTTTCTAGGACCTGGTTAGTCATGTATTTGTTGCTCATACATTAAAAGCTAACTAACACTTCTAGGCTAAAGAAGAATTGAAATTCTGGATTAGAAAGAGTACAATTTCACCCTTTCCAATGGAGGGAAAGATCATGCCAGAACTGAGCTTGAATCTTGCACCTGTGTATTTAATTTTCATCTTGGAAAAGAGAGACTATGTCATGCTGGAAAGTTGCACAGTTTCTGCACTTAAAATTGGAATGATAGTATTTCTGTGTCACTAAGGTACTAGAAATGTATACATATTTGAGACACAAAATCGCTAATATAACTGGAACAAGCTCTCCAGTGACAGTATTTTTACAAATTTGAAGTTCTATACATGTAATATGAAGGAGTAGTTCAGACACCAGAGCACAAAAAAATAAACAAACTTGGGAATATAATGAAAACCAGCCAACACATGCAGGCACCTTTCTTGTCCTCCTCACACTTCCCAAGGGTCTGTAACATACTATGCAAACACACTCTTCAATCGTCGGCCATTCACACAGAGAAAGCCTCCTGTAGTATTTAAATTTAGAAGAATATTATGTGGTTTCGTAAAATTTCAAAGCTCATAAGAACTCATTCAAAACTAATTTCTGTACCAGTATGTGAAAGAATGAACCTCTTAAAAAGTCAGTCAGATATGATCCTGTATGTCCAAAATCATTAAATATATTATTGCACTTACCTTAATTTGTCAGGTTATTAGGAATATCTGGTATTGCAGATTACTGCCTATTGAGGGAGTCCACTGCTGAACTTTCTGAAATAAAGGTGAGATACAATCCATTTCCTGAACATACATTTTCTTTGTCTATCTATAACTATACTCTGATATCTTGTCTCAGGGGAAGGGAAAAAAAAATGAAAAGGTTTGAAAGGCAGTGCTGCTTTTCATTTAATTAAGATATCAATTTAAATAAAATAAATCTGCTGTTACTTTCTGATAAAAGGCTTAAATAGCAAACTTGATGGAAGAACGTTATAAAAACATATGCCATTCTTTCTAAATGTCACAAGTCAAACAGAACAAAGTTTATCTGCTGCCTAAATGCAGATCATGTCTATGAAAAGTGGTTGTGGTCTTTACTGCCACTGACGAGAACTTGTTTTTATTCTAGAATTTGGAACATCTGTCTAGTTTTCATACCAGTCTCTTCCATTCATTCCCTACACAGCATTTTCCAAAAATTCCTTTGCACACCTATTTCCCTTTCAGCAAACAGCCAGACCAAAACAGCAAATTATTACACCCATTGAAATGGAATCAAAATGTCACATCTCAGCCAAAGTTGAGAAAATTGCACTGTTCTTCATTTTCAGTCAGAAATTAGTTCCACAAACAATGGCCAATTAATTATTTTCTATAATACTGCTGTGAAGCAGTGAAGATTGAAACAGAGGAATTGAAATCAAAGCCTTGATGTCAGGGGCAGAAATGTGTTAAGACATTCCTAGCTACCCCTCACTTTTACCTCCTGACCTTAAATTAGTGTCTGAAACAAAAGATGTTCTGTTTTCATCATCCACAATAATTTTATTTTTGCTGTTAAGAGGACTGTATCTAAATTTTTCAGAGGCAAGAGACAAAGGTATGTGAATTCATGCTCCTGCCCACATTATTTTTTTTTTAATTTGCATTTAGTGTCTAAAGAATCCACATACAGAGCCCAGAGAGCTATTCACAAAACAGTGAAGGGCTAAGCAATGCAGTTGCCAGTGTATACTTATAATATATGTTCACAAATCCTCATATGTAGAGATACTTTTTACTGTATATATTGACTAAAGCCTTGTACACAGCAAAATACACAAGAGTGTTTTAAACAACCAAAAAAAAAAAACCCAAAAAAACACTAAGTAAGTTTGCCAATACTAAATTTGGAGGAGCTGTTGACTCCCTAGAAGGCAGAGAGGCTCTGTAGAGAGACCTGAATAAATTAGAGGGCTGGGCAACCATCAACAATATGAAATTTAACAAGGACAAATACCAGATTCTGCACCTGGGATGGGGCAACCCGGGATGTACAGACAGCCTGGGAGATGAGATGCCAGAAAGCAGCAGCATGGAAAGGGACCTGGGGTCCTGGTCAGTGGCAAGCTGAATCTGAGCCAGCAGTGCCCTGGCAGCCCGGAGGGCCAAGCCTGTCCTGGGGTGCATCAGGCACAGCATGGCCAGCAGGGCAAGGGAGGGGATTGTCCACTCTACTCTGCGCTGGGGCAGCCTCACCTCAAGTGCTGGGGGCAGTTTTGGGCAACACAATGTAAAAAAGGCAATTTGAGAGCATCCAAAGGAGGGCAACAAAGATGGTGAAGGGTCTTGAGAGGATGCTGTATGAAGAGAGGAGACTGAGGGGAGACCTCAGTGCATTTACAACTTCCTCAAAGGGGAAGAGGAGGGGCAGGCACTGATCTCTTTTCTCTGGTGACCAGTGACACAACTCAAGAGAATGGCATGAAACTGAGTCAGGGAAGGTTTAGGTTGGATATTAGGAAGAGGGTTTTCACCCAGGAGGTTGTTGGGCACTGGAACAGGCTCCCCAGGGAAGTGGTCACAGCACCAAGCCTGAGAGGTCTTAAAAAAGCATTTGAAGAGTGCTCTTGGGCCATGGTGTGACCCTTGGGGCTGTCCTGTGCAGGGCCAGGACTTGGACTCGATGATCCTTGAGGGTCCCTTCCAACTCAGGATATTCTATGAATTATGATTTTAAGAGCCAGCACTGTAGTGCTTTGGCTCATTCAGAAAGGACATCCTGCATTCTAGCATAGAAGCAGGTGACAAAATGGTGAAAGAAATGCTTGGACAAGACAGGTAGAGAGGTAGCACCATGACAAAAAAATGAGGTGCAAAGAGTAGACAATTTGTATAGCTGGTCTTTGAGCTTAATGGCTCTCTTCCTGAATAGCAATGACAGTTGTCCTCTTCTGTAGATGAGTTAAACCAGGAAATGCCCTGAGGGCGAAGACAAGAATCTTGATTTCTAAGAAGCTGTGAAAAAAAAAAAGAAATTAAGTGGTGACATGGTCCAAAACCAACCAGAACTATATAAATAGCAACATTCTGACCCTTGTGCAAGGATAGGTTGTGAGTACAGTGACCGAGAGAAGAAAGCTGACTAGTTAATATGATCCACCTGAATGACTAGTTTTAATGGTGTAGCCAAAACCTTAAAAACCTCTGACACAAAAATAAATAAGGACGTGATGCACTCCAGGTACTCAGAAATTACTTTCACCATAAAGCTGTCAATGTTTTGCCAAAGAAGTTGTTCATTGTAATGTCTGCCACCTTGGCTCAAGTAAAATGACCTCAGCAGTGTCACAGCAGCTATATACCCAGCAGAGAAGAATGATTTGCAATGAAATACAAGCAGGATAAACTGGCAGCTCTCAAGGGGCTGATTATAATCCAGAGTGTGTAGTTCTGCGGAGTAAGCGCTACAGGACAGACCCTTTCAGTCTGTTCTTGCTGTCCTGCACTCTCAAATCTCCTGGGATTCCCTAGCAACACTGTCTATATTTGTTCTCGATATAGGTGGCCCTTATACACGTAGCACCATGGAATATTCCCAGCAGTAATGACTGCTTTCCCAAGAAGGGGTGTGGAATCTCATGCGAGTTTGACTTCAGCTGAATTATTCGTGCATCGAAAGTTAAACACATGCAGAATCATGTTTCCAAGTACTGAGTCCAGCTGAGTATCACAGTGCAGAGAAAAGGGCTCTGTTCGCAGCTCTCCTGCTTCTGCAGTAGGAGGATACGACACATACTTCACAAGTACCAGTGTCCCCTTTTTAATTTGGCCAAAGCCAAAGCTCTTCTATCCATTCTATTATGAAAGGAAGCATAGCTGTTTTGTGGAAGCTGTTTTGTTTTTCATCTTATACCTGCAGGAAGCAGGAAAGTGAAAACATTTGAGGGTTTTTTTCCCTCAAAGATGTGATTTTCACAGAAGGTACTACTGTCTCTTCCCTCAAAAAAAAAAAAAAAAAGTCAATCTAGATTTTTTTGTCTCCACAACTCTCAATGTCACCCCAAAATTACTTTTTAAACACATGCTTTTTCAGGCCCATGTTTAGCAAAAAATTAGTAAGTGTTTAAATATTTGCTTTTAAATAAAAATTACCAAAGGATAAAGGATTCTTGATTATAAAAAAGAAGAATTTTAGAATAGTGAATGCAAGAAACAAAGCAAAAATCCCTGCATTTTCAGGTATTAAAAAACACCAGACTTGCACATACCTGGGAAAAAAAAAAAAAAAACTATTACATAGCCGCTGCTAATCTCACCTGAATGCCCATCCTCTCATTAACTTGTGAGGGAATTATATTACCTGGCAACCCAGAAGCTATTTACATATTTCTGCATTGCTCTGCTTTCTTTAGAGTGCAAAGGAGGAGCAACCTTAAAGCTCAAAACTGAAACAAGCACATAAGGAAATATTTCTGCTTTACTGTATCAGCCCTTTCAGCTTATCACCACAGGTGGATGCGGAAAAGGTGGCAGAAGCAATGAAAAGATAACCCTTTCTTGGAAAGATATAGCATTGCCAGATCCAAGGACAACTCAGAATAAACTCAGGTCTATTTCTAGCCTGCAAAGCAAGCGAGTCCCAGTCTCAGAGCATGTGCTCCTGCGCCTTGAGTGTTCATTTAGCGCACAGGAGTCATGTATTCAATGCATCACTGTTGCTGCTCCCTATTTTACTGTTCACTTTCTGTCATCTCCTTGTTTTTCACACTCAGATTGTCTTCCAAAGTGCACTCCAGTTCTGCCTAAAGCATGACCTGCTTTGGCTGTAACCTTCACTCACCTGAAGAGCCGCAGTTCAGTGTCCTTCATCTAAGGGGAGGTAATTTTGTGGACATATCTGGGAGTTTTCTCCCTCTTGCTGATTTATTCACAGCCCTCTTCAGAACATCTGACAAAGTTCAACTATTTCCTATTCTTGAGCTTTCTAATTCATTTTCCTTTGTGCCAAAAATAACATTATGGATGGATATAAATTTTGCTTATAATTCTGTTGGCTCTCTCCAAGTTTGTAGTCACTTCTCCAGAGTTAATAATTTCCTTCACAAAGTCATTGGATACTACTGGATTTGATTCCCACCACAGTAAAATCCTATTAAAAACCTGATTATTCTATTTTCAGTGTTGACATATGCAGAAATAGGCACATTTGCATTTAAAATGGATGACCAAGAAAAAAAATAAGAAAACTTTTTTGACTAATTTTGCTGTTCTTGGCAAAATGCACAACTGCGACTCCCTGAATTCATGGGTTTAAGTTCTATTTTCTTTTAAAATACTTGAAAATTCTTCTTTTTCCTTTTTTTTTCTCTTCACATTTATTTTAAGCCATAATACACTTTAGTATCACCAGATTCTATAGAAAACATAAATCCTCAAAGGCACCTCTGATGCTTGGTCATGAGGGAATTGGGGTGAAGAGAGGTACAGCTAACAGCTTATATGATGTAGGAGATTTAATTTTAGGTTTTTCATTGCAATTATGCAGATGGCCCTGCACACTGGGCTATACCTGCTCTGCAACTTCATTTAATTTTCACTAGAAATTCTATTCTGGATCTACAACACCTTCCTAACAAAATTATTGAAGAATGTAGCTTAATTCTGGAAAAGGTTTTGATTACAAGAAATTAATTTGTAAAATAATTTCTTCATCAGGGAGCAAAAAATCTCCATTTGTTACCTATTCAGAAACAGATGTGAACTCTAGATAATGTATCAGAGTGAAATACATTGAAACTGCCATTAATATTGCTCCTTAACTATTCCCCATACAAAAGATTACAACACACAGGAGATAATCATAACTCACATCTTCATCTTTTTGCTATGCCAATGGACTGTGCTGACAGACGTGACTTTAATCGAACTCATTTAAATCCATTGTGCCTGTTAATTCTTATCTTATTATGAGACAAAGTTCACCATACAGCCTTTTTTATAAAAGTACAAGATACTTTGAGAACCAGTGGAAATTAGTGAGGTGGCAGGAAAGGTACGTGGTACACAAGTATTTCAGGAAGCATTCAGACAGGGAAGGGAATTCCCTTCTGGTTTATAAGACCCAGGGTAAACACAAACCAACTAACTAATGAAGTGCTCCGGGCCCTTCTGAAGCTCCACATAGCTGCGAGGTAGATAATCTACTCTGGTTAACTTGATGCAAGTATTCCCTATTACATAGGAAAAGCTCAGCCAGCATGACGTGGAGCTTTGCATACCTACCTCAGCAGCCATGGTTTGGTGGAGGCACAAAACCAACTTAATATCAGAAAGATCTATAATACCTTCTGCACTATCAGTCAATACAAGGCATTGCTCAATAAGTTTCTCTGATCATCTGCAAGACAAGTACAGGTTTATGCCTGGAAGACAACTGCTGAACTAACCCTAGAGCTCTCCTCCCACTCTGATTTTGTAGGTATGCAGGTGAGCAAGGATTAAAAGGTCATGAGACCCATGATATCTTCTCAGGAATTGTTATCACCCCTTCTCATTGAATAACAGTGCTTCATTTGGCAAATATGATTTCAGTAAATAAGAAAAAATTGTCCCACTGCTATTATTTCTTAACCTTTTACCTCACCATTTATGGAAAGTCCACAATGATGACTTATTTTTCTTCAAATCCTTCCCTCAAGATGATCATGAGGGTCTCTGTAACCTCTCTAACCTATCCTACCTGAGGGTTGTCTACACTTTCTGGCATCATAAAATGACTCCATACTGCCTTTTCCTAGAAGGTCTTGGAAAATTTCCATTTTCTACCCAACAGGCAAATACAAGTTCCTAACAGTATTGTCATATTATGCCTCTTTTTCTAGGACATGCTGCTATCCCTGATCTCCAGCTTGTGGTTTTTGCCTACTTTTAGCTTTTAAGTTAAAGTGTGTTGTTTTGGATCTTGGACAGTTTCAAACTCACAGCTGATATTTAGCAAGATAGAAATAACAGTCTGCATTTTTATTGTATAATTATGGGAAGAATGCACACAAAAGGTCAGTCTATTGCCCTGCATCTTAGCTCAAGTCTTCAGCTGCCATAGGTTTGTAGAAGCCAGAATCAGCCTCACCCAAGGACAGTCTCTCTTATGAGGTCCAGTGGTTCACACTGAGTTCCAGACAGGACTCCATTCTGGAGCAGAGAAGTGCCTTTCTCTGAGTATTTCAGCACTTCCTCTTCTGTCTGGAACTTCTAAAACATCATAAAGAAGGAATGTAGCAGTGGCTGTGAAAGCCTGACTGAATCTTTTTACCTAAAAATTACTTGCTGTGTCAATGCTAGCTATATTTGCTGCTTTTCTTACAGCTCAGACTATTTGGAGATGTGGCAACATGACACCTCAAGACTGGAAACAAATTTTTATTTTAAATCTTTGTGGGGGAAAAGGGTCAAAAAACACTCCCCAAATCTAAGGCTCAAAAGACAATGAAAACTTCCCTTGTTATTTTTTTTTTACTGTTTTGTATAATGAAATAGCATGGCCTTAAGCCATGCCAGGAGAGATTCAGAATAAATATTAGATAAAATAAGTTGCCCAGTGAACTCATGGAGTCACCATCTCTTGAAGTGTTCAAGAGGAATCCAGATGTGACACCTGGGGAGGTGGTTTAGGGGTAATTACTAAATTCTAAATTGATGGCTGGACCAGATGATCATCGAGGTCTCTTTGAACTCCAAAGTTTCTGTGATTCTATGTTTTTTCAAGTGTCCACAGTGTTTGAGGACTGACGTACCAAGGCTGGATGTTCTGAGACAGCAAGGGTATACTTACTAGACAATCAGTGAAAATTTTAAACACACTGATGTACAGAAAGCCTCCATACTGCCATGGCCCACATAAACCCAGGATGCACTTTGGCGTGGAAATTACCTACACTTGTATAAAGACACTGGCAACAACCAACAACGTGTGTGTGCATACATACTTATCTGGACATACTTATTTTCCATAAGAAAGGGGCTCACAGCTAGATAATGGGTACATAATTTATATTTCTAATAGAGAAACATTATTGTTACATTAGGAAATCCCAGAATGTCAGGGAAGTATGACGTAGAAATATCTGTACATTGGCCCCATTATTATTCTTTTTGCAACCACATTTGGCCACTGTTAGAGGCATGATACTAAGCTAATTGGACCTTTGATTTTAAAAAATATTTTCATTATTTCATTGCAAAAATGATGTCATATGGTGAGCACTGAAACATATCCAGCCCTTACAGGAGCTGCTCTTGGGATGATGAAGGCAACAGTATCACTGCTTGTACATGGATACACCAGTAGAGAACAATACCAGAAGGACTTGGATCTACCTAGTTCAAATTCTTTTTTTTTAATTGAAGAATGCTGTCACTGAGTAGCTATACACTGTGATATGTAAGAGAGAGAATTCATTCCTCTTTATTTCTCCAGCTGGGCAGTATGGCACAGAGTATTTAGCCTAGATTTTGAGAATAGTTACAGTGTGATAGATTTTGATTTTCTGAGACTGTTAAAAGGAAAAAAAAATGAGGTTTTACATGAAGAGGACTATCAGTTATTTCCAATTTCTCAGGGCATTCACAATTTATTTCAAAGGGCAGAGAAATAGCTTTTTGCTTATTACCTTTGAAAATTATTAATTCACCTAAGGATTCCAGCTGGACCTAATTAGTCAGTAGTTAATGTGGTCATTTCTGTTTGCATAAATGGGAATGATCAGATCATCTCACATGTTGGATTCTGGTGTGTAGCACTTTATAGTATATTTCAAAACCAGTATTAAGCTTAGCCCTGTAGCTCCTTGACCTTTCCTTGAAGAATATTTGCAGGGGTGAACAAATAACACAAAAAAGGCTTGTGATAATGGAACTTGTGGCAAATAGTACAGGGATAAAGCTGCAGGAAATACTTGTTTCACCCTCCTGTTGCATATTCCTCTAGCTGAAGCTCAAGAGACCTGGTGACCAGCTGGCATTCCATATCAAGTTTCTTTTAAAAGGTATCATGTAGACCTATGCCAGCTGCTGCTCTCACAACCATTTTATTGGAGTTCTCCTTCCAAAGCCAGATTGTTAATTCAAAAATCCTCAATTTTGGTTCAAGTATAGAATTGTTTGGCAAATATATTCATAAATTCTGAGGTGGGATTGCAGAACCTCAAACGCCAAGCAATAACTAAGAACTTTTAAATACCATTACCTACGCTGTTGTTCCATCCTTACTAAATTACTGGAAGACTGTTAAGGTGTCTAATATCTGTTACAGAATTATGTGAAGATTTATTTAATAAATAAATGTAAACAAATATATTCATCTCCACTGCCCCTTCATTTTTAAAGATTCAGTTAAATGTAACCTGCCTCTTACAAGTATAATTTTTCTATTTTACATACAAGTTATATTTTTCATTCACAGAATTACACTAGTAAGCTAAAACTGAAAACTCTTTCCACTGTACAAGGAATTTACATGCTCTTCATCTCATCACTGCTTCTTCACAATGTCCTGGTGACTATAAAAATACATATTTCTTTCTGTAGGCATTTAGAGTTCAGGGCATTTCCCAGTGTAATTTTATGCTAGTCTCAGAGTCAAGCATACATATTTTGAGGTATGTTTTTGATGACTAACAAATCTCAAAGAGAAAAGGTGTATCTGTTGGCTCTCATGAAGATGACCAGTCTACTTCCATAAATCACTAAATGTGACTAATCCAATATTTGTAAGGAGTCTATCATTTTGATTATATACAACTTGGAAAACACAAAGATATAGCATTTACTACTCATATTTATACAGACTTAAAAATTATCTCCATGACCATTTTAATGAGTCAGCTGCCTAATAGTTTGCTGTGATGTAATTATGCTCTATTCTAGTTTAGCATTTACTTTTGTATACATTTCTATCAAGACCTTGATTCATCAGTAACAAATTAAATAGTAATTGTAAATTGTACCATACAGTAGGGACAGGATAAAAGAGAGAAAAATGCACAAAAGATGGAGAATTCAGACCTGATTAATACAAAACTTCAGACTGGAACTGAAGTTCAAATGTGTGCTGGAAGTTAAGCTCTATCTGAAAATATCTTACCTAAGTGCATCAAAAATATCACAGGCTGTCTTAGGAAAGTTTCAGCTCATAATTACAGAATCTCACAAAATCCTAGTATTTCCACTTTCTCGATCTATCAAATCTATAACTTATATAAAGCAGCATCACACTGCAGAATTAAGAATCACATCAATGCATGATACTCTGGAAAACTGTATTCTTTTAAGTTTTGTACTCAATCAGAAAAAACCATGAAATCAGGATAGACCTGAAGTGGTTAAACAGAATTGAAATACCATTCTGACCTATTTTCCTGCCTTGGAAATGCCCTCTTCCAAATGCTGCTTGAGCACCCTGCCCTTTAAAAAGTCCCAGAAATACAGAACGGAGGTTAGAAGAACATCCTCATTTGCATCCCGGAACAGGCCTTAGAAACTGCCATCAGTCTTCCACTTTCAACTGAAAACATTGGCTTTTTCCTTGTCTCTCCCTCTGAAACATTTTAATTCTATAGCTATGTTATTTAACTTGGTAGAGCATTTGTTTGGGAAAGTACGTGGAATGAAAGACTTTATAGAAGTTAACATTCTATCCTATTGCCTCATACTTCTCTGAATAGATAATATCGTTGACACAAATGGCTGCACAAAAAAAAAAAAGTCATGAGAACTGAAGATGTGTGGGCACTGAAATATTTCAAGAATTGAATAATGCTTTCCTTTCTCTGTTTAGTCTGACAGACAACAATGTGTCTTGAGCACTTTCAGACTGAATGATGGAGAAGATGAGGAAGACATTTGAGAAATGCCTTTCTTATTTTAAATGCTTCACTTTGCCTTTCAAGTGTCCAAATTGGGCATAAAGTTTCTTTTACTAAGGGCAATGTATAAGCCTCGTACATAGTCCTAGTTACAATCTAGTTCCATCTTTCCTGCCCTGAAAATAGTGACTGCAAGTTTAAACTGCTCTTTGGTTCTGCAGGAAATACTATTTTATTGTAACTTCTAATTGTGAATTACAATTATATTTGTAATTGGAGAAGTCTGTGGTTTTTCTTAGCATGAGGAAATCTAGCATTTCTAGTAGCCATAAAACCTTCAGGCTTCTAGGAAACGTCCAGATTTCTTTAACAATGCAAGCTAGGGCCAGAATATGAAACTTCTCCTTGAATGAAGACTGTAAGATCCTGCTCACAACAGGGAAGAGTTTGCCAATGTAATTTTCTCAAAGCTGAACTCTTAATTTGGTAGAAGTTCATTAAATAGGAAGATAAAAAGTTTATTTATATTTGTTGCGGGCCTGGTCTTCTCCAGCACAGACCATGTTCTTACTGTGGGCAGTGGGAGTACATGGTCCCCTCAGTGGCTGGGAACTCAGCAACATCCTGCAGCACCTCATGCACCAGCTTCCCTCCACAGACCGCCTGCAAAGTGAGCCAAGGGCAGAAGGTGGGTCTTTTCCTCACTCATTGAAGATACACAGAGAAGGAGCCAAAATGACGCACAAAAATGACATTTTACCAGCTGAAAACAACAATGGCTAGAGATCAATCATTGATGGATGTACTACATTAGGATCTCTATCCTATGTAACCAAGCAGCAACCTCCATTATACTTTTTCTAGCATTACATTATACATCTTTTAGCATGTTCTATCTAAAGATAACACACTACCCTGTAACAATGATTTGTATAATGATGTGTGCAAACTCAAAAAGATTGAAGGATTTTGAATTAGTTAAAGTCTCATATTTTTCATATATAACATTTACCTGAGTCACACTGAAACTGCTATCTTTGGTTTCTCTAAAGCTCAAGAGTACAAACAAATGTTTTTGGAATATACATTTTCTGTGATGCCTCTAAAAGCATTTTACCTGAGCTTGCAGATTCTGAACGAAGTTGATACTTGCAGTGCCATCAGGTAGCCTAAACAGACCCAGATGGATGTTCTGAAATCTCATAGTCCAGAAAACCTGCAGGGATGTCCCAGGAGGAGGAATCTGGGTGTCATGAGAAACCTGCTAGAGACAGTAGTCTTAAGGTCCTCTGGCTATTTGAACTCAAGGACTTTCAGACAGATTATAGTCAATTTTAAGGAAAATTCCCTGTAGAACAGGAAAATTTTAAGATAAGGAAAAGGGAAATGCCTGAAAAAATATGTGAATTTAAATTTCAGAACAAATATATTTTGCCCTTGATAGGTAATTTATTGTGCTGCAAAGACGGACTTGGTGGTACTGGTGAATGAGAAACTGGGCACAAGCAAAGAGTGTGCACTTGCAGCCCAGAAAGCCAACCATATCCTGGGCTGCAACAAAAGAATCCTGACCAGTAGGGCAAGGGAGGTGATTCTGTCTCTCTATTCCACTCTCATGAGACCCTACCTAGAGTGCTGCATCCAGCTCTGGATCCTCTTGAGGCACAGGAAAAACGTGGACCTGTTGGAACAAGTCTAGTGGAGGGCCACAAAAAATTAAGCACCTCTCCTTGTCAGGATGGCCTGGAAGAGTCTGGGGTTTGGGAAGACCTTACTGCAGTCTTGCGGTAGTTAAAGGCTGTTTATAAGGAAGATAAGGACAGCTTTCTGGTAAGGCCTGTTGCAGTGGGGGTTTAAACTAAAAGATGGTAAATTCAGACTAGATATAAGGAGGAATTTTTTATGAGAGTGGTGAAATCCTAGAGCAGGTTTCCCAGAGAAACTGTAGATGCCCCATTCCTGGAATCAAGGTCAGGTTGGACGGGGTTCATTTCAGAGGCAGTTGGACTAGGCAACCCTTAAACATCCCCTCCAAACCCAGCTATTCTGGCTAAGACTAATTTCCTAACACCTTCAATATATCTCAAGGATGTAACTATTTCACAATACATTTTTTTGTAAAAGTGGTAGCACTGTATTTGCAAGAGTTACATGGAAATACACATCACCTTGCTTGAGGGATGTCTGAAAAAACAGCTGGTTTTCCTTTGCAGTACAGCATGAAACAGGGACTGAGTAAAGTTATAGAAATTTTCCTTTCTAATAAAATTGAGGTTAGACATGGAAAATTATCCCATGAACAAATGAGAGCTTGAATCTTAATAGAAACATTTCAAAGAACTCAGGGAATTTGGCTATCCTATTCCTGAAGAGAAGGGACTAAAAATAAAATAATACAATTGTATTTTCTTGTGACCCAATTTGAAATTGGTTTAAATTATATAAAAATGCATGGATAAATCCTATTTTTAAACAAAGGTGTTTTTAAAAAAATTAAATAGTTACAATATTTTAGACATTGTTACTTGCTAAATGTGATCAACTTTAAGTAGACCATACTTTGTTTTGATATGCCCATGTACATTTCTGACACCTTAAAAGCAATGATTACAATTTTTATCTTTGTCATTTCAGCAGCATTAGTAGATTTTATAAGAAATACAACGTTTTTATTTAAGGAACATGTTTTCCCCCAGAAGGAAATTGTTTGCTTTAAGGCAGGGACTCATAAAACAAGAACTCTAACACTTTTTTTCCTGTCTGCTCCCCTAGCTCCACAGCAAGCCATGAAAGGACTGCCCTGGAACACGGGAGACCCTACATACAGCTTGTGCTTTAGTGGTGGCATGGGCCTGCCCAGTAGATCCAAAAAGCCTTTTCTAGACTTCCAACGCTGGAAGCCTTGGCTTCACATTTGGAGCCTGAGACACCTTCCAGCAGGGTGAAAAAGCCCAGTCAGGCTACAGACCTGGAGTGTGCAGCCCTACCCTGGAAATGCTCCTGCAGCTACCTAACCCAGAGCTGCAGATGCTGCCTGGCAGTGCTAAATCTGGCTAGGTTCAGAATCCAGGTCAGGCTCAAATTCTCTCTAAGTTTGTTAAAAATGAGACATTTTGGACAACACATTCAATACTCAACAAAAAGGCATTTTTAAAGTAAATTCTTTTACTGTGCAATTCACAACAAATACCAACTGTGAGTTAGCTCATTACATAAACAGCAAGGGATTGAATTTTGGCTACCTTCAGTAACTCAGTCTATTGCTCTTTCTAAGGAGAATATCAGTCTCTAGTGAGATGCTAATTAATCCTCTTGTTTCTCTTGATACCTGTGTGAATGTTACCATATTGTCAGATTTTTTTTACAGTAACTAATAGATATTCTCACAAAAGCCTCTAACACAGGAAAATAATTATCCCCATTTTGAAGCCAAAGTATAAAACACTGGCTGTAATGTACATGGTTGGTAAAGGATATTTGTGGATTCACCAGAGCATTAACCTGATTTTTGTGTTCCTACTCCAACCTGCTTTGCTGACCTTAGAACTTCTGTTTTCATCTTTTTCTCCCCTTACTGTAACAGTACAGTCTCAATGCCACATTTTTGTCTTTCAGCTGCATCTATTTAATTATGAGTCAGTATCCCAAAAGAAGAACAAAGTGATTATACTGCAATGTGAATTTTCAGAATGTTTATCTGGTTATAGATATATGAATGAAAATAATGTTTGAGCATATAAATAGAAAAATAGAGCTTTATTGTGGCTTCTTTGAAAGCCTGGAATGCATCTCAGAAGATACAAATGGAAACAAAAAAAAAAGTCTTTATTCTGGCTGATAAATGTTCCCTCAAGTCTTAAATCCATGTCAGAAAAGGCTAATGAAACAAGCCCACCAGCAGTGGCAAAATGTATTTATTTAACTTTTATTTTGAACACAAGAATATTTTTTTAAAATAGTCCAAAACGGGGGGTTTAAGATGTTTAATTATTCAGCATATAGATGAAAATAGGCAAAAATTGTGCGTTTAATGCTGATGTATTCTGAGAATGAATACTATATTTCTTCCCTTTTTTGTCAGAAATGTTACATTTTTTTCTTTTGGCAGAAACGTTGTATTTTTCCTTTGCCAGCTGAATGTGGATTTTGAAATAGACTCAATTCCTACACAGCTGCTTTTGAGGGTCAGAAAAATATAAACTATGGCCTCAGACCATCTTCTTGCATTACACAGTGATTCCCCAACAAGTGAAGAGCCACCTCAAGGGACTTTCCAGACCTTTTTCCTGTGATTGTGGGTTCAATTCTCCCATACACCGCTAGCAGTATCTCCAAAACCTAGGAAAGTTTACTCTCATTCTTAGTTTAAGAGTAGAGGTATTTAGAGGACATCCAGAAAAGATAAAGACCTGAAGTGCTGAGGTGGATCTGACATGACTTTGTAGGTATTTGCACTCTGGTAACTTCAGTACAAGTTTAATTCCCAATTCTATTCACGCAAAGCCTTTTGGGGAGACAAGGACAGGTTTGCCACGTGTAGGGTGAGAGTGGTTACGGAGCTCCAGCGCCATCCCTCCTCAGTGACTCGCCGTGCTCCCCTTGCCTGTAATGCAGATAGGACATTTAGAAGCAGAACCTTTTGTTCTAGGAGAGGAAGGGCTACAGTAAGTCCTAATCCTTTGTTTTTGGCATCACAAGAGTATCCACAGCAACTAAATGTGGTGTGAAACAGAAAGGAATGTGACTTCAAGTGCCAGCAGCTGGTGAATGCTTGAGGTGCAAAAATCCTGTTGTGGCGTGGATACCCCCAGCAATGTCATATGCAAGAAGCAAATTAAATACACACATCTGAAATACTGAAAAAGATTGGGTTTTGGCAAGTGTTATTTCTGCCTCAGACTTCAGTCTTGAGTCACTTTAGTCATCACAACAAAATACTTGGAGGGAGCCGAAGATGGCGACTAAGTCCTCAAGGCACCTTTGTCAGTCACTGGATGGCTATTTATTGAAGAGTTCAGTAGGAAATATAAGTAGCTACATCAAATTTTTGCATTTCCCATTGTGTTTTCAGAGTTCATTTATGATCTGTGTTAAATAAACAATGCAGATGAGAAGACCAAGGATAAACCCAAAGGGTGGAGAGCGGTAAACTGCTTAGAAGCTGGCTGTAGAACTTTGGATTTGGGAAAGTTCTTTTCCCAGACTCACCTCAGATTTGCCTTAAGAGTATGACAAAGACCTTTTTGTTTTTTCTTTAGAATACCTAGCACAATGGGGCCCTGATCCATGACTGCAGCCTCTGGGCATTGCCACAGTACAAACAAATAACAATAGCTTGCAGCCAAAGACATTGCTGAGAATTGCTTAGTAGGCAAGCAAGCTTCTTATAGAAGTGTGTGCTCTGAGCACTTGCTCAGTTCACAGAGCCTGGGTTTTCAGAGCACTCTTTGTTGAAAAAAGCAACTGTTGGAAATATCCTCTTGACCCTGAATCAGGGCCAAGAAATTAGAAGATATTAGAGCTACTTTTCCGTGCATATTACATCACTGAAAGAGTCTTCCAGGATGTGAGTTTGGTGTGTGTTTGACCAAGGCCTGCTCCAATGTCACAGCACTTATGTAAAACACCTATGGAGCAAACACATAGTAGGAAAAAATTACGCTACACATCTACCTATTTAAATAACGCATAAATAGACACGACTGGGAAAAAAAATATCTGCCGTTTCAGGCATTAGGCTGGTACACTGAAAACATGTACCTGTTTCCTGGCTCTGGCACAGATATTTGCATGCCCTTTGGCAATTCACATCTTTCTTTTCCTCCTTAAAACAAAAGGAAAACAAGAATACTTCTCCTGCCTCACAGCCATCATAAAGGTCTCCAAGCACTCTTAAACATTCAGCTGCTGGGTGATGAAGCCAGGGAGATATGTAGAAATTTAGACAAGTCCATCACTGAATTTGGAATGAGAACTCAAGTTCAAGTTATACAGAAAATAATTCTTGGGTTGCAGTGCTTCCACTGCATTTTGCCACCTAAATATGGGTGGGTCTGGCTTCAAAAGTATTACAGCCTTTCAATAATTCCCTAGCTCTGCTGAATTTTGCATTTCTTCAATAGTTAGAAAACAGTGCCAGGTTTAATGTACACAGATTGTGTCAAAGCTGAGCAATAATCTTGACTTTTGAAAAATATGGCTGTCTTTCTGTGTCTAGGTCCTTTACCACAGGGAGAATATCCAACATATATTTTCCAGATCATTAGACATATTACATACCAAGTCTAACACAAGTTATTTTAGATAAATGATATCAGTAAAGCCCCCTTCTGCAGTGCCTTCCCTACTGAGTATGAGCCAACACAGACAGGGTAGGGCTGCACTCTGGTTCTTGTACTTCAGTTTTGTCAGTTTTTCATGCGAACAAAATCTCTCTTGATACTAGATTTTAGACCATGACTCTTGTTTATTTCTATCTAGAACAAAGTCTGTAGACAAAGTCAATATATTTTATCAGATTAACTAGCAGCCAAGTTTTCAGGCACACAGGTCATTCTTCGTGCCTCTTTTTTCATTCTCAGCCACTGTAGGCCTCACCTAATTTAGTCATTTCTTACAGACAAAAAAAAGACTTCTCAGGGAAGTCACTCCCTTTGCTGCATCTGCCATACACTGGGACAAAAAGATGAAAACATGGCAAACATCACTTCCCAATGAAAAGAACCTATGAAATGCTGAGATACAAGTGGGCCAGCCTGTCTAATGGTGCACACAGGCCCAGCCGTGTAATGGGGTAGCACCACCCTTGCTCTAAGCACAGCTTTTCACTTTCTTGCAGAAGAAATTTCACACATGAAAACCTGAGGTTGTTTATTCTGTTCCCTCTTACATCGAGAATATCTTTAAAGCATATGCATATATACAAAACAATTTTTTCCTCTCTTACCAAAAAGACACCAAAGCTGTAGTTTTATTCCCAGCAGTTAACTGTTTTCCCACCCATCCAGCAGTTCTTCCTGTCTCCCAATTATTTCTTTCACAATGGAGATAGCTAGATTGATTTTGGGGGAGTATCTTGCCTTCCTCTGCAGTTCTCCCTGTCATTTCTGTTCTGCATAGAAAAATTCAACTGTTTTCAGCAAGTTCAGGCAGCATATGGGAACCCTGCTAATCAGCAGAGTTAGATCCAACCACAATGACAACAGGTACTGGTTGAAGGGGGGAGTTGCAATGGCACTCCTTTTATGCAGGGGGAGCTGCCCACTGGGCAGCAGAAACTTCTGGCAGCATTTGTGCCTCTCATACTAGAGGCAGAAGATAAAAAAGTACAGGAAGAAAGTAAGGTTCCAACCTGTGTCTTGGGTATAGAATTGAAGGGGACTTTGTCTTCCATGTAGTCAGAGGGGTAACACCTGGCACAAACTGCAGACATTCAGAGGGTGAATTAGCGTATAAGAGAAGCTTTAGCAGTTTAAAAGACACAGCACCATTTTTTCAGTCAGACCCAATTACAACTGTTTACAGAGTCCTTTCTCTTTCCCTCAGAGGCTTTGGCTGAAGTCCCATTATTTCCGGGACCAAACCCAATTATGCCACTGACCACAGCATTCTGACTGCTTATTGCAATTTCATGGCAAGGACAGGGAACTCCCAGAAACAAGAAAGAGATTGATTTGCTCCATGCTGTACCTGGAAACAGCTTCCAAAGCAACGGGTTATGCCAAATAACTATGCCTCAGAGCAGCCAATTAATTTGTGCAATTCTAAATTACAACTAAGGCTATTCCTTATCTTTTCTTTTTGAAAAGCATTTTTTTCCAGGTAAAAAATATTGGCAGAGTTTCCCCTTGGGTGAAATTTCAAAGCTCTGTATTTTCATGAACACAGTGCTAGGAGGTAACTAAAAGGTGGTGAGTTGGGGGAAAAGGGTGTTAGAGGTGAAAACGGATATAACAGGTTAAATTTACAAAGCACTTGTACATACCAGGGAAACCATCAGTTCTTAGAAAAACTCATATTATCCCAGGTCTGACCCCTCCCAGCAAATGTGCTTACTCATATTTCATACAATCATTTCAGTTTATATCAGCATTCAGACAGGCTAATCTCTCCTACTCAAGATTGTTATCAGCTTTTCTGTCACTCTAGGGTACCATAAGATTTTAGCAACGGAGAAAAAAATACACAGGACAGAACAGAAACTCTCCCTTGAAAAAACCAGTTGAGGGTCCTATGTGAGTATAAGGCAGTTCAGTAAGTACAGGGCAAGCACAGCAGCATGTGACAGCTGCAGAAGGAATGCCCTGTGGAACAGATAGCATTTCAGGAGGGCTTAGTCACAACAAAGTGAGGTGAGAGTTGGAAGAACTAGCATTTCTAAGTGAGCCCTTTGGCAAACTCTGAAAAGAAGACACTTTGAGGGACTAGGTTATGAGAAATGCAACTACTGGCTAAAATTAACCCAAGTATGTGCAAGCCAGCAGGAAAGTAATTTTAGTTTTTATGCAATGTATAAGAAATGCACAAAGGTCTTCGAGCATATAGGGCAAGTATAGGAACATTTAATAGTATTCAAGTCTTCTAATCAGATTAAACAAAACATCATCACATTGAACAAGGATGATTTTCAGATGGGTGAAAAAATGGGCATTTGCCAATTAACCATATCAGGGACTTTCCCTCCAAATTTTACTTAGATGAAGTTAACTTTGTGATTTACCTGATAAGGGACAGCACTTTTGGAAAACTACTACCATCACAAACATGGTCAAGGATTCTTGTCAACTGCAGCATCTCAAAATCTAGTGTCATCACACAATTTTGATTTTTCTCATCCTGAAATCTGGTCTGACAAAGTTAAGTGCGAAGACAGAAGTGGACAGTATCTTCTCTTCCATGACTGTCCTGAGAAAGTTTTAAACTGTAACTGGAGTATGCGTTTTTTNTTTTGTTTGGGTGGGGGGTTTTTTGGTTTTTAGTAACTCCTAAATGTCATTTTACCCACTCAGCACTCACCTCCTACTATTTTTATCTGCACTCAGAAGCCAATACCTTGCAGAGTCCTATGCCTGGCCATCATAAAATGATTCAGTCAGCCCAGCCCAGGATTCAGAGCTGAACTTCTTGAAAGTCTAGGCCTTGAAGGCCTAATGCTTCAACAATTAATCTTTTTTTTCCAGAGATTAGGAAATCCTCTGCAGAACCCTAATCCAACTAAACACTTAAGTAGGTGCCCTACTTTCAACATGAGTCTCCTTTGTTGAGTGGAACAAAGAAATACATAGGAGAGTATACTTGAAGGCCAGAAAGCAAACCTGAAAGATGAGGCTGGAATAAGGCACAAGATTCTGATTCCTACTTGCACATGAAAAGTATTCATTCACTACAAGTTTCTCAAATTACTTTGTTAATAAGCAGCACTGAAAAGAAAATGTATAAATACACAATAGCTTCCTATTGGTTCTTGGATTTAGTTGGACTAGATCTCACAGAAATCTGAAAAGAACAAAGCAGGTCATTCTCACCTTTTTCCAAAGAGAAGCCACAGTTTGTATAAATAATAGGGATTTATTTTCTCTGGCCTGATTTTGAGGATTTCTAGTAGGCATAGGAATTTTGTCATCATTGTAATCAACAGTGACAGCAGCACATCAGTTCACTGGCAACGTGACTGAGGTTGTGGGCTGCTATAGCCGAAAGTAATGCCTAAAGTACTGCTCACCTGGATGGGCTTGTGCATTCCACCATTACACAATAAGTGGCCAAGTATTTTGTCACATGGAAACTGCTTGAGATGGAAAAATATAAATGCCCCTTCTCAAAGCTGCAGAGAACTGGCTATTACTCCACTCTACACCTGTTCCCAAGCAAAAATCAAGATCTTCATGCTGTAACACTCTCCCAAGTAACTATATGGAAGTGATAAGCCTTTTCTGTTTTCTCCACTTCTGCATTCCTATAATTTTCTTTTCTGTCTTTGTGACGTGCCTTCCCTTGTCTTTCTGGTCTTCTTTTTCATCACTCCTTTTTGCTTCAGTTAAATGCAAAGAAATAGGCACATTTCGATTCTTCAAGCTGAGCTTTTGCACATTTTGTAACCAGAGGCTCTATGGCTAAAGTAACATTCATGTGGCTCCATAGCTGCAAGGCCAAATACTTTGAAAAAATTTGAAAAGGAATGACTAACTGTTGTGGTTTAGGAATGGTATTTTGCAATTCAGAGTTCCCAGTGAAACACTCCAAACCTTGTCCTACTCCTTCACCCTCCACCTGCCCTTCCTCTTCCCCCTGTGGTAGGCTGGAGAGGAGAACTGGAAGCACAAAAGGTAAAGATCACAGTTTGAGTTAAGATAATTCACTGGAAACACCAATGAGATACAAAACTGAACAGTCACAGCAACAATATTAATAACAGGGTGTATCAGAGAGGTGAACAATTAATGCGCAAGTGCGTTAATTCCACTAGATTTCCACTATATGGAAACTGGCAATACCCAACCGCTCCACCACACTTCCTGAGTGGAAGGAACCCCGTCCCAACCACCTCCTGCACCACTGCACCAGGTGTGAGGTTGTAGAGAATAACCTCGCAGTCCTAGCCACGCCCCTCCTGGATACTGCAAAAATTAACCTTGTCCTGGCTGGAACCAGGGCACAGATGAAGAAAAGATGCATCTGTCCAACTTGAGGGCAGTGGTAATTAGCTCATAGACTATACTAGCAGTGTCAATTCCTTTATGTACCTTCTGTTCCTTAGACAGTATTATAAAATTGTGGATATTACTAAAAAGCTATGGCACTTTATTTTAGGGATGTTTACCCCTAACTTTATCCCTCATCCATTGTTCTAGTGCTGTTTTACTGGTCTTCTAGAAGGATCACCTCCTAATACCACACTACTGCTTGCTTGTCTGCCCTCCTTCTCCCTCTCTCTGTAACTTCTTTAATCTGTTGACTTTATACAGTTAAAACCAAGCACAAGAATTTCTATGTTTCAGATGGTCATATTCCATTCTGTTTGCATTTTCACTTTTCAGAGCTTTATGAATCTGTTAGGGGCCAATTTTTGGGGCCAATACCAGGCAGGTTCTGGACTGATCATGGCATTTCAGGTCAGAAATATAGCTATTCATTTAAAAGACCAGTTTTCACGTTAATTCACCTTCATTATAAAGCCCTGAGGCAATGAAAGACCACAAAACCAAATACTAATTGAACATGAGACAATGGGTCATTTCAGGTTTAGTGACTATTAAGATACTATATTTATTCTTCAAACCCCCATACATACAGTGGAACTTGTTTTTCATGTACACTGTAGCAGTTGCATTGTATGTGCTGAAAGACTTTTTTTTTTCTTCCTGGTAGTTGGGAATCTGTGTTATTTGCACATTGCAAAACTTGTTCCACAGGTATGTTGTGAAATTTTATTTGGTATTTCACAGTTTGTGATTGATGTCATGTAAAAGTTTTCCAGCTCAGCTTTGTGTTTCACTGATTTATGAGTACTGCATAAATGTGATTTGTTGTTTGGTTTTCCTGGGATGCAAGGCTAATACTACCATTTTAAAAGTCAACACTAACTTATACATTCCTTTATGACCCTGCAGGAATTGTTAAAGCACAAACTGTATATCTGTGTGTATTCTTTAGCATGGAATAGAGTAGTATTCAACCCTGGTTGTCTTAAATAAGTGTTTATGAAATTGAATTTACTGGAAATTGAATTCCTACTTGCTTTTATAGAAATAGGTGGGGTTTTTTGATACTATCGATGAGGTAACCCCAGTAATTGTCTGATTACCATGTGTTTTGAATGTCAAATATCTCAGCAACCACTGAGTTAGTGAGCTTCACACAGCAAACTGACGTATTGTATCTGAGAGTATAGCCCAAGAATAAATATGGACCAGGATTCTAGAAATGCTACTAAGGATCCTCAGTGAAAGGGAAAACATCTATTCCTCTTCATGAACATTTAGGCCTGTATTTCTTTTCCAAACGCAGTAAACCACGCCAACCATATCTAAACTTCCCCTGCTCCCTTTCTCTTTGTATGTGACAAAAGTGCTTATGTTTTCCTACTTAGGAAAACTTAGACCATTCTGTAGTTGAAGGTGAAATATGTCTAAGAACAGTAGGATCACTTAAAGTGTCAAGAGGAAGTCATTATATGACTTTATAGAACCTGTCTAAATTATTTGTCTTTGTCTCTATTTTTGTGTGAAAAACACAATTTAAAAGGGTAAGACATGATGTACCCACCCATCCATTTTTTCTGCAGTTCCAAGCAAGTCTAAGTTCTAGGCAATTAAAATATCTTAGCTTTATTCTAAAACTAGCGCAAATTCTTTTTTTTTTTTAATGCTAAAACATTTCAGTGATTGAATTAACAGCCTTTTCAGTTTCATAGGCTGCTACACCTCCAGTCAAAGTATACCAGACCTAATATAATTAATGTCTTCATTTCACCACTTCGTTTAAAGAACTGTGCTTGTAACAGAGACATTTTACCATGCTCACACTCCAACTGCAGTCCATTATTGTTAGTATCTGGATCACTTTACAAAATTATTACAATTATTCATGTCTGAGATGGCTCCTACATTTCTCAGTCTCGGTTGGAGCCAAAAAGGAGCATCAAAATACTACAGGAAATGTTCTCTTTGTAGTATTCTTGGGCATACACCAAATACTTCATTTTAGGAGCATTAGGCTGTTTATAAAGCAGGCAAGCTATTGTATTCTCCTTCACCAAAAAAGAGCTTGAGCTTCCTTGAGATTTGTCTACTTCTGTACTACTGACAAAAAGTTAATTTACGTGGAGAAAAAAATGAAGGTCTGTCTAAACTGGTTCCCCTTCCAGAAATTAGTAAGAATTTTATCTTACAGAAATCAAGTTTCTTATAATAGATCTTCCTGAATAAAGTTGAGGAAAGGTTCAAAAGAGGCAGGCAAAACAAGACATCACTTCTGTGGCATCCTGGCATCTCCACTGCACTGGCACCACAGTAGGGCTGGTCTTTGTCCAGCACTTAGAAAAGCATTGAGAAGTGGGCCTCAGCTTAGGAAAGTGCTCCCCACTCAGTTGTGGAAGGGAGGGAAGGATGATCACTACCTGCAAGCACTAATTTGAAATCATGAACCTACCTTGTTTCATGATTTCAAGAAGCTAACTCAGAATGGCAAAATTTCTTTCCTTTTATCACCAGCCTTCAAGTTTCCACTCCTAGGGAAGCAGTGGCAGCCAGCCACACATCGAGAAACCTCGCGCTGTCCTAGGCTATGCCAGGTCACAGCAGGCAGGAAACCATGCTGGGCTGTCTGAACCATGACTGCTTCAGGTCAGTGGGTATTTGACTTGCACATACCTGAAGTAATGTGTGCAGCCTTATAATCACCCTTCTCAAATGAGTGCATTTTTTTCCTTCACATGCATGCATTCCCAGAGGGACCAAACCTTTTTCTTAGTATGTACACAAGATCTGCTGCCAATATATGCAAGATGATGAGCAAGAAGGTATTATTGCTTGGTTTCAACAGAGGAAACTATTGTTTAGTCAGCAAATGGATAATTATCTTCTAATTAATCAAAGTATCTTGAATCTGAAGAGGATTTACTTTAGAACAGAAAAGTGTTGGGAAATAAAGTCAACTTCCTCCCCACCCAAACTTTTCTGTTTTTCTCAGACTGAACCAGAAATAACTCATTTTGAAAGTTCAGAAACAGTTGATGAACTCTTGCTTCTTCCAGCTCTTCTGTGTTGTGTCTGCTCTTCTGGGTTCCAGAGAAATATGCAAGTAAATGTGAAATAATGGCTTCATGTCATTTTGGCAGGAATCTATGGAAGCCTCACAAAACAGCTTTTTCCAGACTCAAAGCTGATTTTAAAAGAGCATAACTTCAGCTATTTAAGAAATACATTTTTTCTGTCAGAAAACTTACTTTTTTGTGTGTCAAATGATCAAAAACCATCTAATTAAAAAGCCATTAAAATATACAAGAATCAAGTAAAAAAAAATTACAGAGACAACTCTGGGGTGACAGTGTTATATCTAAGTCTAGCTCAATATTGAGGACATTTAGATACAGAAATAGAACCTATGCTGGGGTCTTATTTCCCATGTGAATCTCAACCAATCTTCACAATTATCCCTATTCCCTCATTTAATGTATTAATCTAGCCGTGTATAACATACATATTGTCACATATATAAACTTCAGTTGCTGTCACACCAGAATCTACTTTCTTGTGCAAACCCAGCTTTCAAAACCAAGTATATATAAGGAGGTTGTTGGATGAAAGAGAGCACTTTTAGCTGGAATAAAGGGGCCAAAGCTTTTGTAGTGAAAGAGGCAGTTATGTAGCAATGAAAGTCTTGTAGAGTGGCAGAGTAGGAGGGCCTCATGTTATGCTATCTGCCTACTGATCACAGTGCCTGTTCCTCATTCCCTTGGACAGGGAACAACAAAGACAGGTTGATGGTAGCTCACTTTGTTCATCAATCTTCTAGGTGATATAGGCATTTATGTTCTCTGTGCCTCATATTACCTTGTGTAAATTCAAAATGATATAAATGCATTTATTTCTAAAAATCTGAAAACCTCCACATTTATATATAAATGGGACTACATATATTTTTACATTGAAAAGCGATGAGGACATAAGTTTTTACTCATCCCCATTATTAATTTTGCTAAGTGAAAATCAAATTCTGCAAAGTGTATTTTGATATGTACAGTGCCTTGACTTTCTGCTAATTTCAGTACTCATTGTCAGTTGTTACTGCTCCAGAACTGAAACAGCTCTTAAAATCATGGTTTTGCTAAAGACCAGGAGAGTTTGGTCTGGCTCAGTGCTTAATAAACATTATTTTCTGGTAAGATCTGATTTTTTCCCAAAATTTTTCCATTGCCTTATTTCTGAGTATTTAAACACATGTAGATTGATTTGGCCCTGCTTCTTACAGAGTCCCTAAATGTTATGCAACAGTAACAAAAGTCAATATCAAAGCTGTGTTCAGTGCCACTGAACATTCATTTTTTCATTATATTTGCACAAAATCCTACCACAGAAAGTCTGAGCAAGAGGAAAGCATTTGCTTGTCCCTGGCAAAGGGTCCTACATGGCACTGCTTTGGAGGAGCACCACAACTCATTTTACATGGTCACCTCAGACAAATACTTTCCAAATGAAAATCACTGCAGTGCTGCAGGACCTGACACGCTGATCTCTAACCACAGGCGATGCTGGGGAACAGAATTTATTTTGTCTTCTCACAAGGTTGTGTTGCAAAGTAAGAGCCCTCCTGACCTATGCATTAGAAAGATGGAAAACTTAAATCAGAATCACACTTCACTGGCCAATAAGTGGATCCAAATTTTTAAGCCGTGCAAAGCAAAATTGCAAGGCATGTTTAGAGCAACCTGGATGCCAGCTTAGATTTCCAAGTTTCATATTCAGATGTTTGATCCAATTTTCAAAAAACAGCATTAGAGAACAATGTTCACATGAAGTGATGCTCAAAAGAATAAACCTGCTGTTCTGAAGGTGGAACAACACAAAACCACCTGTGTCCTCATAGCCCCTGTCAGGGCTACACATACATGAGGAAATGCAGATGAGTGACTTAAAAGCATATTTGTTTCCAAATATAACACACAAACAGTATTTGCCAGAAGGCTGACATTAGGATCATGAAGGGCATATCCCAAAATGCATCAAGGAGGGGCTGCAGAAAGATCTTAAGGACCCTTATAATAAATAAGCCATTAAGCAGATTCAGTGTCTACAGCTTGCTGATGAAAGCTGCTGAAATTATTATTCATGCTGGAAGTTCACCGGACAATAATCTACTATGCGCAATGTTTGCAGAGAAAGCAGAGGTGCCTGGATAAAAATAGGTACCCTAAAATTGTCTACAGGTGTGTAACTCTTTAATGTCCTCAGCAAAATGTCAACTATGTTATAAAATCACAAAAATGCATGCATACATGTAAGCACACAAACAAACTCCAATTCCAAGAACCAGGTAAGCTAATTCACCCTCCTTTTGGGGAAATGAGCATACTCGTGCTTTAATCTTTTCCAGTGGGGAGGTGTCCTTGTTCCAGCCAGAACAGAGGTAATTTTACTGAGTAGTCAGAAGGGGGTATGGTGAGGACATGGAGGTTATCCTATACCACCTCACGTCATTGCTGGGGTGGGGAAAAGGAGAAGAAAGAGTTCCTTCCAGTGGTGTCAGTGTGACAGAGGGAGAGGTGAGGTAACACTGGTCCCAAACCAGAGGGAGAGGTTGGGTAACGCTGTTCCTGAGCTGGAGGGAGCAGTGGGGCTGGCATGGCAGGGGGAGCCCATGGTTGTTGTCTATTGCTGGGAGTTTCTGGGATGAGCAATGTTTCTTTTCTTGTACCCTCTATTTTGTTTCTGTTACGGTTCGTTTTTTAATCTCACTGCTGTTTCCAGTAAATTGGTCTTATCTCAGCCCATGATCTTCATCTTTTGGGCCTCCAATTCTCTTCTCCATTCTGCCACAGAGAAGGGTGAGAGGAAGGGTGGAAGGAGAGAAGTGAGTGGCTTGGAGTGATTTCAGGGGAAATACTACATTGGAGAATACCATTCGTAAACCACGACAGCAAGAAAAGAGAACTGTTCATCATGAGTGCCCAGCACAGCTGGAAGGGGCATCTTGTGTCCTAGACAGCCATAGAAGGGGGCCCTGTTCTCTTCTAACTGAACCATACTGGCAAAGGGTCACTCTACCCCTACACCATCATGGTCTTCTCTTCCTAGTGAGGTGTAATGACAAAGGTCCGTTTCCCAGTCCTCAACCCTCCTCAGAGTGACAAAGGGGATATTCCTATCATTTTCCTCATGCCAAAATTATTTACTGTAATTTCCCCTTTCTTACTAATCAGTCTCTTCCCACAGATGAACCCTTAATGATGTGAAAAGGTTATGACATGACGCTACAATTACTTTTGGTAAATCCTTCTATTTTGTTGTCTTATGCGCATAATGACCACCAGTGACAATCTAGTATAGTTATTTAGTTGACTCTTCCATCTCTTTTTAGAGTGAATTGCTGACAAGAACTTGCTTTCACAAAAGTAGACTAAATAAAGACAAAATAGCCTAAAAGGAGCAAGTCCCTAACCAAAAAAAAAAAAAAAATTCAATAAAATAAAAACAAAACCAACCAACCACCTACCAAACAAACAGAAAAGAAAAAAAAAAAAAGGTAAGCGCCTTGGATTCAGTTGCTGCAAAACTGCAGGCTGAAATTTTTTTCATTCATAGACCCTGCAAAACCAACTCTAAAACTGGAGTGTGAAAGGACAGTTCACTGCAAGTGATGTCTGCAGGCAGTCTGATTGCCAGGGCTAAGCAGGGACAACTGCACGTGCCTACCTGACTTTCAGAGTACAAAACATGACCAGGAAGAACATTTGGTCAGGAATAAAATTCTGGCTACTTCTTGTGTCCACAGAACAGAATTTGAGGACTTTGGTCGTGACCTCTGGGTCAATACCCATACGTGGCCTGAGCTGAAGCACCTTAGTTATGTTATGAGATTTCTTTTTTTCCTGGATGTGTGTGGGGGTGTGTTGGGGGCAGGAGTAGGAGGAGGCAGTAATGTGTGCTTGCAAAGCACTGTGAGGAACTTCTTGAAATGAAGAGCATTGTTGCATTGACTTAGATACTGAATCTGGAATTGGTTTTCTATTAAGATACAGTACGCAACTCTCAGGCATGTTTGTGTTTTCAAAAACTACTTTTCTCAGCTACAACAACACAACAGTAGTAGTGTTTTTAAACTCTTACAGCCCCCCCCCCGCCCCCAAACAAAAGACAGAAGCTTAAGCTCTCTGATAGTGACATGACTCCAGCCACTGGGGCTCTTGGCCCTGGTGTTTGTCATTTAATCCACTTCTGTGTGATGATTTTTATACAAACTCTCTTTACGGCTAGCACTCATTCCTTAATAAAATGGACAGAACATTTACTCATTAGAGCACATTCCTTCAGAGAAACAGTGGGAGGAAAGAGATTAACAGAAGATTATGTAACCAGAACCAATTAAAGGCAATATCCTAAATTATTTAAATCATAGGGCTCTTTGCCATTAGCATGATTGGGGCTGTGATGCCAATACCACTTGCCATAGCATTTTCCCTCTTAAAACAAGCATCCACATCAGAATATCCTCCTAGAGACCTACTGGACCTTTTCATATTGAAAGGGATCCAGAGAGCTATGCAGACTGTGTGAGTGAGTATGATATAGTTCTGAGGCTGTTCACATCCAGATCCATTGTTTTTTTCTATATATCTCAATGAAGTGTATCTCCCTGCAGCTAACAAATTCAAATTACATCAGCCTTCACTTTACTAACAATGAAGCTTAAACTTCACAGCTGTTTAGTTGCACCAAGCATAAGCTAAGGCCTCCTGATCCATGAGCATATTGCACAGAACTGAAAGAGCACTGAGTCTTTTCAGGTCAGCAGAATGTGCTGACCCTCATTGTGCCAACACTCACACAAGTGCCATGGAAACATTGGTAACCACAAGGAATCGAGGCTCTAGTTTTGTTTTTCAGTCCAAGCTCACCAGAAATCTCAGAGTTTCTTATACCTCAGAGCTTCCTACAGAGCAATTTCTTTGCTGTGGGTGGTAAAAGTAGAAATTGTGGTGTTTGCCCCACCTGCCAATTGTTTATAAGGTTATAAAAAAATCAGTAGGTAGAAAAATGTCAGCAGGTGTGTCTGCCATTCAGACCTCATCATCCATGACTGTTTTGGTCCATTTGAGCTGTTCCTCCTATGCTGGGAGTAGTTCTGAGATTAGGAGCACTCCTAAATGACCCCGTTTGTGTTTTACACTAGAACTGTGCTGGTCTCAGGTAATTTGTACTCTCCTGTTCAGTCATTAAAACTGTGCCTTTCTTGAATTATAAACTCTGTGAATAGTTCTGATATTTTCTTTTTAAAAATATTTTCTTATCATTCACATGCTTTAGCAAAGAATTACTGTTTTTCCCTTCAGGCTCTGTAATGGCATATATTGTTTGCACAGCAACTTCTTGCCTGTTCTGCTACTCAGTCACACTCCAGAATTTGCATTAGGGCTCTTACGCGATAATTCTATTCTGTATCATTTTATGTAATTGTGTAATTTATTTTTTTTAATTAGACAGAGTTTTTGTAACAACATAAATGAAACTCACAAAACTATGTTAGGAAAAAATGTCCCCTGCTGAGTAGCAGAGGAGTATTTATAATCGGTTTCTTCTTTTTTTTTCTATTACCTGTCCTGTCAGTATGAGCTACCTAGCCTCCAGGGATGAACTGATCTGCAGATATGAGTGTCAGTATCTGGGTGTTTTTCAAAAGGAATATTTACATTGGCTTAAGTTATAAGGGGATGGCAATTCAACTTCTCCCCAGTAATGTATTCTTTCAAGATATCTCAAGATAGGAACTCCACAGATACAATAAATAGTGGTATCATTGTGGAAGCTGGTGCTTCATTCAAAATCTGAACACATGGAAGAGATCAAGGAAGTTCTGGCAAAGAAAGGTGGATCTATTTCTACTTCTACCATGCCATAGGTTTTTAGCTGCAGAGAATTTCTGTTCAGGAGAAATCAAACTGGGATGGTGACTACCATGAAATTCACTGTGAGAAGGACTAGTAGAAGAAAACACTTTTCAAGAAAACAAGATTTACCCTGAGGCCTATTAAATTCTCTTCATAGTCCTGTTGTTACTTCCCCTTATGTCAGTAAAACCATATTTCCTCCAAGTTACCTGAGGAATCCAATACATGGGGCAAAAAATCTTCAGCTAGTAATATGTAACTACTCTTTCTGACATCGCAATGCAATATTTTGCATTTGATTAAACTATTAATGGTAAAACATTGCTTATAAATCAGTAGGGTTTTCAGTATCAAAGCACTAAAGGAGAGCCAAAACAACATTTTTTCTCCTTTTAGGTGATCCAAAAGCATCTATGATCTGCCTTTAAATTTAAAAAATAAATCTTGACTGCTACATTTTGACTATGTTTGTATTTTAGTACAAACATAAGAAACAGCAACAAAACAGAAATGAACTCTACAACTTTCCCTCTTCAATCTCAAAATAAACACATGGAACTCAAGATACTAAGTCATCGTGGCTACCATAAGGTACTAAATAATGGGTTGGTCTTGCTCCCAAACAGAGTAATGATGGCATTTCGTTCTACTCCAGTGGGAAAAGAACAGGGATAATACTCCAGCTATTCTGAGAAATTAATTGGTACAAGTCCTCCCATTTCAGGAGCTCATTAACTGTTCTGAAATGCCCAACTCTAAATGAGTTGGGCATTTCAGAAACATCCTTTCCTTTCACTTTTGTTAAACCTGTTAGCACTGTTGATAATATTTATTTCAGAGCTGATGAACCCCATTTTAAATGGCTTATTAAAACATGTGCCACCTTTCCTCAAAGCTAATGCTTATTTCTTGCCCTAGTTGAAAAATTGGCTTTCCATGGAAGATATTTCTTAACATGTCTGTGTATTATTAAAACTTGTCCTTGCCCTGATGCATTTCATTAGGGAAATGTTTGACTGGCTCCAGATGCATGTGATAAAAATCCATGTGCATACAAGCATTTTTATTTAAATTCTGTGACTTTTAAAAGATTGACTGCAGGAGAAGATATTCAATGCAAGTGGTTACCTTAAGATGGGCACCGCTTAAATTGTCATTCACAGGCTACAGGCGATATAGGCCCCTATCACTTCACCAGCAGGATGGGCTTTTTCTTTTTTAAATGTTTTAGGAGAAGAATGGTCTAATGGATGTAATCCCTACATCTATGAACCCAGTGAAGTCTTATGTCAGGTCAGCCATATGTTCTGCAAACCGTAGTTGCTGCTCCTTTTACATTTGTATGTATTCCAGTAGTATAAGTGTAAGGAGAGTGTTGGTGTTGCTAAAGTCAATGAAAATACACAGAAGCTGCAAAACCCAGGCACTGAACTAAGCATGTGCTCCCATTTATACATTCAGCAGTCTCTGTGGGACACGGAGCCAGGGAGCTTGGGTTCCTTCCAGGGGTGGGTTCTTCACTATGTTCTCCACTTGGAGGTTACTCAGAAGTGGTCCAGATTTGATGAGCAAAGCATTGCTGAGCAGACAGTACCAAATTAATTAAAAATTGAACCTAACAGAACCACGGTGGCCAGAGTTGATTTCGCCATGGCTACACAGAGGAAGACAGCACAGAGCCAAACTTCTTGGTCAGTGGGAGCCCCTGTGCTGCTGCCAGGGCTGGACCATGGAGCTCCTCATCAAACCAGGCCAGGCTGAGGAAGAGCGGCGTAAACACATCCCAGTGGCCTTCACGTTTAAACCCATTTGGGTTTACAAGTGGGTTTTAAGAGGCTCAGGGCTGCTCTGTGACAGTTTTCAGCTCCATTCCAGATAGTTCCAGCTGAGAACCTTGAAGCTGGCCAAATTTCCAGTGAAACTATTTGTTAACTTTCAGTTTATCACACAGATGATATACATGGTTATCATATTTCTTGTGGGTTTTTGTTTTCCTCCACACTCCATAAAAATATTTTATATTTATTCCAAAAGATGTCTGAATGTTTGCAAGTTCAGAAGAGTAGTCTTCAAAAAATGACATAAGAACTTATGCTTCTATTTATTTAACTCATTAAAAAAAATATATCCCTGGCTTTTGCACAAACTATAAATGTTTCTCTCAAGGAAGGATTTGTAGGACTCAAACCCAACACATTTTGCAGCTGCTGACACCTACAAAACCCACACATAGCTCTTCTAGGGTACATGATTTAGCAGTTATTGTGTTCTATGATTTCTGACTTGGCACATTGTCTTTTGTGTGTTTTACTGTCTAAATAAATGAAAGTGTAGGGACTATGGGAAGCAGCATTTGGGATGTGAATAGGATCCAGAACCTTCAAGAACAAGGAGACAAAGATATCAGTGTCTCAGACTGGCTGGGTAGTGTGACAGATGAGGTTCCATCTGCCCAGAGACTGTAAGAGGTGATACAGAACTTGGGCAGAATGGCAGGAAGCAGAATGCCAGGCTGTGGTCCTGGAAGATGGAGAAGTAAAACGTAAAGAAAGGGCAACGCTGGAGAATGAGTTATAATAGAGACTGGATATGGGCCTCAATCTAAACAGTCAGTTCAAGAGAGTCAAATTGAATTGGGTCAAGCACAGATTACAGAGCAGAAAGTCACAAAGGAATAGTGCTTGGTGCTCTGCAAACAGATACAGCTATCCTTTCTTGGGTGCTAATAGAGAATTTAAAACAGAAAATATAGTTCAGGCCTCTCCAGTAGTTGTTGATACTTTCAACTATAAATAAATTAAGTAAAGCTGTTAGAAAAAGATGTTTCAGAAAGGAAGTGAAAAGAAATTTTTCTGCACTTGTGTACATTATTTACACATATGAGATTTCTGGTCTGGTCTTACCTCAATTGTAACCCAATGTCAAGAAAGAATATGCCTTATGTGATGGTTTGGTTTCATATTCCTTGCAAATTTCACCCTTCTCTTCAGATCAAGGGCAACTTGGGCATAGGAAAAACACAGAACTGGATTTTTGCTTGCAAACTATGAAGGGCTATGCTGCTTACAAGTATATTAATTCACAAAATGGAGGGAGAATAAATAATACAGAGCATGGACTTGAACAATTTTTCTTTGTTCCCTACAAAATCAAGTTTGTTCTAATTTGGACAACGTCCTTCAAATAAGTAATACAGTACAGTAACAAAGGAGACCTCTGAGCCATTTCACACCACTGTATTTCTCCTTCCCAACTAAATCAGTTGTTATGAACATTTGTCTAAAGGATGGGTAATGATGTAGAAAGAGTCAAAAATAATATTGAAGGAAGGGGGGGAAGCTGTCAGCTATAGCATGGCTGATAAAGTTACTTTTCAGATGCTTAGAAGAGCCAAGGGTGTGCTCTGATGTATTTTAATACATAGCAGACACCTATTTTATAGCCTAATCGAATTTGATGGAGTTATTCAGCTTAGTTTGGGCCAGACACAATAGCATATCTCATGGAAAGCAGCATCTGGCTCAATATGATAGAACTCCCACCATAACAAATAATTTAATGAATGCTCACCACTCCCAGAGGTGCTTAAATTACATAAGCGGATTAAAACACATTTAAACCTGTTAGTGTGCCAGTCCTGAAACACTATTACAAACCAGCTGAAAATTCTGCATAAGTACAACTTCTCAGATGCCAGAGCTTTGATTATGCCATTTTTTTCTGATTTCAGCATTCCATTTGTTGCCTGGAGCACTGCGTGCTTCTGGCAGGGAAAGCTCATGGTGAGACAGAGATCTTGTGTGTTACTTTTCCACCCATTTATGAAATGGCCTTCATAAAGAGTGAGCCAGACTGTCAGCTGATGCACAGATTAGGACAGATCCACTGACAAAAGCCAGAGCCTTTCCAGTTCACACCATGTGAAAACAGGGTGGTCCATTTCTTCAGATACTTTGAAAATATTTTGTCCTTTACCACAGTCCAACAAATCTCTACTGAAATTATCACTAGCAATTTTTTTTGCCTCACTACCATTAGTTTCAAAGCATTTTTAAAGTGAGAAGGACATAAGCTACCACCTCCTTCATGGAAAAGTAGGCTGGGGAAGAGGTAGATCAAGTAGCTTGAGCTAAAAAAAAAAAAAAATCAACCTCACATATGAGAACAGACCTCACGATAAAATTGTAACAACACTGTAACTATACTTCTCCTATACTAGGTTTTTGTCTCTGCCTAGATCTAAGGGGGTTTTTGAGTGTACCCCTCACAGAAGCTATAAGCTATATACATCCAAGCTTCCTTTGCCACAACCAGCAGCTGTTGCATACTTCACTCCTACCTTAAATAGTCTCCTAGGCTGCCAGTTTAGATGTGTTCAGCTTCCCAATCATCCTTTCTGCCTTGCTGACTTCTACTGCTTGTTTACATTGCATAAATACCATACTCCTTCCCAGCCCCAAATTTAGCTCTAAAAGTGCTTTAGAACCCATGAAGGCTAATTTCATCTCACATCTGGCCGGACACAATAAGGAAAAGCCTACAGAGAATGTGTGATATGAACAATTTCCCTAAATATAATTAACTAAAGAATAGGAAGAGAGAAACAAAACAAATTTTCCTATAAAAGTGTGTTTTTATAGGATAGGACAATGGGAAGAAAGGAGCAAAGGTGCCACAGGAAAAGATGAAGAAGATGAAGCAGTTGCACAAAGCATGCTCTTGCCACTGCTTTTGCATGAAACAGGTGTCACAGCCTTTTTATTGCAACTCTCTCACCAGCTTTCTTTTCTCCCACAGTGCTTTCCTGTAATCAATAGAAAATCAGGAGAGTCACAGAAAATGCTAAAAATGCTGATTCAGTTTCACCTGCCCATGCACATTTCTAAACATGTTTTAGCACAATTTATCAGAAGTTCACCTCTTGCTGAGTCATATGGCCACATAAGAAGCCAAAAGAAAAACAGTATCATCTCCAGTCACTCTTTTTATGTTTTGGCTGGATTTGGCCAGAGAGAGGAAATATCTGAGGGACAGAAATTTCCAGGAAATCTTTCCAACATGTTACTCTAGTACCATTAAGATTGCTAAGGATAAAGGTAAAGTGTATTGATTCTCAATCCAGCGTTGCTTTGAATTTTAAAAAAATTGCATTTAGGGAACAGAATTCAAGAAATTTAACACAGTGAAAATATACTCCCCTTCTATCCTTTTGTTTGGCATGGAGAAGATGAGACTCAGGGGTAACCTCATTGCAGTTACAGCTTCCTCATGAGAGGAAGAGGAGGGGCAGGCACTGATCTCTTCTCTCAGGTGACCAGTGACAGCACCTGAGGGAATAGGCTGAAGTTGAGTCTGGGGAGGTTTAGGCTGGATGTTAGGGAAAGGTTCTGCAGCCAGAGGCTGGAGCACTGGAACAGGCTCCCCAGGGAAGCAGTCACAGCACCAAGACTGACAGAGTTCAAGAAGCATTTGGACAATGCTCTCAGGTAGATGGTGTGATCCTTGGGGTATCCTGTGCAAGGCCAAGTGTTGGACTCAAAGATCCTTGTGGGCCCTTTCCACATCAGGATATTCCGTGGTTCTGATTTGTCAGCTTATTCAGAAGCTAGCAATTCCATGTCTCACCAAGAGCTGGAAAGAATTTTGTGATGAATTGTCTCAACTTAAATAGTACATATGGAGTTTAGGGCTACGACATATGAAATTTTTAGGATTTAGAACCAGATGTAGTGCACCTATGAATAATGAAGGCATTCTGATTTACATAAATTGGGAAAGAAGAATAATAAAGAAGGAGTATAAAACTGGAACAGCCTTTATGTGAAAGAGGGTCGAGCCGGTCTACTAGACCTCCATAGGCAGCCTGAACAAGTCACAAGGTTGGTGCTCAGATTGGGTGCCTGATGGGATAAGGTCTTGAAGCGAGTGTTCAGATAGAGAATTCAGGGTCATTTTGTCATGTCCTGTCTCCTACCCACTCTTCTGCCTAAGTCAAGGGAACCATCAGTGTGTACAAGACCTTGTTATGGTCCACCTTTGCCCCTTCCTACCCAAAAACTGAGGCACACGGACATGAATTAGACACAGGCAGTAGCATTTTATGAGAAATATGAGTTTCCTGAGGTGTGGATTAAGAAATCTAAATGCAAATTACTCTGTTGCATCTCTTGCTCCTTTCTCTCTGGACTTGGAGGCGGGGTCAGGGAGGAATTTGGGCAGAGGGTCGGTTCAAGGGAGGATTGACATGGGACATTCTGGAACAAGGGGCAGGGTTTGGGGTATGATAGGCAATAGGGAAAGGGAGGAACAACTCAGAGGGAAACAGGAATGAATCATTATAGAAACAACAATAAAATATCCATCTAGAAACCACACACCACCACAGAGAAACTTTTCCCAACAGATAACACATCCAATTTTTCAATATGATTTTCCAGGCACATATTGGAAAATATCTGAGATGGATTACTGTGAAGTCTGGGAAGAAAACGCTCATGCATTCAATTTCTATAATTCTACCCATTACTAGCGGGTTAACAACATTTATGCATTATTATTTCAACAGATCATCAAAGACTAGGGATGAAATCCAGTTCTGCATTCCAAAGCCACAATACTGAACTGTCGACTAAAGGCACAGAAATGTGACATGGCTGCTGCCTTTCTGTGAAGCCCCAGGCATTCAGAATGAACTTGATGGATCATTGTTTGAAATTTCACAATTGTTGTTATTGAGTTAGATGTAAAACTGTACTGAGTGGGGTGGGTGAAAAGAGAGAGCATTAATTCTTTATTCATGTATTTGTCACAGACAAGTGGACACATGAAGATGGAAAGATGATACTGAGCTACTGAAAGAGGTAAACCATCTAAATCTCTGAACCTCTGGTGACTCCAAGGGCAGAGGATTAAGTTAGAACACTTCATTTTTCTAAATCTGCAATAAGAAGCTAGGTTAACAGCTACCAAATACAGTCATCAGCAGAAGTTTGGCGCCTTGAACTTTAGGTATTTCATCACCTTAACAACTCACCATGAGCTCTGATATAATCTTGTAATAGACTGAAAAGATGTTTACTTCCTAATCCTTCTAGAGACTCAGTTTGGATAAAGCTTTCATCCAAGGACTAATTTAAAGAGCTGAAAACTACAATTTTTTTCCAAGTCTTCCTTAAATGTGAATTTTCTCTTCATTATGATGTACCTTTGTTTGCTTGCTAGATTGAAATCCTTTTATATATTCCCAACACCAGACCAGTTAAGCCTAACTTTTTATAGCTTTTCAGCAGACTGAGGATGGGACCTTTTGTGAATTCTTTCAAGTGTGAAATCTGCAGCATGATTGAAATCTCCTGCTGCTGCTTAAAAAAAAAGAAAACCACCCACATGGACAGGCTTAGATGCCCCAAAAAGCATCTGCAGCACTTTTTAAATGCAGTGTAATCTCTGCCAAAAGGAGGTGCACATATATTAATAAAAGCAGAGCTAAGGTTGCTAGCACTGCTACTTGTAGATTGAGCAATTTTCATTTTACAGCCTTTTGAATAACAAGACTCAGCATTTCTGCCTTTGTGAGAGTAAAGCTGTGTCACACTGAGGCTGCTGCCTCTTTGCTGCTCCGCTATAAATACTTGCAGTATGGGAAAGAGCATCTCCTGAAAAAACAGCAAAATAGCATAAGAAACATTAACACCACCGCTCATCAGAAGAGATGCAATCTTGGAAATGAGTATGAAAAGGTCAAAATATGTCCCCTTATATAGATTTTCAATGACTGTATGTCTTGAAACTAACGTGTGTCGTATTGGAGCTCTGTGCTCAGTTCTTTGTGCACATTAGCATATTCCTGAGGGAAAAGAAAAATTTAAAAAGGATCAAATCAGTCTGTGAGATAGTTCTCCTCTTCTGACCACAAAGTATTGCAGAAAGAGGGGCCTCAGCCCTTCCACCCATTTGTGCTGTCAACTGCATAGCCTTGGAAGTGACCAAATATTTTCACAGGAGAAAGAGCTTTCACATACCTTTCTTTCTAAAATTATTTTAACAAATTCTTACAACACCAGGAAGAGCCAAACTAAAGGCAACCAGAAGCCTCCAGTCAATGATTTCACCTTGCATTTTAAGGGTATTTGTGATGGCAGGTCTTCAGAGCTCTTTAGGTTTTTCTAGCTGGCACCTGCACAAAGACTCCACCTTCCTCTAAATCTCATCATGATGCACGGTACTCCCTATGTTCTTGGCCGTCATCAAACATTTTGAAGGACCCTAGCAGACACAAACTTCTTGACCCAAGAAATCATGAAACCAGTTTTTTTGCTGTTACCTTATCTATAATTAAAATCTCTCTGTATACCTCAAAGTTTTACAAGATTCTTCCCAATCTTTAGAAAATAATTTTTCTATACACTAACTTCAGTTCCATGTGGCAAGTCTTGTTTGTGACTCACCAATCTTTGGTCTGGTGAAATATTCCTGCTTGGACATCATGGTTCAGGGTTGAATTCAGCTTAAATCAGCAGCATATATAAACCTGAGCCTGAAGAGACTTTTGTCTCACTACCAAGATTGTGTCATGCTCTATGGCAGGTTTACTATAAACCACTCATAACCAGTGCCACAAAGTCTCTCTTGGAATTAGGGCTTTACTGGACTGGGCACTATGCGAGCAGATGGACAGCCCTTGTCCGGGAAGGGTAACGAAGGAAGTGTGCTCAATTCCTGTCCTGGTCTTTCTTGTGTCAATACTAGTGAAAAGCATTGTTGATTCAGGTAAGAAATCCCCCACCTCCCCAGGACTAGATTAAGAAATTTGTCATGACAAGAAGGCAAATTCTGTAACAGTTGTTGCAAAGGCAGAGGATGTATAGGCCTTCACATGATGAGCAAAAAAGGAACCTGATCTGCAAGAAAAAGTATCAAAATGACAATTAAGAAAAAAAAAATCACTTGCACAGGAAGCAGTTTTGTTGATAAAGAGCAGCCAGCATGCAGTAAAGATCCTTACCCTCTTAAGATCCCTTTAAGAGGGTTCACAAAGGGTTAATTACAATGATATTACCATCAGGTATCCATTTCAATATTTCCCATAAGTTGTATCTTTTAAGACTTGCTTGCAAATTATATATGCTGTGCTTGTGTTCTACATGGTATGTTTAACTTTGAGAATTTTACATCCTAGTCAACTATCAGAAATAATAGCTGAAATCAGAGCTCTTTACACAAATCGAGCTTTTGCAAACACAATGTTTTCCAAGGGAAACAGCTACTGGAAATAAGAATTATCTAAAAATCTAGATTAAGAGAGAGAATGCAGGAAAAAGATCACATTTCAGACTTGAATTTGGCATGATACTTCATACTAAAAGTTTATTCATTCTTAATGGACAGTTAAAGTTCTCCTAGCCAACATTCTAACCAACTGCAACTAAAAAATCCTTCTCTGACCCATTCCTAGGAGGAACACATGTAAAGTTATGTTTCCTGTGCCAGTTTTGAAGTTCGTTTAATTTGGAGTCCATTATAACAATTGTAGTTTGGCAGTTATCACAGAGGTCCCTTGCAGCAGAGGTAACTCATTAAGCTGCAAAAGATTATGAAACTGGTCCAAAACCAAAAGCATCTTCATTTCTTTCTTGTGGCTATAGCTTTCTTCTCACTGTCACCCTTCTGGGCACTGAAAGGGCATATGAGGTATAGTTTAAAATAAAAAAAAAAAAAAAAAAAAGGGTATTAAGAAGGAGCTAAAATGGGAGAGAGATAAAGAAGAAAATTTCTTAACATGGAACACACATATGGGAAAAGGATAGAGTAGAAACAGATGTTGATATATAACATCTCATCATGATGCAACTGACTAACCTCACTGGAGGTCATGCAGCGTAGGAAGAGTTTCCATTTTCATTTGGAGAAAGATAAAGGTCACCATTCAAACGAACTAGCTCTGGGGAACTTTCTTGTCTGCGTCTCTTTTGCCAAGTAATCTTTAAAATGAGGTCCGGCTCTTAACCTTGTTTAAGGGTGGGACCTCCTCAAACTCTTGTCTTCTTTTCTTGTGGAGACTAAAGAAAAGCAAATAGCTCTTTGGGATGTTTTGTTGTCATGCTAAACCTTTCCCCCGTATTTGCTCCCTAAAAGGTACACAGAAAACCAGGGTATACTAAGTGCCCTAACAAGTGAGAATTTCCCCAGCTTTAACTTACTCTAGAGATTTTCACTGATTGTTTTAGGCAAACCTTCCTGACACATAACTCTCACTGCTGCAAACTTATCCACCTTAGGTGGACCCTGAAGAGATAGCAGCAACTCTGTTTGCTATAGGATGCCTGCCAGCACTGATGCTCACACCTTCTCTAGCACATATGTGAAGGAGGAAGGGAGTACCATATTGCTTTTCTTTTAAAGATGAGGATAAACAGCAGAACTATATTTGATGTCAAAAGCTTTCAGAATCAATTTATTTTAATTATGAAAAAGTGAAATTATGCAACAATTCTGCACTGTGACTTTGATAAATACTGAATTTAAAAGTGTCAGACTGCATTAAATGGCCACTGAGTCTGAACTCCAACACTTATGTTAGTTTGAAAAAAAACTAAGTATAAAGAATTATAAAACTATCATCTCTGTTGTTTATTTTTGCTTTTTGGTCTTGTATAAGCACTTCAGGCCAAGTTTAGCTTCCTCTACTACACCGAAAAACATACTAGGCACAAACACAGTGAGCCAGGTTCAGAGAATAAATCATGAAAGAACTATCATATTTCACCATTAAAATAGCTTTCTCTTTAGTGCTACTGTTTGAGCATGGTAGATAAATGACATTATAGACCCACTCCCTGAACATTTTTGAATTATAACAACCCAGCATTTTACTTGAGTCCTTTCTTGCAAATCTTGTGCAATTGCTTTCATTGTGGTTACATAGGGTCTGTGCTGAAAATCTGAATTTGTCTTCTCATATTTAGTGCCACAGTTCAGTTCCAGAAGCATTTCCAGTCAATTCTAGGCCGAGGTAAACTGAGGTATGCATTTCTCTTTATTCCCTTTTAGTATATCTAGCACAATATACATCCCCTAAATAGGCACACATTGCTGACCTAGCAGTTCCAAACCGAACAAAGCCCTGAGTGGAGCTGGAGTTCAGTGACACAGTAGCACAGCATCTGCATGCTCAGGAACATCAACAGACCGACCTACTCCTGTGAGCTTGTATCCATACACTGAGCACAATCCACTTGCTGGTCTGCAACTGATGGCACTTATATAGCGTTAAGAGAATCCAAGGAAGAGATCAGAAGTCTTTAGATGGTATTTCCTAAAGATTCTCATTTCCTTGTTCAGCTTCATATATCCTCCCAGCATATTTACAGATAAAGCATTAATTTAGATTTTGTAATGAACTGCCTATGTCTTCCATTATGAAGTACTACAGGGAGATCAAAGTAGACACAGCTGTCCCTTGCCTACCTCAAGTTGCATGGCATCATTAAATACCTTTTGCTTCAAGCAGTAGCAACCAGAATTGGAAAATGAAAGCAAAGGAAAGGAGAAAATGCTGTGCAATGGCAGGGCCATTACCACCTGCACGATTAGGAGTAGATGCAGCTATTCAGTCTCTCCAACTGATAGAGAAAATGTTTATCTTTAGTGGCAGATTGAAGCCATAAAAATATACTTAGACCATGCTACTCCCAGGTCACTGATATCTCAGGAGGCAGACTTTGCCCTCCTGTACTAGCTACCTCTGTGCCATAAATGTCCCTGCTCAGTGGGGAGTGAACNAAAAAAAAAAAATACATGCAAGACAGGTCTCAAGGAAAAGCTCTTGTGTAGAGGAAATGCTGCATATTTGCTGAGGACGTGGGGAAAGAAAATTACACAGAATGGACTAAGCAAAAAGTATCAAACAGAAAAAGAAATGCTCTTTTTTTCTAAGCTATTAAACGTTCCATTCACTCTCAGTGTAAAAATAATTTTTTAAAAGACTGGGTCAACAACAAAAGAAAAGTAAACAGTTCTGTGAAAAAGTACAGTGCATATCAATTCTGCATCCATTCACAGCAAAATGGGAAACAAAATATACTTGGAATTTCCAATTATATTCTACAAAAAGCTGAAGTAACACCATTCCACAAGACAATGGGAAAGACAGTCCACCGGGATGACAAGATGTTTACTCTAATTATTGCTCCAACAGAGAGTCCTTGTCAAAAATTAAAATCCAAATTCTGCCCTAATAGAACAAGTGCCAGCTCTATTGGTCTAAATGAATTTTCTTCACAACTGACGGTAACAACCAAGGAAAGCAGGGAATCCTCAGGATGACTTTGATAGAGGCATTTGTTTTTTCAGTAGGTCTCAGTCAGAAGATTTTCTGTGAAAAGGAAGGAATTACCTTACTGGAATTGAAGAGTGCTGCTTCCCTACACTAATTTGTTTCCTTCTTTCAAGTTTAAAATTAATAGATTACTGCACAGAAGAGAAATTCTAATGAGAATACTTGGACTGTAGTAGCTTTTCATTGTTCAGCCATTGGCAATTAAAGTATTAATGTTAAATATAAAAACGAAGAAGAACCACATAGTAGAACTAAATATGAACTGTCAATGAGCTCTAAATAGAGGCACAAGTCAGATTTCTTACTGAGTTTTCAAAAAGAAAATGTATCCCGGGTTATGTAACTATTCTTGTTTATGAGAAATTCTGATGACGAGAAAGAACTATAACATAGTATCATTTTCAATGAAAGCTAACATTCAAAAATCAAAGTAGAATTTCAGAATATTATCTGAATCATGCAAGAGGTCTCCATCCAGATGCTCATTTATCTTGGATTAAGGCAGTGAAAAAAACTCTGTCTATTTATTAATGAAGCACATCCCCATCTACCAGGGCTACTTACGTATGTAAAAGTACCAAAGGAGCAACAAGTCACCTAAAGGAGATTTCTATACTTCAGGTATTCATGTGCCTCCCAGATATAGTACTTCATGAAGAAGACATGCTTTATAGAATATTTGATGTTCTTAAATTCTCACACATCCAATGTTTTTGTCTGTCAAGGTACATGGATATTCATCCCTATATGCTCATGCATGTGCACTCATGTGCCTTTTTGTCTCTTACTCCTCCACCCCTCACAAAACAGATAAGGTGATGCTTCAATTTCAATGCACTACTTTTTGATCTGAGACAGAACAAAAGCAAAGCTACAATAAACACAAAAATAATTATAGGACCTGTAAACGTGTAAGCAGTCGGGCTTTCTCTTTCGTGTATCTCAGACAAGAAGATCTGTCATTACTAGGTGACACTGCAACATAAATATACATGAACATGCATGTCAAATACATTAATTTACCTCAAAATCTACAAGGACAGTCTATAGCCTCAGCATAGTTGACATTTTCACCTGTAGGGAAAAAACAGGCACTGCTGTATAATCACTGTTGATTATAGAGAACATACAGTGGATGAAGGTGAAGACCAGAGGCTTATGTGTTCAATTTTGTTTTATTAAGCTTCAAGGCAGTTTTTCAGTTACTCCAGCCTTCTGTACAAATAAAGAGATAACAGCATGCTGGAAGAGGAAGGACACAGCACTGACACTGTCAGGAGTTTTCAGTGGGAATTCCCTGCACCAAATTCATTTTGGAAAGGATTAAACTGATCGTTGCATGTAAGCAGGTCTCCATTTTGCTCACTTAATCAAAGAACTGGAAGATCAGCAATGAGAAAACATAATGGGGGAAAAAAAAAAAAAATCCCTCTCCCTCTTAGAGGGAGTGGATGTGCAGAAAACTGTAGACAGGCCCTTTCAGCAGCAGCTTGCGTGTCCTGACCCAAACTTCCAATAAGTTGTCTCCTCATCTCTTGCCTGTAAGCATTCCCAGGGACAGACATCCTTGGATCATATGGTCCCTTTAATTCCTACTAGTAAATATATTTTGGTCTTGGTGGAGGCAGTTTTTCCTCAGAATTTCCGCGCCCATGAGAGGATACTCTCAGCCACCACAGTATTCACAGCCATTAGCTCTGGCCAGCTGCAGTAAATCCTCCCCAAATCAGTCAGCTTATTGCTGGAATGAAACATCAGCTTCATTCTATCATCTCTTTGTTCCTCAAGTGTATAATTACAAGCCAACTGAGGGTCATACATTACCATAACACCAAAGAATAGAAAGCCTGATAAGAGCCAGAAGAACAACTCACACTGATTTTAAAGGGTTTTGCCTCAAACCTTCAACAACTCTCACACTGGAGAAGTAGATGCAGTACACAAGGTTAAATCACAGGAGGAGAAAACAGAAGAGTGGCTGCAACTTGGACATCATTTAGGATGCAGTGCTTAGTGTCTCAGTCTCCATAAGAACCGTGAAGGAGACATGTTGGGTACTTCAGAGCATTTTTGTTGCTTAAAGTATTAAGAACAGCAAGAGCAGATGCCCTTCCTGAGGGCCTTCCCCTTTCAGTTTTTATTTTAGATGTGACATTAACTTCTAAAACATCAGCACAGTCACACTTAGCCTTTATTAAAGGCCTCGGTTTAGGCATCAGTACATCTTTTCGGAGACAAGCTACTTTAAAACAGCTTTAACATGGTCACAGACAGCAGTAGCATTGTCAGGGAGAGGCTACCCCCTCTATCATGTAATCTAAAAACATTAGAAAGGGACTCCTCAGCCATTCAAAAGCAGTCAGAAAACTAGTATGTCAGCAAAAGAATGCATTACAGCACATATTATTTATTTGTGGCTATCTATAGATACAGGATTAGTTTTTACTATGCGTATGAGAATTTGAAACCACAGTGGTGATTGAATTTTCCCAACAACACCTTTAAGACTAGATAACAGCAAATCTCAGTAGGGGTAAATTACGGTCTGAAATTGCTCACGTCAGTGAAGTTCATGCTCAGTGCTAGTGTATATGCACGTGTTTGCTGTCGCCCTGATTTTTCAGCCTTCTTGTGTGTCTCATAGTTTCATAGTTCTTAGTTTCTCACACACCGGTGTTATAAACAGAAGCAATGTTTTTGTTAGACTAAGTTAGTTTACATTTTTCCTCTTGGAGATATGGACAGCTGATGGACAGTTGTCTTGACCAATGGGATGGGGAGAGGTGTCAATCTTCTCCCCCAATCCCTGGCCTTTGTAGAAATACTATATAATGGAGTCACATTTTGTAATAATCAGTTCATGCCTTCTCTCAAGACTGTGTGTGTGTGTGTGTGTGTGTTGATTGTGTGTCCAACAGCGACAGTTTGCAAAGGAACAGCCTAATCCTTTTATGTTGTCTGGTACCCCTTAGTCATCCCTGAAGCCAGTGTTTCATTTACCATTGTGATCTTGGTATCCAGTATGATTTACAAGTTTAGGAGGAAAGTTCTCAATGTCAGTTCTCCACATTACCTCACTGTTCAAACATTAAAAAAATAATAATTTTAAAGCTAGAAGTTGAAGGGGTAATCTTTTTGCTGGCCTGAACACAAATTAAAATGAGAAAGCATTGGAAAATCATGCTTTATACCAAGCCATGGAAAACAGATGAAGGTCAAATCATATCTGGAAATTCTTTCAGACATCCTGCTAAGGCCATACCTGACTATGTTGTTTCTGGCTGTTTTTGTCACTCTGGAAAGAGATGTGGCCAGACCGGGGTATACGTGAACGGGAAAAGGTAATGCAGCTCTGCATTGGCATTCAGCCATCAGTGATGCGCTCATATGCCGTTACTTGAAATTACACTAGATATTTAAGCTGATCCAATGGGATATGGATGCTGAAAGAAGTAATATTACATTTTACTCTCTACTATCACCTGCATGGTGTCGCCCAGTCTCTTGTCTCTGGAGTGTTTCTAATGCTTTGCAGAGGTGTTCTGTTCTGTGGACTTCAAAAATAAGCACACGTGTTCACTGTACCCCCTTTTGACTTGTGGTCATTCTCATGAAACCTCACCCTCTTTGTGTCCTTCCTCTTTTCAAACACATCCACCATGTGACTTTCTTTAAGGCTTTCTGCTCCATAGCCCTATACTGCTGGTTATTGGCAGGTTACATAAAACCCCTGTGTACCAGTTTGACAAAGGGAAAAACATAACATAAAAAGCTGAAAGGCCTTGGGGCAAAAGTGAGTTAACCCCATGGATTGTTACATTTAACTTCTCAACACATAACCATATCTCTGTCTTCCTCTTTTTCCTCTCTTATTTACTAAGCACATTTTATTAGAAAAGACCTTCATGACTGCAAAAGATGGAGTAATATTTGACAATATTCATATTTAGTAAATATTCAAAACACTGAATTTGTTCTTTTGTGCATCTTCTGTGGACATAAGTATTTTTTCACACCTAGGAGTGGGAGCATGCAATTCTATACAATACATGCTAAAGAGAATACTACATTTGCATTACCAGACCAGCTGGCAAAGTCATTCTAAAGAAAGAAACTTAAGGGGTGGACACCAAATTAAATTACCATAAATAAACTCTTGCTAATCCAGTAAATGAAATACAAATATTCAAACCTGCTATGCCTGAACAAGGTGTAATAATCAAGTAACAACATTTCTCAGTGCCACTTCAGTATTGTAGAGCTAGCTCAGCCAGCTGAGGAAAGCTGTGGGAAACACACTGAGGTCTGAGCAGTTGCAGTTACTGTGGACAATAAATGGTAAACAGCTGGTAATCTCCTAAAAACAGGTGCCATGAGCCACTAAATTAGCTCTGGTGGCCAAATTCCTATTAATTTAAGAGATATTTTAAATATATGTATGTAGACATAAAAATTAAAAATACATAAAAATATAGAGAAATTACATCCTGTATTTAGTATATACTTTCATTCCAGATACTTGACACTTGACTGCAAGAACCCCACCTAAATGTACTCAGATTCCATTAGGGTATCTATTACAAGCATGCCCCTGGTATACCATCAGACAGGGAAATCAAATTCATTTCATGGTGCCCGAAACATTCCAACTGCAGGACATGGTTTGTTTGTTTATTTTCACAACTCACACAAAGGAAATCCATGAAATTCTGTATTGAAGGGAAATCTTTCTCAAGATCTAGTTACAAAAAGAAATTCTCCAAACTGTGTGTGGCCACATTCCCAGCTGCACCATTGTTCATTAGATGTAACTAAGGAGGAGGCTGAGGATGAGATCCATGAAAAACCAATGCATTTCTCCTATCCTGGGGGCCAGTTTTTCGCCAGCCCTGCCCTTCCATAGATGAAAGCAACTCAAGGGTTCTTCTAATCTATACCAGCTGCTTCACCAAAGCCCCATGTTGGTCAGGACTTGCTACAACACCCCAAGGTCAGGTTCCCTTCTCCCTCTCCCCTCCTCCAATCTCCATGTATAAGGTTGGTATAAGGCAGGAAAACATCCAACATGGGAGATGTGCACAGAAGGTATCACTATGCCAGAGCAACCTGACTGCTTCCCCAACTCCTCTTAACATAGCAGCAGTGAAAAGGGAATTAAAGAGAGACCAATCTCTGTGCCTATCAGATCTGTTTACCCTTACCCACAGCCCCAGCTCACAATGGTCTTCAACACAAGTCTGCAGAAATGACCTCCTCAAGACTAACAAGAACATGACCCATGAAAATTTATCATAAATCACAGGCCACCACTGTCCCCTGGGGATTTTACTTTCTGAATATCTCAGGATTTATCAGAATCATGAGTTCATAGTAAGCATAAAAAACAAAATTTTTTTTAAAAAGTGTGCTAACTTAGCACAATTTAGCAAATGTAAATGGTGCAATGATTAAAAGGCTGGTTTTGTTCTGCAATTATGAGGTAATCCAATTCTGCAAACCAAAGTTCACCTTGGAAATAGGGGACAGGGTGGGATGGGCAAAGTCCCTCTGGTAGCCTGATGCCAAGATTTTGTAACCCCAGTGACAATAAAGTCATTGCTGCTTGCTTAACAGATCACAATCTACATCAACTCAGCAACATATTTATTACTGGGGG
>WBMY01010446.1:481198-627958 GCA_013397315.1 Donacobius atricapilla | reverse complement strand
GGGGTCATTTGTATCTGTGGTAGAACAAAACAAAATAGCCAAAGTGGTGCATTTATGCTTACTGTAAATGTAGATTAAAAGAGAAATGACAACATGAAAAAAAATTGCCACTGAAACTAAATTTCCACAAAAAGTAGTCTTTTGTATAAGCCTTTTCTGTGTTTTGCTCAAAAAAAAACCCCAAAAATGCCCAAAATACACAAATGTCAAAATTTTCATAAAGCTCTCTGGTAAAAAGTTGTTGATTAACAAACCTTTAAAAGTTTGACAAAATGGTTTTAATATTTGAGCTTTACTTTTCTGACTTACATAGTTTAGTTGTTAAGAAAAAAACCCTTCTCATAAAAAATTAATACATTCACTACTACTCTGTGTATGGAGTTGTTCCTTCGAGTAAAACCAGGTTCTTATCAGATCCTAGGCTGATAGAAATCCTATGAGTGTAAGAGTCTCCAGCACTGGCCATCTCATTGCCTATCGCAAAGATTAGACTCCACGGCGACATTTAGTCTGAAAGGTTTTGCTTACAGGTAGAAGAGGCAAGCCCAGAATTCCATATTTAAACACTGTTTGTTCCATCAGAACATCTCCTGCCAGCATCCAAAAATAAGTCAAAACCCAATCTTTATTGGATTGAATATAAGACACATCCTTTTGTATCTCTATGAGAAAGCAAAAATTCTGGATGGCCAAACTCAAGTACCAAGTTCACGTTATTCAGGAACAGAAAGTACAGTCAAGTAGGGAGTTGCTGGGAGTATGCTCAAATATACTGCAAGGTTTTTTTTTCTAAGTGGCTGTGTGCTAACTACAATGCAACCATCATTAGTGAAGAATAAGTCAAATCTTTGAAAAAGTGCCCAAGTGAACCCCATTTTATCCAAACTATGCTGAAAAGACACAAATGCAGATTGATTCTAAACAAGGACTCTAAATACGGATGAATATTTTTAGAAGCTTCAATAAAGGGGAAAAATAAATTATTTCTTATTCCTATTGTTATCTGCAATACCCTGAAGTGAATGAACACCATGGCTCCTGCCCAGGATCCCTGTTAAAACAAATTCCATTTGTACATTTAAAAATCGGTACAAGGGACAAAGCTTGAAATGTGAAACATCAAACTTTCTGCTTCAACTATTCAGATCTGGCAAGGATGCATATGGCTTTTAAACCCCAGCTTGTCCCTAGAGTGCATCATGGCAGCCAAAAGACTGTTCCAATTAACACCTGCTACTGTTGGTCCCAAAGGGTCATTCTGAGGATCTCAGAGCAAGAACAGCTTCAGCGGCTGTAAAGAAAAGGGGACTGGACCTTACTACACAATTCTTGCTATGAGGAGGGAGAGAGCCTCTAGTGTTTGGAAGAACTGGGTTAAAGCAAGTCTTGAGGCAAGGGAAAGTCATAAAATACATTTTGCTGTACTGGAAAAGTCAGGTCTGTGAAAGATGTTTTGCTCCACGTAGTGAAAATAATTGTAAAACCTTTCAGTTTTAGTCAGCTTGTTCAAATGATCCAGTCTTTGCAAGAGAGATTCCATTTTGGAGACAGGAGAAGGGCTAATTTTTCCCAGAATTTCTAAGCAAAAAAAGATGAAAATTGATCAGCTCATGTGAGAGAAGATAGTTGAATTTTATTGTCCTCACAAGAGCAAAAACAACCTTTCCCATAGCAATCCAGGTCTCAGAAAGCTCACTAAAATGAACTTTCCATCTTCCCATGCTATACAGCCACCGACATGTGGAGCAACAAATTTCCACTTAACAGTCTCAATGCCCCAAGTCCTCCTCTCCTACCATAGCACTGTCCTGCAGACTTTTAGTCTCCTATATCCCACTACTCAGTGCTAGGCAAAAAATAAGTGAGGGGCAAGGGAACAGCAAGACAGTCACGTGCCGTCTGTCCCTGGTATTATTTGGTCTCCTAGTGGTTAATGAGTCTCAGGGAAGTTCCCATCTACTGACCTCCCTCAGCCTTGGTAATCCTACTTGGAGTACTTTTATGAGAAGTTTCATGCATTTCATTTTTCTTAAGGAAAATCTAGACAATTAAATGAAAAAAGAAATAAAGTGAATGCACTGTTATGTTCTTGCAGACATTTATCTAATGACTAATGTTATCCGTGTATATACAAAGTTATACAGAGGCATAAATGTTTCAAAATCTGATCCAAGTCTGGTAAACCACTTTCAAAATCAGGAAATTCCAATGGAAAGGTTAGCTACATTTGCATCTGTATTATTTTCTGTTCTTGCTTCCATTTTTGGTGAAAATTTTAATATAATCCTATTCCCTTAGTCTAAACTATAAAATAAACAGGTTTAAGCTATCATGGATTCTAAGGCAAATGATGCCACTCAAGCAAGTAAGAGACCATGGAGAGGAATTTTGTTTGTTCATATTGAGAATATTTTTAAAAAGATGAAGGGAAAAAAATGCTTTATAGTGCAAGAAAATCAGACCCAAGTTTTGCAGAACAGCTGTGGTAAAGGCCTCAGATCTGGGAAATTTCTGACTAAGAACCTTTCATGTTAAAAGTCCGTTTATAACGTTGGACAAGTCTGCCTCTTTGAGCCTGCCTCAGCAGAGATGAGCTTCAGTACAATAAAGAAAACAAACAAAAAACCCAGAGGAAAATCAGACTGTAATGAACTATTCAAGAATAACTAGTCCTCAGAGTACATCCAAAAACCTGCCAGAACTGAACACCAAACACTGGCTTACACATTCAAGCAGGATGCCTTTACAGACATAATTCATAATTTTTAGCATATTATCAGCACTGATATACATCAGAGTACTTACTGTACTTTAAATTTGGCTCAAATACTATACTACATATGAAAAGGGAAAAGAAGAAAAGGACAAAGGTGAATGAGAAGGAACAAATACTACAGAGCAGTTTGTACTTAACTACAGCTACTCTATGCTTATTGTTCAGAGCCATTTTCCAGATACACGTGTGCCTGAAAGCAAGAAGAACTTTTCTGGTACACACGAGTACAGCAGACTATCTACTTCTGCTGCTACACATGCAGCAACAGCCAAACCATATGAGACCTAGACAGATTAAAAATTTACCTCACTCCATATTCTGAAGCCACCAGTCATTTGAGTTAGATACTAGTGTTTTTTAAAGGCCTAGTGAAGATGAAAAAAAAAAAACAAAACAAAACTTCCAGCAAGTTACTTGCATTTCATACCTTAGGTAGTACATGAATCAGCATCATCACAACTTCACATTTGTCTCAAGGATTATTTGTCTTAGCTAGGGAAAGAAAGCTATTCTGTTTATCCACTAGTGATATACCTAGTTACTAATGAAGCACATGCAAAGCTAACCAACAAGAATGTTAAATTAAAGACACTTGGAAAGATTAACAGCATTCAGCTGTGCTGCTGAAGGGGGCGGGGGCCGGGATTATCTGCTTAGTGCCACATCCCAGCTGTGCTAATTGAAGTGAACATCGGGAGGGAAAGACCAAGCCTCAAAAGATAAGCTCAGGTTCTATTTCATAACACTTCCCTTCATCATCTGTTCTACAGATCTTAAAAAAACCAAAATCCAAACACTAGGACCAGTCTCAAATAAATTCACTCAATGATAGTCGTCAGCCTAAACCAGTGAAGCCTTATTTATTCATAGAACATGTACAGTGCAGGAAGCTGAACTGAAAGCTTACTCCACGACTTCTTGCCAATGGGCCTGCTCCCTGCCTTGGAAGTATGCCGGATATTCTCAGAAATAAGAACAAACACAATTAGAACTACGAGGCATACACAGATTTTCAGCATATAAATTCACCACCACCTCTCAAAACTGAGCAAGAGCCATCAACATACAGCCTGGATTGGTGTTTACACCTTCTTTTCAGAGCACTGGCACTGTTCACTCTAACACATCATTGCCGGGGGCAAGGGAAGGGGGAGTGGGTGGAGGGAGGGTCAAGTAACATCCGTTCCAAGCAATCCTTTGTGACATCCGTTTGTCTGGCTTGTACACTTTACTATTAGTATTTTCGCTGTTACTGTTAATTTTCTTATCTCATTGCTCTTTCCAGTAAATTGTCCTTATCCCAACCTGTGGTCTTTACCTTTTGTGCCTCCAATCCTCCTCTCTAGCCTCCGAAGGGGAGAGGAAAAGGGGAAAGGGGGGAGTAAGCAAGTGAACGGCAGCTTGGTTTGGAGAGTCTCTATGGAAGCACTAAATAGGGAAGTACCAGTCCTAAAACACGACAAACTTCTTTGATGGATTATGAATACAACAACCTGATACAATTTACCAGGATCTGATCTCAAAAGTGTATTATTTCTAGACTTCTCTTTCTAATTATTGCATTCATTTTGTCTTCTTTCAAATTGTACTGTGAAGGGACCACTATTTACGTGTCTTTCCAGTTTGTTTTTTTGTATTATTATTAACAAACATGCACAGCTTTTCTGAAGACATCATAACATGTCCTTTCCCTGTGGAGATTTCCTAGGCTTTGCACTCAGTGCATCAAGGATAATGATACCTATATGCCCTCTTCGGTCCTTCAGTAGTACAACACCTTTATCTAACTAGTGATCAGGTGGCCTAGATCAAAATAAATTTCCCAGAATTAATGAAGTTTGACATACTCCATCTCCACCACTCACTGCTAGAAAGAACTGTAGTAACCCTTCACCACTGATAGCACAACTGTTTGTAGTATCTCATTTTAAACTGAAAAAGGGAAATGATCCTGCCTCAAAATAACCCATCAGAAAAGAGGAGTGGTTTTTTTCAGCCCTTGATCCCTTTATTACATGGTCTCAGAAAGATTTCTGCCAACAAAACTGAGTGGGAATTGCCAATGATAGCGACAAAGTAGGGCAGTGGGTCCTTTGGTTTTTGTCCCATAGGGCATGGCCTTCTAGAATGAACTAAGCTTTTTAGAAACTGGTTTTAACATTTGGACAGCACTCAAGTTTCAGTGAGAGCAACCACTGAGCTTTTTTAAGCACCTGGAAGCAGCAGACAAATGATGCAACACATTCTCCTGTTACATAGATAAAGACAAGACTAAATATTAGGTTGGGGTTGTTTTGGCTTTTTTTTTCTGTTGGGAGTTCATCCAAAAAGCAAGCAGCAAAATACCTTTAAACTCATGGCCTTTATGTTAGATGTTTTATTCTATATCTTAATTTGTCTCAACAGTGTCAACAGCAGCACTTTTATTCCATTTAAAAGTTTCTGTGTTATAGTAGGTCCATTGTCTGTCTAATCCCAGAGACTGGTGTCCAGAGCTTTGAAGAAAAAACAATGTCCTTGTGTGCTCTGTGCATCAGAAGCAGTAGGCATCCTCAGAGAGCTTCAAGGCCACATATCTGTGCTTCTCCTGCTTCCAACTCCCATATTGTCAGTGGTTTCAGTGTGCAGAATAGCACAGTCCATTAGAGGGGCTTGCAAAGCGAGGAGAGGAAAAGAGATCTACTCCATTTCATTCAGGATGTTATATCAACTCCCGATACTATTTTCACTGGAAATTCATGGCAAAGGAAAGCCTTTACAAAAGTGAAAGGATTTCACACATGGGAAGCTTATCTTATCTCTGCTACTCTTCCAAACTTTGTACTATGTTCCAGGAAGTATTGATTTTTTATTTATTTTTACATTTCTGGAATAGATTCAAAGGAGTCCCATTCTGAATATTGAAAGAGGTGAAGGTTCTATATATTTTATCTGGGAAAACCTGGAATCTCACCACTTCACAGTATTACCTTATCACTTTGATCAGGCCAGGGGCATATTTAACAAATGTTTCATGTTTAAAAGTTTCAGGGTAAGAAAATTATGGAAGCTAAACTAAATACATTATATTGCCAGGTACTGTAAAATTATTTTCTTTGTTTCTGATGGCTTCAGGATGGGCAACTTTTGAAGAGGATTGTAACCACAAATTCACAACACTGAACTTGGTAGCACATAACATCACAATAAAGCTACAAAAACAGGAATAAACCCATTTTAAAAAAAGGTGCTTCTGAGATCTGAGTTGTAAAGAAAAAGACCTAGCTCAGCTGTCTTCAATACAAAATAAGAGTTATTTCACAACTGAATAATCATTTTCAAGTTACTGCAACAACTAAAAATGGTATTCATATTTGTATTGCAAAAGTTCATATATATATAATTACCTGAAGTATCTTCTTATTTTCTCTTTCATCTTCCTTTCTCCTTTAAAGAGTCTTGTGCAGAGGCACAGATGGCACAAGCAGCAAGGGTTTAAAGACAATTTTCTTTATCAGAGAGTTGTCTCTAAACTTCCTATCCATTCCTACATTGTACTTCAGTAGGGCCCAAGGCACAATAGATCCAAAATTGAACAATGGCTATGTGGCATTTTTAAATGTTTTATATTAAAACTAAATGTTTAATGTGTATAGCTTCAGAATACATAATCGCATACAGTTCTAATGCCCTTTATTTACTTTTAATTAAATGCTTCTAGAAGTAAGCAAAACTAAGCATACAACCCATAGTATTTAAGCCAGAATGAACAGAAATGTATATAAGAAACTGCTTTGAATACAAAATAGTAATTGGTAGTTTCTAGTTCCTGGGGAAATAGACCACAAAAGTCAAAGTGGGTCCAGATAGCTTATCTTCATATAAAGACTTACTACTGAAAAAGAGAAAACTAAAAATACACAACATATACTGAAATCTGAACATGCTGAGGACTTATGACAGCAATCATCTAATGGTAAGATGGTTACAAGCGCATACAGGAAAAATATTTCATGTTGTATTATAATTTCCAATTATTTCTACAGCTGAGACATGCAAAGTAACATGCCAGAGGTTACAAACTAATCAGTGCCTGAATCAGCAGCAGAAGAAAAGTATCTAATTCTGCACCCCACTTTTTAATCAGCAGATAGCATAACCATAGGTAAGAACCATACATAGAACCATAGGTAAGAACAAATACATCTCCCAGTAAACATTTTTCATTAGCTGACTGCTTATAATGCTCCATAATTTCACATATAGAAATAGTATTCTTAAATTCCATTAAAATAAAATTAATTCTTTAGGTGAGTGTGCTGACATTTTGTTCCCTTCATTCTATGTCTGTTTTTTTATTATTTGCATCTAACAAAATTAAATCCTCAGAATGAACAAAAATATTTACTTGGGCCTTTTTTCTTTGACATTGTAAGCTAGCAGAATAAAGCACTTTTTCTTCCCCACATACTTCCACACATTTTTTCAGTTTTCTTTCTCAAAAGAAGCTGTATACATCCCAGCTGCATCTCTTGTATTTCCCCTATTTAATCCTCTTTTCCCACAACTGCCTGTTGAAGCAACCAGCCAAATGTTTAAGAAAAGAAGTACTCCTTGAAAGCCACTGGCCCTTATCTCTCTGTTTTTATTTTCCTTTCTTTATAGGTCATTTGTAATATTATTCAAGCTGCTGTTCTAGTGAAAATGCTGACTTACTAATAGGACTAAGATCATCCTAGCAATGGCACTTATTACAAGAGCAAGAGAGATCTATCTGGTGCTTTGGCTGCGTGGCACTCCTGGACCCTAAAGATCTGAGTTCAATTTTCTACTCTACAGTAAACATCCTGTATGCCTTTTAGCAAAATATCATTAATCTATCCAAACTCCATTGGTGGAGCATAGGTAACATTTTCCTGCTCTCCTATAGAGCCACATCAAGATGCATAGTCACTAGAAATATACTCCCTTCCTCTTCACTGCTTCTTTTTACTTTGTTTTGTTCTACAGCCACTCCTCCTATCAGCAGCTTCCAACCACAGCTTGGAATAGCCACTATTTATTGGATTCTCAGGACAAAGCAGTACTGCACATAAAGTCTCAGAAAGCACCAGAAGAAAGCAGAATAAAATCAGCTTTTAAAGCATGAAAGCACCCTTTCAGAAAATTTCAGTGCTGGCATGCTAAGTGAAAAAATAGCACGGTAAGGTGAGTCAAAAAGAAGAAGAAAAAAATCATGGGAAGAAACTTGCAAAAGACATAAGAAATTAATTATATGCTATCATCAACTTCTGTTCACTCTAAAGCTCTAAGGTAACTCAAGATGAAGTAGTGAGGCACTATCTGTGGTATATTGCATCTTGTACCTAAAACTGCTTTGGTACTAGAAGATGGCCAACATGACACTGATTCTTTTTCAGAAGTCTCAGAGAGACCCAAGGGAGACCTCACAAATGAGCTTCCCAGCCCTCTGAAGTGTTAGTGGAATTTATCCTACATATTAAAATTAACAGACGTGGATGAATATGAATAGAGAATAGTCAACACTGTTTCTTGTGGGTTTTTTTAAAGAAAATTTGTGCCTTGCAAATTTATTTAATTTCTCTGAAGAAGCAATTAAGAATGTGGACAAGGAGTATCCCTTTGATATGGTCTATTTGTATTTTCAAAAGGCATTCAATAATGTTCCTCACCCAAAAACTCTTAAATAATCTAAAAAACATGGGAATGTTCTTGGATGGATAAAGAACTGTTTAGGAGATCAGAAACAGAGCCAAAGAACAAAAAGCCAGTGGAGTCCCACAGGGTTTTGTGCTGGGACCTAAGGCCGTTAGTGTATTCATAAATGAATTAAAGGGGAAGAATACTGAGGTGACAAAGAATGGTGCTGACACTAAACTATTCAAGACTATAAAGAAGAGAGACATTTTCAGAAAAGCCTCATGGTAATGAGTGGCTTGGCAAAGAAATGACAGTTGAAATTCAGCTTAGATAAATGCATATGGGGAAAAACAACCTGAACTTCGCATATAAACTGTTGCTCGGGGCTGACTAATTCAAGGCAGGACAAAAATCTTGAGGATTTACTAAATAGTTTGATGAAAACATAATCTGAATAATCTGTAACAGTCAGAAAAAGACTGTAGAACACCAGCAGTCATAAGAACAGGATTATTCCACTGTATAACTCCCTGACTCATTGGTATTGTGAAAATTGTGAGTAGGTCTGACCTCTCTTGCTCAAAAGAAGGCGAATTGGAAGAGATATCAAAAAGGACATGTAGTAGGGAGCCCAAACCAGAAAAACACTAATTAACTAAGGTTCCACAATCTGAAACTGAGACAATTTAATCTGAAATATAGTAGTAAGAGTAAATTGTGGAAGAATTTTTAATAAACTTTACAATATAATAACTAGACAACAGCAAGATGATAAGGGCTAGATTCAAAAGTATCAGAAGGAAGTACTTGTTGATCACTGAGCTGTCTAACCTATAGCCATAGAAGACAAAGGTCATGCAGGCTCAAAAAGGGAATGGACAACCCACAGAAAAAAAATACTCATCAGAGTCTTAGAGGGATGTGTAGACTCCTGGTTTCTGGGAGAATATTCTGAGGAAATATCAGTATGCAATTGCCTGTACTTACCTTCTCTTGTCACTGTCTACATGTAATATTTCTGGTTTGGTTTGAAGACATTCATTGGTGGGGTCATGCTACAAATTTAGAACTGAAGATTATGGGATAATTGCTTGTTCTTACATTTTCTCTAATTTTACCTCAGGTTCATACTTGGCATCACAAATTAGTATTCAATGTCTGAATGCAGCTTTATTGACAGCAGTGTTATACACGGTAGCATCAACATAATAGGTGTGGGCATCGGGTTGCTGTATTTATAAATCCTAATAGAATACTTCATCTGGAACTTTCTCTACCTTCTCCCGCCCATTGCAGCTGCTTGCTTCCCTGAGTAGCAATCAATACTTGTCATCTTGAAGTCCATGTTCTGCACTAATTGTGGACCTGTGCAGGGAACAGCAGGTGATTTCTGAACATCCCAGTCTCAGAGATCCTGGTGCAATAAAGTTCAGGGTATATGAGGGAACAACTTCTCTGCTGACCATTCACATTTTGACTCTTTTTTGTAACTTCTGCTTCTTTTCCTGATATGAGTTCAAGCAGGCAAGCCCTAAAGTAGCTGAAGAAAATTGAATAAAAGTGGAAGGATGGTGAACAAGGATATTTCCCAGCCTACTGTCTATGTAGCAGCAGCAATAATTGTGACTTTCTAGCTCTTTCCAAACAGACAGAAAGGATGAGAATCCTGTTTTTCTTATTATTTCACTTTGACAGCTGCTTCTGTTCAGACCATCAATTCTTTGCATCATACTCTCTCTTAGAAGTCTGTATCACTGATAGCACAAAGGGGCCTTGACACTTGCAAGTGATGTTGGAATACATGAAGTCTGGTAGTCATGGCCATTCTTGGTATCTTCACCTTCTGTCCCTCTACTAATGGGATCTGGGTTGGATCCTTCATATCTTGTTCTGCTGCTCTTCATAGCTTTCCAGGCTGGGGAAGCAAAATGGGTGATCTGGCAGAAGGTTTTAATGCAAAAAGACAAAGAACCACTTTTCATTCAACAGATCATTACAACAGGGAAACCATTATGGTATGAATTGAACACTGAATAAATAAATAAAAAGGGTTCAGGAATCAGAATAATGGGAAGTACTGTCATTGCTGAAAGTGCTCTGGATGCAGTTTCTAAACCACTGCTTAAGGGAAATTGAATACAGAGTTTGCTCAATACATTCCTCTCCAGGCCTTTTCTGCTGGGCAGTGTCATGGACAGGCTGATAAAATATATAGATCACTGGTCAGACAAGGAATGGCTGTTCACATGTTCTTACACTATAATTTCTGTAATCGACTGATGTCTTTAACTCCTTGTCAAGTGTTAAAGGAGATGAAGGATGGATTGACAAATAAAGTAACCTTTGGCAGAAGACAGTTTGAAATCCTTGGATGCCATTATAAATGTCAGTCATTAATGTTTTATCAGACTGGGCACTAGTAGCACACAGCAGTTAAACTGACAGATTGATTCTGAACCTAATAATATCTGCAGGGTGCAACTGAAAGCAAGGAAGCTAAGATTACTGTATCAAACAATCTGACTGCATTAGTAAGAAAAGGTGTTTCCTACTTAAAAGAGCTAAAGGTTCCAAATAGGGACATATCTGTATTTCATTACCTAAAGCTGGAAAAACATACTAAACTTCTTGTTCCTGAACAAATTTAGGCTAAATAGTAGGGGAAATAATTCCTAGCTATCAACATATTGTAATATTAATATTTAGCATATAGACTGTAACATCCTTCTGAGGTCTCTGCCAGTACCAGGACTGACTGTATTCACAACATAACACAGATCTTTGCTAGGGCAGTATTGCACTACAAAAGTTTTAACCTAAGAAGGTATGTACTGCACAGAAGATGAGAAGACAGAGAAGCAGCCAGACAAAATATTTTTGTGAACTTCATATTTAAAGTCAATTACTCCCACTGAGGGAGCTGTGCACTATTCACTCCCTGTGAATATTCAGGAAGAAATGAATAGTGATATTCAAAAATGAACTGTGATCAGTCATGTCAAGGTCTGGATAAATATCAATAGCAGCTGCAGGTATGTGATGTTAAAGGCATGTGCTAAATCTGAAATATTTAGCATAAGTTCTTCTTCCCTCAACACAAATTCATCAGTGAGTACGATCAGATCCCTTCCTACAAAATATATAATTGTGCATGTGAAACTCACATGTCACTGGAGGCCCTACACCATGTCTTAAATGAGAGTGAAAACTTCAAAACAGAGACATGCTGAAGATTTTCGTTAGCACCAGAAAACAGTTATCCATTAGGGAAGCCAAGGGAAACCCAGAAAAAAAAGGATATTGGCATCTTGCCTTTTCGTTGGAAGGCATTCAAAAATAAACTTCAGACAATGGCTCTAACACCTCCCTACTGATTTTTACCAGCCAAGTAACAATTTGCAGTCACAGCTCAAAACTGTGCCTGCAGCTCTAAAATGTCATTATGGAGTACTGTTTAATAGTAAAGCAAAGAGGACAACTGCATTTGTCTCCACAGGACTGAACCCTACAACAATGGAAGCAGACTCTGTGGTCCAGATTCCAGGACCTTATGGACTCCTTTCCATTACAGGGTATGAAACAATGCAAATTAAATGCAATGCGCATAAGCAGGATGTGTTCTACCAGCTACACAGTAAAAGTTATTTTCAGCTTCCGAGTTTCAACTATTGTTTCAGCCTCGAGCTCAGGTAGTATATAAGCTAATGGAAGTTGACCTACAAGTTACAGAAAGCAGGCTGTAATTTCATTTAAAGCTTTTCCGCACAAAGAAAATGAAGAGGAGAGACTGGCCTCCAGACTCTTGTTCATTAGAAATATATCTGGATAGCAAAAGCTCTAATATCAATTTCTTCTGTAGAATGCAAACAAAATTATCCAGATTCTGCCATACTAATATTATTCTCCTTGACTCTGAGTTTTCACTTTTTCTGCTACAAAGTTACTGAAGTAATTTTTTTCCTATCTTAAAAGAAGAAAGTAGAAAAGTACTACCTAAAGTACTCTAGGACATGTTCTGCATGGAATATAAAACAACAAATATCCGTGCACCCTACCAATAACTCTTCATCTTATTTGAGAGTTATCAGCTATGATTTTTCATTCTATTTAATTGTCTTATTTAGCCTACAACCTTGATTGTGGCAGAATCAGCCAAATCTCAATTTTTTTAATAGCTCTATTGATGCAAACCTGGGGATGTTGAGTATAACTTGCTCAGGCAAGGCCATTGGCCATTATGACACCTCTAGTTCCCAAATTTGTGCTGAAAAGTACATATGCACAGAGGAAACAAGTCTTTAATCAGAGCTAGTTAGAAGCTGTAACAGTTCCATAAACTTTCTGGTAAAGAAATGCAATTTAGAAAAAAGGTACACACATTAGAGGGGAAATGTACCATATTTTCAAATTATAACCAATAAGAAATTATAATAATGGGAAAGAAACGCTTGCTTCTTAACTTATAACCTTTTCATGTTCAATGTTAACTTCATAATGTTCAGAGGTGGCCTGATTTCAACAGCAATCCATGCCAATGATTTTGATGGCAGAGCTGGTAAAGTACTCAAGCTTTCAAAGGTGGGTTGGGAATAGAAATCAGAAGTGCTCACCAATGATTTTTTTTTTTTTACATCTTTTTTTCCAGTATCTATGGCTTGAAGAAAGCTCTTTGTTTCCTATAAATATGAAGTTCATCACTTATGACCTGTAAATGACAGTTCAGCTCATTGAAAGAAGTGTCAGTTGCTGCCTCAACAGTAATAACTGATCACGTTTGCAAGGGCCAACTCTGAACCCCATGTCTATGGAATGGATTTCACACCTCTGACACTGGTCCTATGTTCTGACATACAATCAAAAAATGGTTAATGGGGGAGTGATTAAGGATCCCACAACAGAAGATCCCCTTTGAGTTGGTGCTGAGTAGTGCCCAGATCATTTATAATTAAAAAATTTTAGCATCAGCCTTAACATGCTTAGATTCAGTATTCGTGAAATAGGGAAAGGACCCCAAACAACTGGAAAAAAACACCCACCAAAGAAAAAAATAAAACAAATTCAAAAAATCTTCACAATTGCATTCTCTTTCAAAAGTAAAAGACACATAAGACCAAAAATTTTTTCTTTAAAAACACCTAGAAGGAACATCTAAGAGAGTTAAAACGTTTCAAGTAGTACCTTTGTCTATGCAAAGGTGCCTGAAGAGGCACATGGTAAATACACACTATCAGGAAGCCTTATGACAGAGCAAAATTATACCAACATGGGCAAGTAGAAAGCTGATACACATAATTAGTAAATTCAGAAAAAATAAATCTTATCCAAAAACCCCAACCAACCAAGCAAAATCATTAACTCATATAAGTTCAAAAAAACCCATGAAAACTGCCATGCTGAAGACATCAATGTTGGAAACAATTTTCAAAAAACTAAAAAAACTTGGAGCATACAAGCACTACATATGTAGTGTAGCCTCTTGTTTAGTATGAGCTTTGTCACTAGGAATGAGAAGGTGACATGTTTTATGCCAATTTTAAACTAATATTCCTGTGGAGACTGCCCACCTTGTGGAAGTGCCAGCCATCTGAAAGGCTGCTTGGCTGCTCAGTGCAGACATGTATTGCTTACCCTATTCAACTATGCTCTCAGAAGCCAAATTTCTTGGAACACCACTTAAATTTGTTTCCTGCCCCAAGAGACCTTGGTTTGCTCTCTAGAAGAAATAGGACTTGGACAAGAATCGGAAAATCCCCCATTGAAATTCTGTCTCCAAAAGAGTTCATATCTCACTAACACACCATTGCTAACCTGAAATCATTTAAGGAAGAGTATGGATCAGAAAACATCCCAGTTTCATAGAGAGAAGCTTTCAATTTTCGCTCTGAAGCCTCCAGTGTTCTCTTCCAATATCTAACCTGTTCTGTTTCTCATCAAAATCTAGCAAAACTAGATTTACCAGATATTGTTTTCATCTAGATGGTCTCAATTTTAAGAAGATTGAAATTTTTTTTTTTGCATTCAAGTGCAATTCAGACCATGAAAGATCAGGTATCCTCAGTCGGCATGGTCTAAGTACATGCAGGATGCTCTCACCATCTGTCAGGCTTTGAATCTCATACTCATTTCCCAGATGCTTTGGGGCACTGGGAGGGCACTTCTATGCCAAAGATTTAGCAGGAATTATATTCTGTTGTTTAGCTGGCTGGCTGATTTGCTTATTACTTCTCCCTTCAGATGGCTGTTTCTGATTCAAACCATATGCAGCCATTTTTCCAACCACCTTCAGGGTCCTGCTCAAAACTAACCTACTCCATAACCCAAAAAACCCCTGACATTTATACGGCAGTACAAACATAAAGCAGAAATGATAACAATATCCCGAATACCTCAAGCTATGAATAATGAATTAAAGTTTTACTAATATTATGTGAAGGTGTCTAAAGTCAACTATACCAATTCTACAAACTGAGTCACTCATCCTAGAGGATTGACCATTCCACTCTAGATGTTAGTTGCTTAGAGCTGTGAATTTTTTTACAGGGCTTTTCAAAAAACATAAAACCAAGATGCTTTATTATTGTAATAATAAAATTTATTAAATATTATTTAACAAATATTGTTTATTATGACAATAATCTATAAATATTATTGCAATAATAAATAATAATTTCTATTTAACCAATATTATAGAGTGATCTGCAAGAATGGAACTGCGATATGTCTGAATTTTAGGTTTCAGGGTCAATAATAGTGAAGTTTTTCAGATAGTCAAAATTTGAAGAGAAGAAAATCTCGTAATTTGACAATAGCTTGTAGGTTGCAGCATGAAAAACTGGTTTTTATGTTATTGTTGTGAGAATTCCAAAATCCCGCCTGTATGGTCATAGATGGAACCTGGTGCACTAGATCCTGCACATAAAAAGTGTCAGGGTTCCATTTTTATTGACTTACACAAATCAGAAGACTGAGATTGAAAGGCTCCTCAAGTGGATATAGTCAAGATAAAGAAATAGAATCCTAGTTGCTAGTCCTTCCTGAAATTTATGCTAATTTTGGAATGTACTTTGCTGTGATGAGATTTCACCCTAATGTGACACCCAGAAACTGAACTTTGATGCCTACCTTGCTGTCCTTTTGATTGAAGGGGGTTTAAGTTTCTAACAAATTTTATTTCTAACTAATTTTGTTGAAGAGTGGAAGTTCTGCTTCCTACCTGGATTTCCTAGACCTCTCTCCCTTCTTTTCAAATGTCAATTATTATCCAGTATCTCAGAAACAAACTAGTGAATATTTAAAACATTTGCCAACCTTAATAAAGAAGTTGCATAAAGTAAAAGCTCAAGCACTGCCTAATCAGTTTGGATTAAGCACATCAGGTTTTATTCACTCAACTGGAAAACTAACATTTGCTCAGCTTGGAAACTAATTCTTTGTGCTGACTGGTGCTAAAAATGTGCAGTTATCTCCAGCACAGTGTTTATTCAGTACCTCTGCAAGCATCCACTGCTTGGTTAGATTAAGCTGACAAAATTCCAAAGGTATTTGGAATTCCCAAAGAAAATGTTAAAACAAAAAATCTTTGATGCTTGGAAGGATACTGTTTTCTTCTCTTTCACATTCTCTTCTGTGAAAATTGGTTATGCTTCTATTGTCAATAAAGTTTTGACCCAGTCCTATTTTTCTTTAAGGTATGCCATCGAAGACGAACAATTCAGTTAACAAATGCTGCTCTTCTTTTACCAGCAACTCAACAGCTGTGGGCAAGGCTATTCTACTCAGAAAGGAAACTAAGACAAGCTTTGAGTTACCTTGCTTGGGAGGAAGTCCTGCTGCAGAAGTACAGATTATATCTATCCTGGATAAATTGAAAATCCTGTCATGCAGGCTAGCAAAGCATTGTCCATTATTTAGAGTGCTTCTGAAGAAGGTTGGCTTGTTCAGGAACATGAGACAAGGTGTTTTAGTGTGCAAAACAGTTAAGATTTCCAGGACAAATCTAGTTGTCGTTTCTCACAAAGCTTTCCATAAACAGCCTGCAAACTGTTTTGATCTATTAGTCATAATCTTGCATTATCACTTACCTGTTTGCCAAGAAACAAAATCATGTTTCCAGTGGTTTTTTTATATCTTGGCAGACTTGACTTTTCTCTCTTTTAGCAAGATAAAAAAGAATCTAATAGTTCTTTTTCCTCTTCCTAATAAAATCAGTATTTCTTCCTTAAGTCATCTCATTGATTTCAGCATGCTCTGTTTGGTTTTTGACTGAGATACTGCATTGGGTCATATATTATATTAGATCTTAAACCTCTTCCTTCTATTTTCTCTGCATCTTATTCAACTTCAGTTTTCACTCATATTTCTTTTTAGCTTTGTTACTCTCACTTCTTTTTCTATCACTGATAATGTGAAGTTTTTTTCTGTTGTCTCACATATATTTTCTTGGCATTAGCAAGGACTTCTCACTTTGGTATTATTGTTTTCATCTCTAAATTTTTCTCCTAGATCTCCCAACAGGCTACAAGTTCTTTAGCAAGAAGCATAGCTTCTAGAACTACTGCACAAACACAAGATGATGGATGTATGCAGAGCGGACATTCTTAGGTGATCAAGCTGAATTTCTGTCCTCACACATACTCTGTCTTCTCTCATTTAGCATCATTTTCTCACTTTGCACTTGATGAATTCTTATTTCACTGTCTCCTTAACTAGCCTCCTTAACAGTTCTGCTGTTCACAAGTCTCTCACACTCCTAATTCTTTCTGGTCTGTTTCATGCAGGTTCTCATATGCATTCCTCAGTGTTTGATAGCTTTATTCTGTTTGTTGAAGTCCATCCATCCATCCATCCATCCATCCATCCATCCATCCATCCATCCATCCATCTATCCCCTTGTCAATTTTTGCTCATGCTGTACTTGCAATGGCTTCAGGATTGCAGATTCCCATGGTTTTGACTGCATACCTCTACTCTCTTCATACAGAGAGAGTAAAGCAGATAAGACTGACTATATTGAATAAGGCAGGATGAGAATCCGTTCCAGCCCAAATCAGTCAGTGCTCTGCTTAAGAGCTGGCTCTTTACCAGTTTCTTTTTTGGTGCAACTAAGCTACCGGCAGAAATCACAGAAATACATGGTAATGACCTTTTTTTTTTCTGTGTGTTGTGTAATCTATCATAAAATTCAAAATGTACTGTCTTACACTGCAGAATAATCTGAAATTTTAATGGAAAATACTAGATATAATTCTAGCTGTGATAATGGAAACGTAGTATGAATCTTCAGCGCAATAAAAGCTGTATATCCACAGAACTGCAACAAACAGATACGGAATATAGTAACTGACTTGTATTATGGTCTCTACACACACAGTGTCAAATTTCTGAAGCTCATTATTTTCACAGAATCACAGAATCACTGAATATTCTGAGTTGGAAGGGATGCACAAGGATCATTGAGTAAAACTCCTGGTCCAGCACAGCACCATCCCCTAGAATCACAGCACATGCCCCAGAGTACTGGCAAATGTCTCTTGAGCTCTTTCAGGCTTGGTGCTGTGACTACTTCCCTGGGGAGTCTCTTCCAGTGCCCAACCACCCTCTGGGTGAAGAACATTTCCTAATATCCAGCCTAAACCTCCCTCAGCACACCTTCATGCCATTCCCTCCTGTCCTGTCACTGGTCACCAGAGAAAAGAGATCAGCGTCTGTCTCTTCTTCTCATGAGGAAGTTGTAACTGCAGTGAGGTCTCCCCTCAGTTTCCTCTTCTCCAGGCTGAACAGACCAAGTGGCCTCATCCACTTCTTCATACGGCTTCTTTTCAAGGCCCTTCAACATCATCCAACTCTCTTTTAGATGCTCCCAAATAGTCCAATGCCTTTCTTATTTCGTGGTGTCCAAAACTGCCCCCAGCACTCAAGTTGTGGCTGCCCCAGTGCAGAGCAGAGCAGGACAATCCCCTCCCTTGCCTGGCTGGCCATGCTGTGCCTGATGCACCCCAGGACAGGCTTGGCCCTTCTGGCTGCCAGGGCACTGCTGGCTCAGATTCAGCTTGCCACTGACCAGGACCCATGGTGCTGCTCTCCAGCCTCTCATTCCCCAGTCTGTCCGTACATCCTGGCTTGCCCCATCCCAGATGCAGAATACATCACTTTCCCTTGCTGAACTCCTTTTAATTTTGGTGACTGCCCAGCCCTCTAATATGTTGAGGTTCTCTCTGCAGAGCCTCCTTGCCTTCTAGGGAGTCAACAGCTCCTCCCAGTTTTGTATCATCAATGAAGTTGCTTAGTATCCCTTCCAGTCATAGATCCAAGTCATTTATGATGTTGAAGAGCAAAGGGACAAGGTTGGAGCCCTGCGGAACCCCACTAGTGACCAGTCACCAGTCTGATGCCACCCTATTCACTGTAACCTTTTGTGCCTGACCCATGAGCCAGTTGCTCACACATCACATGATATGTTTATCCAGCTATTTTCCTTCAGATAGTTTGTAAATGGACAGTACCATATACCTGCGGAGGGGAAAGCAATATTCAAGGAAACAGTAAGTACTGCCAACTACTTTAAACAAAGTGCTCACAGAAAGCTGAAACTTCACAAAGTCTCAAAGTCTGCCTAAATTAGCCAACAATACATGTGAATCTGTAGATCAAAGCAGTGTGTGGTGAAACTACCACAACTCAGCTGTCTGCTTTTTATGGAATTTCATGTCAGACTGGGTTCCTTTTGGTTACTTAGAATGGAAGTGGTCATGAATATGGTTTGAAGTGTCTCAAGGCCCAGTTCCTGCTGCTGGTGCCTCTCAGAGGCTGCTTTGCATTTGGCATGCTAGAATGAAACTTCTAATTTAATTTCCATTGAATGGAGCCTTGTTATGCACCAAAACTGATAACTGAACTAATATTTAACAAATTTATTTTAATCTCTAGAAAACTTACTTTGACTAGCGGAGTTTTGATGTAAGTTGTGGTCAGGTATAATTATCTTAAAAGAAACCATCAATCTCTCAAGTGCCGCATCTAGACAAGCACCTGGAACAAAATACTAAGAGAACAACTTGCAATTCTGACAACTGAAATTGGGGGTTGGGGGTGTTTGTTTTATTTGAAAGACATTGGTGTAAATTAGTTGACACTGCATTCAAGAAGTTTGTAAAGTGTCTAAAATTTATTTCACTTTCATAACCCACAGAAAATTAAAGGAAATAGTAATGCTAGCTAGCATCTTGTTAAATCCTCAACTCTGAGCTCTGATGCTGTTTGTCTTTCATGCAAAGTCTCTGCCTGAGTAGATATTTATCCTCCCTCATTCACAGATGATAGTCCACTTTGAGGCACATGAGGTAATTTATAAATGAATACAGAAAAACTCAAAATGACACTTAACAGCAATAGCTCCACTTAAACAGTCCCTGCAGCAAAAAATTTGGAAGCAGCATGGGAAAGCCAATGCAATCACTGTGGTATTCTAAATTACTCACAATATTGTGCAACACAGGCATGTTACAGTATATTGGAAAATAAATGGTTTTATATGGCAGTATTTTAAACAAAGGTGGATAAAAAAGGTTTTATGCATGATCAAGAATCTCTATCAGTTATTCCCTTTTTGTCTTTTTGTTTTTGAACCAGCAGAAATTGTGTTTCTTCTCACAGCTTGTTTTGGTTTTTTGGGGTTTTTTTGCCAGGATATGTGCCAATGGAAAGTCTGATCAACTTTAAAAAACAAATAGTTTTATGTGGCTGCTAGTGATATTCACTGGCCAGTTTTTAAGAAAAGTTAGTGAAATTTTGGGAGCCAAAAGGTAATCATTACTTTTTAAAAGTTCTAATTAAGATGTCAGACTGGGAAATGGAATGTATTTAGAATCCCATGTAATTTGATTGTGTTGGCCTATTTAGATAAATTGCTTTGGAAAGACAAATAAACCAGCTACTTAAAATGTCCAAGAGCGCCAGGCTTCATTCCAGTGTTTCAAGCAATGACTGAAGCAATAGCCTTCTATAACTATCAGCCAATCCAACAATAGACATTTAAGTGTCAAAATCTGATAGAAAGAATGATACAAACATCTGTATCACCATCACTAATAGAATAAACAATACAAAGTGTTATTTAAGTGCAAATGCTCAGGGGTTTTTTTGCCTTTGAAGTGCAAACCCTCGGAGACCATATTAAAGGAAATGAACACCCATAGTTTGAAGCATCTGAAGCTGAGACATCATCCTACATAAACCCATGGTATCATTTGGGTTTGTTTAGTTCTGTTCACTAGATGTGCTAAATCTGTATGACAAACCCAAGATTTAGAACATATTAATACTGTGCTATCAGTAACCTGAGGCTCTAAAATCCATACCACTATCTTTGAAAACCAAAACAGAGTCTGACCTAGTAATGTAGCCTTTTTATCAATCTGCACCACAAAGAACTTTACACACACTGTTGGCTTTTCCTTTCATCGACAGGCAGAGGCAAGGGTGGAAAGGGTTAGAAAATGGTATTTGTTTTCCAGAGGCAGTAGCTTTGTACTTTCTTGTCCTTGCCTCCATCATTGTAGGGTAGGTTTAGGCACAGACAGCTTTCCAGGAGGAGGCCAATGGGCTTCTTGGTAGTTTATCCCAATGGCATACTTTTGGTGCTCTTGGAGCAGCTTTTTTTTTTTTTTCTGACTGCTGATTTTTATCTGCTCCACCTATGCAAAGGGCAGGATTTTTTCCAGTCTTCATGATTCCATGTTTCAAACGCTGGTAGTGTTTTAGATTCACAAGTGTTTTCAGATTTTCGGGCTGTTGTTCCCAACCCAGTTTCTCCTGCCCTTTGCATCTCATGTGACACAACCACAGCTCAGTTTCAGGGGCTTACAAGGGAAACTGTGAAGTTGCCAGAACAGATGAAACAAAACCTCCTCTCTGGGCTGGGGGCACAGCAAACACAGTAGTGCTCTGTGGCACTTTAGCACAGCAGTCTCCCCAGGCACCCTTCCTGTTCTCAGGCTGTACTACAGCTTATGCTCTGAACTCCCTCCAGGGTAGCAGGGCGCTCGACTACCGCCATGCCAGGCACCCCAAGGAGGATAGGAAAGGTATTTGCTCCTACTTGGGCAGACCTTGATCATTCCCTTGATTTGTTTGTTTGTGTTTTTGCTGCTGCTGTTGTTAAGTGGGAGAGAAGTTTTCCTAGCTGGAAGGTGAACAAAAGAGAAGCAATTTTGCATGTCTTTGCAGCTGAAGTACCTGTTCCAATACTGCTCGGAGATTTTTTTGGGAGGGGTAATTTACACGCAGTTTCTGTCCCCCTCACTCACATCTGAGTTTCCAGAGCTTAATGAAACCGTTATATTGAACTTTAACCTACTGCTCTTCTCTGCCTTTCTTCAAAGACAACAGGGAGAATAAGGCAATAATTACTGAAAAAAAACCTGACTAAGTTTCTGCAACCATTAATTTTATGCTGGTACCTGAAGTACTAAATCAACTTCCAATTCATTAATCAGGTTTAAAGCAATAGCAACAGAGTGCTACGGCACAAATCTGAATAATCCCAAAGCCTTGGGGAACTGCAGTTCACATGACAGGCATGTATAGCAGATCTCAGCCAGGGCAGCAAGCAAATTATGTGAAATATTAGATATGGAGTAGGCCCTGGCATAGCCTACTACCCTAGCACGTTGTTTTTTTATAATTAGAATTAAATTCTTCATATTTCTTTTCTTTCCTTAAATAACAAAGAAGGTTGTCAGCAGGATCGATGTTTTCTGACAGCTGTAAACAATCACAGGCTCCTGCCTTTTGAAGTATTTTTTCTTCCTTCCATGACTCGTGCATTTGCTTTCAAGGTCTTCCTGTGCTGATTTATTCCCAATTCCCCCAACTAATATCTAATTCTCCTCTGCGCTTGGCATGGCTGTTACCCTCAATTGCTCACTTACATAAACTTAGCAAAGCAAACTCTATGGACATAATTCAAGGCTCCTGTCAGTTTTTAAAAATTCAAAACTGGAGAGTAGAATGATATCTTACATTTTGTGATGAAAAAAGTGCCACTGTGCTCTTTTTCTGTTTAGCTGACTAACAAAGGCAGCTTGTTAGATTATTTAATGTCATTTTAGTGCAGATAAAGACCTTTACCCATAAATACCTAAATACATTACTGCAGTCTTTCAGATAAAGCAAGGAGACTCGGGACCAGGATTCTTTCTGGTTTAGCCACAAGTTTGTGGCTTTGGCCATGACACTCTACATACCTGGAAATTAAAATGAAGATTCAAAGTAGATATAACTCCTTATCTACCATGAGAACCAAGGGGGAAGGTTTAACTACAGACTTAGCATGTAGGAAGAAAAGGTACAGAAAGACTATGAACAGTAAAACATTTTGCAGAAGTACCAGCTCACTCATGCCATTCACTGTGCAAGGGGCCATTATTCTCAAGCATAATACTAATTATTTTATTTACCGACCATCTCCATTGCATCCAAAGTGTTTGGCATTAACAGTATAATAAATAATAATTAAAACTTCATCAAATACACAATAGAGAAGGCAAGCAAACACTAAATAGAGTAATGGAGCATTGAAAAGCAGGCTTTTACATCCCATCCCCCGTGTAGCTTCCAGCACCCTGCTGTGACATTGTTTCAGTACTGAAACAAATGGAAGAACAACCCCTGTTGAGTCACCCACATCAGTCCTTCTGGCACCGTGGCAGATACCACTGTCAGCACCGAAAGAACTGCCCTTCCCTGCCATAACCTCTCTACTGCCTGTAGCACATGCATGGCCAGAAGTAGGTCAAGACTCCAGTGGTCAGAGGAATTGTTAAGGAGAAACGCTCCTATATCCCACAAAACAATGGACTTCCCCCAGAATCATTAAGTTTGAAAAAACGTGTCCTTCCAGATAGGCAGAGATGAGAACTGATTTAAGAGCCTGGTTATGTGCAGCAGTGGCTGCTATTCTGCAGATTAAATTTTGTGTGTGCCTGATAAAAATTTAGGTCTGTGTGCACTCTGTACTATTTCACAAAGGCTAATTCCTTTCATGCATCTCATAGGGAGGAAGTCTCCTTCCTAGCTGCAGAAAAACAGCAGCCTCCCCACACTCCCAACCAGAAAAACAGAACAAAATTGCAAGTTTCGGTTTAGGAGGTTTCTGAGATACAGTTTGCCAGAAGCTGGGAGAATAGTTTGAGGAGACAGTGCCAGATACTTGCCTAAACTCTTGCCTAGCAATTTATTCCTTACCCGTGTTGAAGACAGGACACTGAGCTAAATCGCCCTTTGCTATAGAGCAATATGGAGTAACACACACTTGTTCCCAGCTTTGAAATTAGCATGGAGACGAAAACTGTGAATTAAACTCTTTATCTGAAATCACAGCAAATAGGATATTTACTGTCTAGGAGACTGCAGAAACACCTTGTAACATGGTACATTCTGAATTGGATTGAACAAGGTTGGACTTGATGATCTTTGAGATCTTTTCCAACTTTAATGATTCTATGATTCCATGTTAGAGCAAACTGTTGAGATCCAACAAAAGACTACAAGGGCTTTGAATTTCAGTTTAAATAACCAATCTAATATGATGATTTGATCCTTTGTAATGCTTTTATTATGATCAGCCGGGGGTGGGAGCCCAATGGGTCGCACACGCCGCTGCTGTACCCAGGAACAACTCTGAGGAGGGGGTAGGCAGCTTTGCCCTCTGGACTGCAGGCAAAGCTGGGATTTCTGTCCTCACAGCAGCACCAGAAGACGCAGTTGGCTTGTTGGTCCAGGGGTCCCACCACTGGTGTTGTCCTTAAAAGTCAGGGTGAGGGGCAAGACTGCCCAACTTCGGGAGAGAGTAGTCTGGCTTCTGCACAACCTGTCCCTGTCCTTTGGTTGTCCCTTGGGTGATTTAGTCCGATAATGTTCTCCTACTTTGAGGCGGTTTGTCCGCCCAGTTGGCGCTGGGCCTCCTTCATTCGCATATGCACCATGCTCCTCCTCCACCTCTTGGTCACCATGTTGGGAAGCAACGGGGCTCAAAGATAGCCCAGGGGAAAGGGGGACAAAACAAAAGGTGAGTGACAACCAGGGATTACAACACGACTAACGCGCCAGTCGGCCAGGGGGTGAATATTTAACAAGGAACATCAAACCAACAAAAGGCTTTAAGGACAACGATTGCCCGGTTCAGGCTTATTTATTTCACAATATGAAACAATAATCTTCTCCTATGAGATAAAAAGGCACAGTTACAGTTAGTACCCTATACCTGATTAATCTAGGCTACTTGAGGGAACAGGGTACTTCAATCCTTCCCAACTTCATTCAGAAACTTCACTTTGAAGAAAGCAGTTTTGCTATGCCCCAGGTATTTTCTGTCCATCCATTCCCTTTGACCATCAAAATGAGCTAGTCTCATTTATATTATTAGCCAGTCTTATCTGTTCAACAGAAGAGCCTTGGTTTCTTAGAAGAAAAAGGTGTTCTCTTTAAACTAGGCTGTGCCTAAGAGACACACCCTCCATCAAAGGTCACAGAATCTCTTTAACAGGCTGTCTGCAAAATGCTGTAGAATAAAACCAGAAGATTCCAACCTCTGTTGAGTAGCTAACAACTCCATCAGATCTTTCTTCCTTTCTTCCAGATGGGATCCCTGCTGCTAAAGCACTTGCAACATACGAGGCAGCCACAACAGAAACTGACCAGGAAAGAAACAACTTGAATCTCTGATTTTCCACATTATTTTCAGAAGAACACTTGTCATGATAAAAGAAGGGTCTTCAGAAGGCAGAATTCTCTTACTGCTCTAAGAATTAGGTCATTTGAATTGGAAATTTGCAGGAGGCATATTCAGAAACCTGACCATATCCACACTGCATGATTATGTCACAGAACTCTGCTAAAGAATCTTACAGATGATAAAACTCATAAAAGTTCTAAAAGTATCGGCACAAATTCAGGGAAGCAAAAAGAAACCTCAGGCCTATCATTAAATAGGAGACTATCACCACAGGTTCAGGAATTCCATGAAACAAAAATTGGAAACATACCCTTAAAAACCCACATAATGTATTTTCAAAATTCTCAATACTTTCTTGATATCTGGAGAGAGAGAATTCCAGATTAGATGAAATTTTGTTTGAAATAGCACTCCTGTTCTTGGGTTTACACACCCCTAAAAATATTGCCTTAATTTGCATTCAGGTGCTTTTCCTTTTTAACAGAGCATTTGCATGTTAGGTACAATCCTCTGAGCTCTGTTCTTGCTGATGGGGAAAGTTGGCTAAATCAGGGGTTACTGCCAGCCAGTGACATCTGCAGCCATAGCCTCAAGATACTTCAACTTGGCAGTAATGGAATATGTGGAACGGCTGGAAATAAGCAGGAAAGGATTCCTTCGTGAGTCTAACTGGAAAGATCCCAAAGGAGCTGGAATATATAATTTGCCCTAGGAAGAACTAGGAAGAAGCTTCCTTACTGGGCAATTATGTGCATGTTGAGTAAGGATGTGATACAAAGAAGAAAAATATACAACTTGTGACAAGTTAACAGCCTTCTGGTAGAAGACCAGCGTAGCTGTCTCCTCAAAGGACAGAGGCTGGACCTAAAAACACGAAACAGGAAGGAGAATTAGGGGACAGACTAGAATAGCTGCCAGGGAATTAACAGGAACAACAAAAAAAAAAACGAGTGGGCAGGTGCATGTAAATAGTCCTGCTGAGCAGAAGGCTGCTGTAATTGTGAGAGAAATGTTAAAGGTTAAAAGAGTTAAACAACTGGACGTTTGCAAAAGCAGCGGGTGCTTTGCTAAGGCCATGTTTGCACCCCGCAACCAAACGGGAGGAGGAGTTTTTGTGTGTTGTGGCAAAACCTCCGATAAGAACAGCACAAATGCAGAGGGGGTGCGCTCCCACCACCAGAGGATGATCACAACAAACGAACCTTTGTTTAGCAACAAGCTGGGATTTGAGCCAGGTAAGTGAAAAGGCTGATCCTTCTTATGCCAATGTCCTCCTTCCCCATGAGGCTCAGGTGTAAAATTTCCTTCCCTCCGCCCTCGGGGGAGGCACTGGGACATCTACACGTAAGTCTGAAGGCATTCATCCCTTCTGATAAGGCACAACTGGCTCAATTATGCAGGTGTGAGAAACAACCATCATGTCTTAGAAGGGATCATCAACCAGCAAGACCCCTGAAGTGCCCCCAACTCATTTCTGGGGCCTTCCACCAGAGAATTAAGCATGATCCATAGTGTTGCATCAGACAATGTAAAATACCCCACCAAGGCAGGTACCTGGGTGTTCCTACCTGAACCTCAGTGTACTGGACTTCTGAACCCACTGAACTTGTTTTACAGGCTCCCCCCACTCCCAATGGGTCAAGACATTGACCATCACTTCGACCTACAAACATCTAAATTGCATCTACCAAATATTGTTTGTGGATCTAGGGATTCCTCACAGTGTCTACTCTTGTCCTTTCTTTCTGCTTTTCTCTTTTCCTTATGTGCTATCTTTATACTTTTATATTGTTATATTACTACAGACAATAAACAAAAATGGCTACATACCTCCTTTCCACTGCAGCCAAATTGCCCCAAAATATATAGATACATATATATGCACACATACACACACACACTGGTCATTCAGTGTAGTTTCACTCTAATGCACCCCCAAAGGGTCTATTAAGAATCTCAATTACCCTACCTCAGGGGTGGGCCCTAACAAACGTTTAAGCAAAAGAGAGGAAGATTAAAAGTATCTGTAAAAAAATTTTCTCCCACTCACAAATGAGTCCTCTCTTTCAGGCTTGGTCTTAGATCAACAACATGATGGTTTTCTGAGATGCGGCCAATGATGCACAGTGCCTGCTAGGTCCCCAGGAATTACTACTTCCATCACCGCTCAGGTGTGGCTGTGTATCTGTTCTCTCTTCTCTGCAATGTCCCATTTTCACCTAATGCTGAGTTCTTCCTGTCCAAGTGCCTCATCTCACATATTGAAAACTTTTCTGCCTAAGCACATTCACTTACTCCTCCGGGAGAAGTCATCTTCCTGCCTTTTTTCTAAGGTTCCTGACCCCATCAGTCTCAAACAAATAAAGCAAACGTGACTCATTGCATGGGGATTACAAGACAAAAGGATTTGGGAAATGGGAGGTTGCACACTACCCTGAGGGCAAGATCAACAGAAGGGAAAAGAGAAAAACTCTCGGGAACTCTGACAAAATTGCTAAAATCCTGGCTACAGAATCTGAAAATATATTCTCCTAGCCTACATTGTGCTAGAAAATTTTGTGTATGTCTGTATCCACGTGTATTTGGTGGATATCTTAGAAAATGAGTTTATTTCTACCACAAAACAGAGTTTACTATAAACTAAGAAAAATAACACTCTATATATGGATATATGTGGGAGATTTTTGGGACCATCTCTTAGTAAAGTTATAGTATAGTTTTTTCCAAGGACTGTAAGGAAATTGTAAGCTGCCCTCTATCACTGTTGTTGGTTGCAGGTCTGTGCTAGATTCAGTGTTGCCTGTTTGGAAGTTTTGTCACAAAACTGACTATTGAAAATTACTGTATAAAATTGACAAAATTGACCATGGCTTGCACTTTGCTGTACACAGACTGTTTCAAAATTTTCAGCAGCTGAGATAAAATCTAAATTATAATTTCAGCATTGTCTATTGCTCTTATTCACAAGTTTGGGGGAATCTTTTGTAGACCCAATCCTCTGGTTTAGTTCCTATCTGAATTTGAGGCACCAGGAGGTACACAGGGCCAGACCAGGAAGAACCATCACTTGATAGTTCAGTGGGTTCCTGGCTTATAATACAAGCGTAAATTAAGGTCCACACTACTAACTGAGGGCCAGCTGGGGCTTTTATCTGACCTCACAAGAAATGCATTTTTCTGAGGCTACAACTAGAATTCCTATGAAACCAGTTTGTCCACTTTTTTTTATCAATCTATTTGCCTTACCTATTGAGAAGTGTTGTTTGAGCTGCAGTGGTGTCCATTGCCAAGAGCATTAGAGATGTTGACTGACCTGTCCTCACTGGCATCCTGTCTCCTGTAGAACCATCGATGCTTCCGGCAGTAGTTTTCAGGCAGCGTTTTCCAGACAGTAGTATATACTGCTTTTGAAATTCTAAGGCTCACATTCGGAAGGTGTCCAAAAGGAAACTGGAATAAACTACTTGTTTTCACTTGTAAAGGAGCCTGTAGGGCATTTGTCTACATCACAAGAGCTCAATTGTCAGGGTCAAGGCTGAGCCCTTCAGCAATGGTGGTACAGCCTCTGGGACAGCAGATTTAGGAAGGAAGGGGAAGTGTTGTGCAACAGCTGCTGGAAGAGAGGAATAAGCATGTATGAAAGAAACAACTCTGCTGTCATCAGTGAAAAAAATGGTCCAAAGAAAATTAAGTTTGTCATGAAACAACTGCAGATCACAAAACTACATAAAAAACATGCAAAACCTCTTAATTTCAAAAGGCAAGGGAATATGTAATTGAGGAGAATGAAATTAGTAAAATAATTACAGGCTTTCAATAACTGATTTCTCAGTATATAAAGAAACTATATTTTGGTCAGCTTGTTGTGAGAACCCAGAATAAGAAAACTTTATTATATGCAATTATACAATACCTTTTGGTTTGTTTTGGTTTTGTTTTACTTTATATTTCAAAATATAATGCAAGGCTTTGTTTAAATGCTTCCATAGACATTTAGCTGTGTGTAACTCCCCAGCAACAATGATTTTTGTTTCATTAAATAGTGTCATGGCCCAATCTCTGCTTGTTTAGCTGCATCCCATTCCACTGCCTCCAGGGGTGTCTCCTATTTAAGGTAGTAAAAAATTTACCCTGGAATCCAGATAAAGCACACATGGATAGACCCCACTCCGTGGGTGGACATGGTGCCTATAATGCAGGCAATAAGCATCTAAGGCAGATGCCTGATTTTCCTTTTTACTAAATGGAGATCTAAACGATATAGTTAGAGCAGTTCATGGCAATTTGATCAAACCCTGACTGCTTACCTTGGGCTGAGATGAAGGATGCCCCAGATCCTGTTGACTACAAAGGCAGGTTCATTTAGATGGAGGCATGTGTTCTGTCCACACTCAAGTTCAATCAGATGAATCTTGTTCACACTCTCTAAGAGACTATAGGCACAACAGCCTGTCCTAATTAAGGGCACCTCTGGAAACACTGTCAGTAACGGACAATGTAAAGACCCACTCCTATTGTAACACCATAATACGTTGTCAGATTTTTGGGTCCTTAATGGAATACAAATCTTTGATCTAAATAAGTATTTTGAATACACGCTTTTGAATAAAACCATTTATTCTCATAATGAAACTATCATCTTAGTTTTTAAACAAATATTATAGTAGAAGAAAGAAAACAAAAGAAAAAAATTCAATTGCTCCTAGAGACAGGAAGAAAATTGGGCAACATAATTCCATATCACACACCTACAGTTCACAAAACTAAAAAGATTAATTACATAAAACAGGCCTTCACAAAAGTTTGGCACAGTTAAGTGAATGAATACAGATGCTATGCATTGCTTGGAAAAATAATTTATTATGTTAGCTTACAAAAATGACAAGTTTTTATGTTATTCTTTAAATTACAAGTACAGCTAGCAACTTTGATCCTGCAAAGATACCAGCTATCTCCTGAGATGCAATGAAGACTTGCAATCCTGCCTTCAGGAATTGTTTGGAATAAGTCCCAAGTCAGCAAAAGTGTAATGCAGTTTGATATTTTTGTTACTGCCTCACTGGCTAACATTCTATAGCATAATTGCAGAAAGAAGGTACAAATGTTGATGTTAAATTAACATATGAGCTTTCCTAGTAGAGCCTTAACCAAACTTAAACATACCTGCAGACTGTGCCAAGCTTCCAGCTTGCAGCAACACAAACCACAAAAGACAGTTTTCATGTACTTCACACTGCAATCACTTAACAAGACCTCAGCACTTAGTACTTTGATTGGTACTTAGGCTTTGTACATGAGATTCATTCTGGCTTCATATTGGTACAAATCAGGCACAGGCAATCTGAAGTCAGAGCAGCAACTCAACAATAAAATTGGTGTTCTGGTGTGACATGAGTCACACGTCATGTGTAGCCAAGTACCTCAAATTTCACAGGTTGGTAAGGACTTGTGCATCAAACCAACATGGTAACAGCTCCTCCTTTTATCCTTCTACAATGCATTGTTCCTAAACCTGCATGAGGTGTTCTGAAAATCCAACCTGTAGACTTAGTTTTATGTGCATCCATGCGATTTACAGGAAGTAATAGTCAAGCAGTAGTTTGGCTGAACTTGATCTAAAGCGTCTTTGCCAACCTAAAGGATACTAGGATTCTAGATTTTTTTTTTTTAATTCATTACATACTTCTCAACAAAGTCAAGTGGGATTTTTTTCCTCCTTGAAGATGGCAGATGATGGAAAAAGTGGACTGCAAATACCTACAAAAATTTCATAGGACAAAAAAGTCAAAACTGGCTTTATTTCATGAGTCTTTTGTTAAAAAAGAATACCAATAGTGCTGGAATTTCGATGTAAGATATAATTAGCTTCTCCCAACATACATAAAAATCCCCATTTTGGGTACTCATTGAATTACTAGATCAGTTGAAAAACTGATATGAAACAAAACATTTGGTCATGAGTGTGAAATACAATTGATACATATTAACAGATGAACCATCTCTCCTTGGAGATGGCTTCATTATTTTGACAAAGCTGTAGTAGACCACATTAAAGTAGAACAAAGAGCTGCAACATTTCAGAATTTTTCAAATTTCATAAGCTTGAATTGATGTTATTTAGAAGTACTATGGTTTTCGTTATATAACTAACTTTGATTTAGTCTTCTTGAAAAAAATAAAGGAACCTAACTGAACTCAAAATCTCATTTCTCTGATTCTGAAAAAAATTATAATATAAAAATGAGATAATGGCAAATGATTCCCAGCGTTTTGGCGTTGCTACCGTATTATTTTTATAAGATCATGTATTTTTCAGCAAGCATTTGTTGTTCATCAGACCAACATATATGGTAGACTTGCAGACCTCCAGAATGCAATGAAAAACTAGATGAAGAAAATATTTCTCTCCCCTTCTCTAAAACTCAGCACCAAATTGCAACTCCACTGATATTACAGACAAGACCTCTGCTAGCTTTACTGCAGCCAGGTTTTCCAAGCATAAAAGGAAATCTTTCTTTTTGAGCAGTAAAATTTTACACTGTATATGCTGTATTGTATGAACATGTTTATACATATCAATGTCTATAAGAAAGAGACATAATTATGTGGACAGGATATACCCGATGCCTACACAGCTATTAGAAATCTGAATACACCTTTATGTTTCAGAAATCAAATCTGAAGGAAACTGCAATTGTTCTGGTTACTACAGGAAGGTGAATTTCAACATGTATGAAGAGCAGGACTCCTTGCTGAACATCCAAAGACTTTATCTCCAGAAGTAATTCAATGTTGAGGAACTTCATTCCACTATGCTTATTTCTACTACATTAACCAATACAATAAGGTTTAGAAGTATTAAATAGACCTTTCTGACTTCACACCAGCACAGAAATGCTTCATCTATATATTATTTGTTGAAATTCTTCAGATTCTTTGTTGTTACTTCATACTATACTGCAGTGACAATAGTTGCCTGGGAAATATGATGTAATATATTCAGTGTCACATGTATGAAGTGACTGGGCAAATCTGTTTTGGAATGTCCCAACCAAAGTGCTCGTTCACAAGAATAATTTTGTTCCAGTTTTAGGACACGAACTGCATAAACCCACCATATTTCATTCAAATGAAATGAAAACAAAAGATCTGCAGGAAAGTGACTCATGTATCAACTAACTTAATTAGGAGTGCTTATAATGAAGTATCAGAATTAGATGGTTGTTTTTTTAGCTAACTCCAAATTAAATAAAACCTGGCAGCATAGAATGGTGAAAACCATTTGAGAAATCAAAAGCGAAAAACATATTGTCTTCTCATATGCTCCAAGGGAATAAAAAATAGAGTATCAGCATTTGCTAATAAACACATATAGAAATGTCAGCCTTAAAAATGATAACACCTTCAAAGCCTCAGTAATACACTGTTATTGTATTGACACCCTCACCTACAATCTAAATACTTTTCTATTTGTTGCTTTCTTCTGGTAATGTAATACCACAGCAGAAATTTGAACATTTGAGCTATTTGTTAAAATACACTGCAAGAGCCTATATTCCTCTGCAGCATATCAGCTGCCTCCAGTGGAATTATTTCAACTTTGCTATCCACCGCACAGTACACATAACAGACTAAATTAAAGTGAGCAAGTCTCACATGTTAAGAGATGACACAAAGTGGGATTGATGTCTGTTGATTAACATATTCAGGAGGTTCATTCTAGTCTGTCACTCTACTGAAATTTAGGAAATTACTTGCATTCTGGAAAAATTAAGTGTTTCTTGACTTTGATACTTCATTTTTCCATATTCCAAAAATAGAGTTTTTTTGACTATCAAATAAGAATAATTTGTCTCACTTTTAAAAACTTTTTAGATTAGTTTTTTGTTAATTTAGAGACCACTAATCGATCAATGGACAACATACAAATGGATTCATGTTCCATGGCTAGTGAGCCTTCCCCCTGATGCAGCTCACACTGAACAAAGGATTATGCATTTTCTAGTTTATGACTGCACTGGAGACTGCTCCAGTGAAGACAAACAAACAAGTCCAAGGTTTCTGATGGACTTGTTGACATTCTATTAGTCAAAACATGTAACAAAAGTTCTGCCAGCTCCATGATGTCGTCAAGGTTGCAGCTGTTTGAGTGAAATGGTGCTGTCAGTGCTCACTCAGCAGGGAAAGCCTCACTAAAAATGGTGCACGCGTTGAGCTCCATACACCAAAGAGATGCAAACGGTTCTCTTGGCCAGCAGCAAAACACAGCTCATCTTCATCATTTTTCACACTAAGTACAAAACTGTATCACTGGTGGTTTCTGTAAAAAGCCTCATGCCAGAAACGTAAATTGGACTGTTTCCCAGTTCCATGCTTGTTTAACAGTGGGAGTGACACAGAAATCCTTTTGATCATCTTTAGCAAATTTTAGTATCACTTTTCAAAAATATTTAGGTGCCTGCAACTGTTTATAAGGAAGATGATTTGATATTAACACACTGAAGAAATACACTTTGTAATATGAGTATCTTAGGTTCTAGACTAAGCACTTAGATGTCCTAAATTCATTGTAGTCTCATTTTTTGCCTCAAATCAATAGTATTTCAGGATTATTGCAGCAAAGTCTATCCTTTACCATTTCCTTCTACAAACTGATAGTAGAATCAATGCTGGCAATCAGAAAATCCAGACAAATGTAGTAAGAGACATTTACTTTGGCCTGTGGAATAATCTTTAAAATTAGACAGCATGTGACCTGATGTTAGTCCACTTACTAAGTAGCTTTTATTTTAGTAAACAAATAAGACTGTCAGAGTTCATATGAAAAGAACTTACAAGAAACACCACTAATGTAATTCCATGGGAACATAAACTACCAAAACTATTGATGGAAGGTAGGTGCAGAAATCATGGTATGTCTTCTGACACACTAGTGCACTGCTGATGGCAGATGAGAAAAGCAGTCTAAGATCAAAACAACTCTAACCTGAAGAGACCAGAGTCTGAAAATAACAGACTACTCAGGAAAAATTGCTGTACTTAAACAAAACACCTATCAAGGAGCCATGTCCCTAAAAAAAGACAGCAAAATTATCCTAAAAGAGGTATCTCCATGCAGTTCTTGTTTTTAAATGTAATAATCAACAAAAACATGTTAACAACCATGCTCCAAAAATATTTAGTTCCAAATAGCACCTGGTAGATTCCTAAATAAAACTACTAGAAATTTTAAAATATCATCACTGCATATTCTCACACTACAGATTTTGTCATTATTAGGGGAAGAGAAAAAACTCATTATTTCAGCCAGAGAAATGATGGATGTGCAACTTCAGCTTTAGAAACAGGAGAGCTATTGTTAGCACAAATGATAAATGTTGGATGTTGCTGGATTTTAACCACAGCAATCTCCTTCATTTTTGCTGACAGCATTCCCAGAAGCATTGCAGATTTTTGAATGACTTGATTATTGGGTTTTGCTGTGTTGTATTCTTGTACAGAGCATTAAAATATTCTTCAGATTAAAAATCTTAGTTATTTACATAGAAAAGAAAATAAGTTCATATTCACAGCAGTCTAGACATGCTTACAGTAAAGAGTGGAGTTTTGCTAGAGTAGAAAATACTTAAGCAGGAAAAAAACATTATCCAAGAATGATTTTTATTTAGGGTTTACTTTTATTCAGCTATAAATACTAGCTATAAGACAGTTTTTAAGCTAAGGCATCAAGAATAAAAGTGTTCTGAAATTTTAATTTAATAATGAATTGCTTTCCATCGCTTCTACTCCTAGTTTTCCTCACAACTGCCTCAAATTCTACAATTATATCAAAAGCACAGGACTTTGCGTGACGTCCTCCTGTACATCCATTTTTGACAAGGCTCTATCATCAGATATTGACCTGCAGCTCACATTAACTTCAGCATCCATTACTTCTGTGGGGTGACAAGGGCTTAGAGAGAGATAAATTTCTTAATACCACACTGCAGACACAAGGACTTTAACACTGGTACTGTAAAATTCCACTGTAACAAGCAGTGCCACAAAAATTTATGAAAAGATTTTTCTGCATGTTATAGATATGAGAATGCATCCAGGTTGCAGACTTCTCATTTTAGGCCATAAAAATTACATCAGTGTTACAAAAATACCTAATGATTTCCTTTTAGAGTAATACTGGCATCTTTATTCCTGAAAAACCATTCAGTGCTTCCCAGTGCAGAGACTATGTCTTACAAGCCAGAGATTAACTGATATGTAGATTCCTTAGCTCAGAAATGGATTTTAAAAGCGTACTTTCTTTGTTGTAGGCGCTTTTCATATATTTTCTTTATTTACTTCGCTGTAATGGTTAGTAAAAATGTGGCTGAGCTTTGAATATCCAAGGAGTACTTCCACTATCTCTGAAGACTGGCTTCCATCAAAAATTTGAGAAGTAGATGTACGAAAATTGCTTCATTTTGCACAGTAAAATTTTATTTTTTATTTTGATATTTCTTCTTAGGATGACATAATTACACAATATAAATAAATTATTTTGTCTATTTAGTAAATATAATCTCAAAAGTAATTAAGTACTCAAGTTTGCTGTAAAGCATTAGGAATTGAAGGGCATCAAATTTATAGCTTATTCATGTGACAACTATTTGATGCTAAAATAGAGGGCCAATGCATTTTTGAAAGCATTATATTGAAGCACTGTATTTCAGTACAGCATTAAAAAAAAAGAATGCCTGATACTAGCTTATAAAATCTGTATGTACTTAGTACATACTTTAAAAATTGCCTGATTTACCAAATGCAAAACAGAACAAATATTTAAACCATCATGTTTTGTGTGTGCAATACCACATTTTTGATTATTGAAAATCACTGCTTTAGGAAAGAATTGAGTAACAGGTCATCAAAGGGTTAAAGTATAAAAAAATCTGGCTACCAGAGGGGATAGCAATTTTTAAGACATGAAATATACAAAAAGTTTTATTTGAAAATTATCTGCTTTTCTACTTTAAAAACTGAAACTGTGCAGAAGAGTATTATTTCAGACCAATATGGAAAAAATATTATTTAAACCACAAAGGGACAGTTTCACATAATGTCATGAACGGAACTTCAGCCTTTCCAGTAAAGAGGAAACAAAATTCACTTTGTAATGTGAGCCTCTATCAAAGGTGGAAGAGAGACAAATATTACATGCTATCTAGACTGCCATGCCAAGAGGGTAAATTTAAGAAAGAATTTCCTGGCTTTGGAGTCCATAAGCCTACTCAAGAAAAAATTTTTTTTTTCTTTTTTTTTTTCGCGTGTGTGGTTTGACCTCTCCTGTTCTTCCAACCCCTTTAGAAAATTTTATAAAAGGATATAAAACGGATGAAAACATGGGCAAAGGCAAATATACTAAGCACTGAACATACTTTATGTTTTAAAGAGAAAATTATTCACCCGGTAGTCATTTTTGTCCTCTATAGTACAAAAGTTGATTCAATACTTGATGTAATAGTGAGGGAGATCAGACTGCTTATCCTTAGTTTTCTAACAATATAAAGCAGTGATCATGTTTTAAGAACACATACTTCAGATTTTCAAGTTACAAGTCAGGAAAAAATGTATAAATACATAAAACGGTGAGATTTTTACAAATTCCTCAGGAAAAAGAGAGGACATGATATTTCTGGTATATCTTCTCAGCTAAGACTCTTAAAGTCCCCTTTATTTACCTACAGGCACTTTCATGTCAAAAAACCATTTAAACTTATTAAAACAGTTAGGGTATACATTTATCCATCAGCAGTCCATGCACCAGACCTTGTTACCACATAAAGTGTTTTGACATCACGATTTACTGCTTCATAATATATTTTAAAGTGACCTTTCTATGTTTTGGCCACAATTTGTAGGTAGCATAAAGTCTGCAAGCTGGTGACATTTCATTTTGTAATTTTTAAAGTTCCAGCAGACCAAACCAGTTAAAATATTTTAAATGCCATATTTGCACCTCTGCTCTGATCTCAGGAAAAAAAAAATTACAAATGTTTGATCTACTTAAAGTAAGTTTAGTTTATAGTAGCTGTGGCCTGAGCTAAACATTGTTTCATGACATCCACACTCTTTGTAGAACAGCAGAAGTTTATTTGTTGATTTTTTCTTCTCCCTGTCATGGCCTTTGAGATCAGAACAAATGGATGTGCCTGTTTTGTTTTCTTGATCCTCTGAATGAGCAGATGTGCCACAAGTCTGCAAAAATCCAATGCCAGCGCAACCATGCATAGCATAATATACAACAAAAGGTAAAGAAAACTTTTTAACCAAATCACATTTTTTTAAAAATTTTAAGCAATTTCAGTTCATGGAAAATGAACAGAGAATAAGCTCAATCTTTTTCTCATTTCTGTGTCTGATTTTGATGTTCTCAGCATGTTCTGTTTTAAACAGGTTGAAGACAAGGTGACTGTCAAGGAAGTGCACTGTCCAGGGGACCCACTGGGATTACAGAACACTTCACCAGAGTATAAGTCCTCTTTTGAGGTGGTGCATCATGGCCTGTGAATTACACCTGAGACACCTACAGTGCTAAAAGATGACAGTGCTTCAGAGAAGAAATAGGCTTTCTAAATATGACAGAAGTCTGCAAAACAAAATTGTTTGAATGGTGTTAATGTTGCTACAGTACTCTGATAGCTTTGGCAAATCATTTTAGGCACTATAGCAGTGATCCAGTCAGAAGTAGCTGAGAGGAGAATAAAACAAAAACCATCAGAAACACTTGCATTTCTTTAGACACCAGAAAATTCTTCTGTGATTTGCTCTTTGAGATCACTGTAATGGAAAATTGTGTCCAATTTGTTTAGAATAGTGATATCTGAACAAATACAAATGTGTAATATTGTATTTCCATATTTTACAATCAATATGACACACTTTCTCTAATAGAGAACAAAGCAGAATAAATAAATGAACATTAAACAGTGCTTTTAAAATTTTCACAGCCACACAGAAGTGCCTTTCAACACTCTTGACACAGATGGGTGAGATTCAAATTCTTTAAAGTGCCTAATTGAGACCATCTGATTAAACTGTTCTGGTCAAAAGAATAATTCTAGACAACTTTTAATACATATATGCTGAACCTGAAACCAAGATGTGAATTTTCGCTCGCTTTGAAAACATTTTGTTTCATCGCTTCTTTGTTAATAATTTTTTTCAAACTGAGGACCTAAAATCACAAATGTGTCTGTACAACACTGTATAATGACTCTCTCTCACAATAATAGGCAATTTCTGAGTATTTTTTCACTATTAATAATGTTACTAAACATTATAAAAAAAACAAATGTCAGAACAATTCCTGTATAGGGGTAAACAAGCTCATAGCAAAGATTATTGTCACAAGTATTTCACTTCACAGTATTCCAGGAATACAATAAATTTAGTCGAGGAGGACTGTAGAAACAAATACAAGAGAATAGCAAAATCCCAGAAAGGCTTTGGTGTACAAATCAGCTAAACTATCACAAGCATTCATCAGAATCACTCTTGGTGCTCTTTCATTTGAGTGTTTGGCCACTGCTGAATCATTAAGGGTCCTCACTCCTACAGCAGATGGAATTACTACTGTTCAAAACCAAAAAAAAAAGGGTGGAGTGGAATTTACCACAGAGACAACTGGTGTGGTTTTGTAAAACATTCTACTGCTTTCCTCCTTCTGCTTGCAGCTTCGTTTCACTAACAGCAACATTAGTAGAATCTTCCTTGGCGGCAGTTGTATCCAAAGGAACCATCCCTTTCGTAAGTGCTAGAAAAAAGTCACACAAAAAAGGTGATTAAGCATCTTCAGAGTCACACATTAAGTCAGTCAGACTCAATGATCTTAGAGGTCTTATCAAACCTATCATTCTTGGATTTGGTTAACTGACCATTAGTTTTTATTTCAAACATGTATTTCATTATATGATACTAAAATTTATTCAGCAAGTAATATGGTGTTAATAAATATTCAATATCCATAAGGCTATGAATTGAGAAAGTGATTTATTTTTCTAAAGAAGTAGATTTTAATACTCTATAATACAGGCATAGCCAAGAGCTTTCTTACACACAAGAAATGTAGACTGTGTTTTAAACATTTTGATACCAACAGCATGGACTTAAGTCACCAAGTGACACTGAACAGGTGCTCATACAATGTCATACTGTGAATACACCTTCACAGCAGGGTACACATACAGTGCTTATTTCTAAATATATTATATTGCATCAAAATCCAGACAATATGAATTGACAAAACGTGTTATAATGAAATGCTGAAGAAAAAAAATCAAATATCCAAACTTTTAGAAAAAGGTAGAAATTAAGGGAAGGAAATTGGCTACCAGCTTATACAGCATACTCTTCTAATAGCCTTCTTTACAGCACGAGCATGTAAGTGGTGCTACCGAATATCCAGAGCACAATTTTTAACGATCCAGTAAAATTGTAGCAGTACATAACCAAAAGTTATTTAATAAGGAGCAAGATTCACAGTTTGGTTAGGAGGGGTGAGATGTTTTCCCTTTCAGTAGAATGAAATCACTGTGTTTGGGACATTGATATAACACTGGGTTCTAAGTTTTCAGCTTAAAGTTTTCAGAATTGGTCCAAAGCTCTGCTGCTGTGTGCTATGTCAGTGATACCTCCTGTGGACAGTATTCCAAGCAAGGTGAAAAATCATAAAGTTCATTGTTTAATTAATTCAATTTGCAGTTTTCTAAGTGATGATGTCAAGTTTCCAGTCATTCCAAGTTCTTATGTTTATGTAGCCCTAGGTTTTGTTCTAGAAGGTTGTCCACGGCATAGTGATGTTGCAATGTCTTTTTATTTGTAAGTACATTACATTATTTATAAATGCCAATGAAAATAGTCGTAAGAACTTACGAAAAAGTGTACATAGAGGGATAAAGACAGGCATCAGCAATACAGTGCAAGAGTTAATTGTTGGGACAATAAAGCCTGCATTCAGGACAACTTGGTTCTATTCAGCTGTGGTACAGTCATACTACATACCATGTTGACACAAGAGTGTTGTCTATCACAACTTATGAAGCCCTGGAGCATAAATTCCCAACAACAATAGAAAGCCTCTAAGACATATGGTTTCTGGGAAACCGTCCAGGTTAAAACCTCAAAGTGATGAAATGTGCAAAGAGAAGGGCAGGGCTCAATTCACAAAGTTAATGCAAAGCATGTGTAACTCTAGGGACAATTATACTCAACATTTCAGGAAAATACAGTGGCCATAAAAACAGTTTCTGAGGATTATTCTTTAGATAACAACTAGTAGTGACTGTCTGGACCAACCATTTTGGTCTGATAATACTATAGACTGCAAACTACACCTAGTGAATGTTTCCTTGAATAAATTATTTTCTCATTTAAACTTCTTCATTTCCAAGAAAATGGGTACAGAAATAAAAGCACGTTCCCTCAACATATTTTAAAATACGTTTGTAATGGAAAAGCTGTTTTAATTGCAGAAATTATACCAGAAACAAAACACAATGTTGATGTTAATTACTTTCCTTTTAACTGCTTGCTGTGTTGGCAACTTTTTAGTAAATATCTATATATGGAAACAGATTGTGGTTCCCTTATTTATTTTCCCTTACTATTTGTACTTCTTTCTTCAATCAATTTGAAACTTAAATCCCACAATCTCCCCCAAAGATAAGTTAAATTATATCGAATGAGTCTGTTCTCCTTCCAGGTGCTCTCTGCAAGTCATAGAAAACCCACATTGGGAAGGAGGCTTCTAGTACTAGTTATTGACTCTATAGTCTGTAAGACGTCAAGAATTGTAGAGCTGGAATGGGGAAACATAAATCACAAAGGCTTGCAAGTGGCTCCAAAAGATAAATGAGAGAAAAAAAAAGTCCATCCTTCTGCTTCTGAAGAACAAGACAATTAATCACAGAAAATAGATGATGACATGTATAGGACATGTATAGGGAGATTTATTAAAAGCTACAGTAGATTTGGCAGCAAAGATGTCAAATTATACTTCACTGTCAAAGTCTCAAATGATAATTAATTAATATTATTACTGAAATTAAAAGTTCATGATGTTTTTGTGACTATCATGACTGAAGGAGCTGACTTTTCATTTGCCACTCACTGGAAAATCTTCTTAATTCTAATACCACTGCAGAATTTTCACTGTCCTCAAGAACTATACCCACAACTTCAAAATACACATTTAACTGGTGGAAATCAGTTTCAGCATTAAGTGACAATCAGTCACAAACCAAAGTCTGTGTAGTAATACACATATTTTAGTGCCATAAGCACTAAGTAATCAATTGAATCACCACTGTCTTTTGTTAATCACTTATTTCTTTATCTCCAGAAAATTAGTACTGAGTGCTGGTAAAAACAGTTGAATCAGAGAATAAATATGCAGAACTGTTTCATCAGATTGGTATTCAGATCACATGGATCCTATTTCTCTTAAAACTGCCTAAAATTTATTAATACATTTTAAAGCAACAAAGTCCTAGCTTGTTTAATTTGGGTTAAGTAGTATAAAGATATTGTAATGTTTTAGGAACATTTTTGCTGCATTTTTAAATTTCAGTAAATTTTTGCAGTGAATCACTTTTGGAATTCTTGAAATTGGAAGGGACTGCTGGAGGCCATTTATCTGAACATGCTGTGAGGCATCGGTTCCTTCTTTTCTATACCCAAAACAAGCTCAGCTGTACTTTGATTTGCAAGACTTTGACAGGAATGAGGTTTGGGAAAACAGAAAAATCAACTCTGAGTCAAGGTAAAGTGTTTCTGAAATACAGATGATAACAGGTATTTGCTCCTATGCTTTATTCCCAGTATTGTTATTCACTATGCTCTGCAAAAAAAATACAAACCCCTAACCATAGATTCTGAAAGGAAGAGAAACCAATTACCTCTAACCTCATGTGATCAGCTCAGGACTTACTGGTGAGCAGTAATGTACCACAGCCCTCATTCTAAGATGCAACACTTTCAAAGTGCAATGAAGACTGAAATAGGACTTTCCACTACTCAGAATGCAACTTTGTAAATACGTTCCCAGTACACAAACTGGCTATATTGAAAAGAAATGGAAAGTGATACCCTTCTGAAGAGAAGTATTTTGATATCCATATATTGATAGGCTCAAAAATAACCCCTTAAAAACCTGGTTTTTAAGTTATTTTTGACACTCATGCAAAGGCATGCCTACCTACCCAGTCAAGACCTAGTATGTCCTGTGTTTTATTGAGCATTTCCCAACTGTATCAGGGATCCCATGACTTCACATGAACACAAGTTGTATACACACAAGGGGGTAGCGAAAAAAAATTAAAAACATTATTGAAATAGAATTAGTGATTCCACTTTCACTGTGAAAATGCTACCCAAGCATAAGACTAACTGGTGCACATGAAAGATCTTGGAAAGAATCCATATTTGAGGATATCTCTTGAGTCCCTCAGAAGATACACAGCTTAACAGTAAGACTTGCTATACAGAGATTGAAAATTCAAGGGCAGCCCTTTTCTTTGGCATAGGCTTGGGTGACAAACAAAATATATTGTATGTCCCAGTTAAAAAAACCCAAACAACTATCAGTGCGATGCAATTAAGTACTTCCTAGGCAAAGACATCCATTCAGCATCTAAAACTAACACACAGAAGGATATTTAAGATGGTTCTAGCACTTCCTTTTTGAAAAGTAGTGTCTCACTCTTTCAAGTAAAAAAGGATTTTAGAAGGAAAAAATGTTACCTGTAGATTTTTTTCTGTGATATAATACTTACAACCTGAACTTGAAAGCAGTGAGCTGCACAAAAAGCTGTTTTGAGTTCGCCAACTAGAAGAGTGAGCAGCCACTTCTATATCAGAAATTTCAGCATCCATTTTCACATCCTATGAGAACCAAATAAAAATACTGTTACTATCAAGCAGCTGCAAACTTGAACAAAAATCATATGGCAGCACACATACAGGCACATGCTGTGATTTCACACCCTGGAAAAGACTGGCTTGAATTCTCTGAATTCTCAGTATTGCAGTTAGGTTCAAGTTAATTTGCTTATGAGTTTTATCCCCATTTCACCACCACAAAATGTCTGCAAAAAACTGCTTTGCCTTGAAAATAGCACTGACAGCATTGCAAAACTGCTCTTTCTTGTTCACATGACATACACAGTTCAGGACACACCATATCAGCAGGGCAGACATCAGTGAATGATGACTTCCTCAACAATGAATGGTTTATATTAATTCACTGAAGTTCCACAAGTAGTAATAAATATAAATCTATTTCCTCTGCCATGGAGGAAACTTAAAAGTTCATTGATTTCTCATATCAAAATACCTGAAGGTGCTTTTGATTTTTTTTTTTTAACCATTAAATAAAGTCTGAAATACAATATTACTATTTATGGCTAAACCGACACAGCATAGCTTCTTGGTGAGGAAAGTCATTTGGTCTGTAAGCTAAAAAAGAGGAGATAAATTTAAAAAGGTCATTTAAACAAAAATCTCTGAAAAATCTCTATTAGCTCTGCAGCAAGCACTCCCCAGTTACAACACCATCCAAAATAAGATTAAAAGCTTGGCTTGGTATCCAAATTACTCCATTTCTTGAAATGAGAAGAGTTAATAATGAATAAATGCATCAGTTCATAAAACACACAATTTTACTGCTGCATTCTTATCATAAACAGCCTCAAGGAATTTTGTTAAAACATCTTGCAATTTATCATTCATGCTGATACTAAGATTTGAAAACTAAACAGAAAAAAAATATTCTACATTAATTTAGAGATACAATGAGCTTTTGTTCCATCATTGAAGAAGGATTTACTCCTTTTAAGACTAATGGGAATTATACATATAAATCCCCTTATGTGCTGATGAGACTTAATACCTAACGTGTTCATAGCACAATAACAATTTTTAAAGAATAAAAAAAGTTTTTGTCTTTCCATTCTGCTTCCAGAAACGCTTTAAAAGAAGAGCTTTTAAATAAGAAAGGTCCTTCTACTAGTATCTGCAATACAAAATGGCTTTCTCTTTACAGAAATATTAATGTATAAAATGTGCCTTTTGTTATATGCTTCATACACAATTACATCTGTATGTTGTGTTTCAGTAGATGGTCAATTGTCTAAGGCAGGGAAATTCTCCTAAAAGACTTGTATCTCTACATCAAAATATTTATTTCAAGTTTTCTGTTTTGATTTTGCTTCTGTTGCTATTTTCTTTTATTACATTATATTTATGGGTTTTTCCCCCAATTTCATCTTTATCTACTATTATTTGTCTCTTTCTTAGTTGCAAAATCAAGATTGTTGTACCTGACGGTATTCTGCCAGCCCATGGCCTACTTTTACTACTGTAAATCTTCCATTTTAACACATACAAATAGAAATTATGATTTTTCTGGGCCTCTAAGTGACAGGCATTTTAAAGCCATCTGACAAAACTACAGAGGAGTTGGAAGATTGACTGGTGGCAAAAGAAATCATAAGAAAGAAAGTAAAGAGGAACAGTCAACTTTAATTTTTCCTCCTTAAAATGAAAAAAGGTTGGGACACAAGATTAGATAATGCCTGTCTAAGATCAATATTGGCAATCAAGCAAGCTGAAACAAGTGTATTATAAGAAAGTGTATAAAGAAAAACATAACAGAGGAGAAAGATTAATTTCAGAAGTAATTTCATGTAAAATGATTAATGTAAAAATTCATAGGAAACATGGATTTTATCAGCTATCAAATATCTGTCTACTTTGGATATCAGGGGCACTATGTATGCAGCATGAACCAAAAATATCAGAAAGAATCAACTATGATGTCCTCAAACCTACACTCTTCCAGCAATCAATTTTAGAGACTCCCAACTGACAAACAGTAAAATAAAAAAAGAAAAAAAAAGGCATCTGAGTTAGTTGCAAAGGAGGGTAAGAAAGGCAAGCATTAAAAAGGTTTTTTTTAGTCTAAGCTAGCCTGATCAGTGAAATCAGATTAGCACCCGTCTGTTACTTGGTTTTGAACATTCTGTTCTATTTGCAACAGCCGTGACAGCAAAGTGTACTGTATGCCATGCAAAAACCCAATTAGGCCTGACTAAATGGAAGCCATTAAATGCTCTCGGTTGTCTAAAGAAAGAGAATTGTTTTGGAATGAGCTTTGTACTGGATTCTGATTATTGAGTTCAAATCACACAAGCTGAGTAAGTTCAGTCAGCTTAGTGCAATGTTATGTTCTACTGTCAGCTGATTGCATTCCACTTAGCTTTTCAATGTTTTCCAAATTTCAATAGCTAGTGATTTAGTAATGCTTGTGTGGAGGGAAGAGAAATTCAAGATACTGAATATTATCATCAGCAACAGACTAATTGTGCCTGTTTCCTCCTTTGAATTCTTTTTACAGAAGAGCAAGATGGCTTTTTCAAGTAACTTATCTTCTAACAACAGCAAGTTATTAAGCTAAAATATTCTGTATTTATTTTACCTTTTCCACTTTTTAAAAGACATACTGTAAGTATGTCCTCAATGTACAGAAGGAAGACGGTTACAGATAAGTTGGGAAACACGAACATGTTTTTGATAGTGTGTGATCCTTGATCTGAGCTCAATTACTTAGAGACACAGGTATGATACACTGCCAAAGAAACTGATTTGATTGAGATATGCAGCAGAAATACTAGTATGATTCTTCAGGTCTCATCACTTATTTCAATCACTTCCATAAGAAATCGTAGTTCTGCTGAAGCAAGCTGGTATCACAATGACAGTGATATGACAATGCACAAGCTAATAAGGGAAAGAAAACATATTAATAATTGGAAAGTTGAACTCATTACAGGCAAAGTTTCTAAAGAAGAGCACTGGATTTGTATTGTAGGGAGTTATTCATGCTTAGCACTGCTGTAAGTCCAGTGAGTGACCTTTAGCAAATCACTTCCCTTCTGTTTGACTGGATTTCATTCATGTATGAAAGAAACATCATACAGAATCATTTGCAAAGAATGCAAATATCTACTACTGAAAAATTACTGTATGTGATTTATAAATTAGTCAACCTTTTTATAGAGGAAACAGGTTTCTATATCTTTTACTTGGAAGGACAAGAGAAAATTGAACAAAAAAATTAAAAATTGCTGTAGAGAGCAATTTGACAAAGCAGGTAAACTTCAGAGTAGTAAGACACAATAAGATAGCTTTCTGTGAAAGATTTTTGGAAAGTATCCATGGCATTTACAAGGAAGGCAAACCTTAATTCATCAAATTTCATGCCATGTCAATATACCTGCAATGCCATCAACCGTGGTGGCTATCTGAAACAGAGACATCCATGCATGATTTCTGTCTGCGTTTGTACAAGGATTTAAGAATGTAAGGTTATGTTGCTGATTGAAAGTAATTGGGACACAAAAGTGGAGTACACACACATACCTTGACTTGCCTGACTCTTTGTTTTGAATCTTCCAGCTGTTGTTGCAAAGAACTCACTATGTCTTTATACTTCATATACCTCTCCTCAATCATCTCCCTTCGGCAATGGAACTCCTAGAAATGCATTTAAAGATTTAGATGATTTCATAACGTGAAAAGTAGCTAGAAATTCTGACTTCTGTAAACACAGGTATCCATCAAGGATTTTCACCCCAGCAAGAACGAATTAAGTATTAGCTTTCAGAGGCTTAACCACAGGGGCCATACAAAAGCATGATGTTCTGTACAGAAAAATAATGCTAAAATACATGTAGATTAAAATGGAAATGGCCTTATCCTTAATGATAAATTAAATGATAAACGGTTTCTTGTAACCCTTTCCAAACTTCTGCAATATCATACCTTCTAACAAAAATTCTGTTATGGTGAAAGATTAATTACAACACTACAGAAACAAGCACTTGAAGAAAATAACGTTCTAAGGATTTGGACAAAACAGTATTTTCAATATGGAAACACAATGCTTCACACTGAACTAGCTAATTATTCACTTGAATTAACAAACCTCCTAGACAACCTGAGGGGTTTATCAAAACTTACTTCTTTTTTCTTTCTCCCTTCCTATGAAAACACTGAGGGAAGAACTTGCTAGCTATTGTACAAAAAAAATCCAGTATGTTATTTGCAAACAGAAACAGTAATGAGGCTCCAAGCTTATATCCTGCTCAAAGCTAAGGCATAAAGCTTAGCTCTCTTGAATAATAAATTATTTCTTAAACAAAACAGCGTTGATAGGGACTCATCTTCAAAAAACCATCTTTGAAAAATTAAGCATGATGGAGAAGGACAGAGCCCAACTGAAACCAAAGATTCTGCATTCCAATCTCACAAATATTGGCTAAGTTGTAACTAGAACAAACCAGAAAATGACAGTGTAATTTCATAGCAATGTTAAGCGACAGAGGGCAAGTGTGAAGGAGATTGCAGATGCCTGCTGAGAACAAAATTTTTCCTTTAGTAGAAACAGAAGGTAAACACAAACCTCTGTCAGAGCAAAAAAGTTCTTCTGGGGATACCTGGAATGTGAAATTAAAACTATACATCTCAACAGTATTGTTCATAAAAGCCCCAAACATTTTAACCAGGACTTGCATTACTAAATCTGTTGATGATGACAGCAACAAAAAGGTGTAGAATTATTAACTGATGACCTCATGCAGGAACACAAAATAAACAGTGCTTCAAACAAGTATGTTTTGAAATGTTTATGGCAACCACAGATTAAGAAATTGTACACATAAAATAAAATGCAAATCATTATGTATGTGTTGATCTGTGGTTTGATACTGATTTAAAATTTATATTGTGCAAGGAAGTGACAAATTCCTTTTTATTAAACCACATTTCATAAATGGAAAGTAACTATGGTAGGGGGTTTTAGCCACTTAGCCACTGAAAATCTAATCTGAACCTTATCACTCTTGACACTATGTCACCACTACTGTCAATATGTCTTTCTATGTCCAAACACATCTTGATTGGATAGTGGCGCTGAGAAAATAAGTGACAAGTATTGTCATTATGTCAAAACAAAACAAAAGGTTGTAAAGATCATCTATCTTCATTCATTAAGCTAAATATTGAAACAGCTGACATAATTTATTTAATTATAAAATTATCATTTTTAACATGTAATATCAGAATTTACCACTCAATAAAAATATTCTGAAACAGTAATTAACACATGACCTGTTATGCCCAGTTATCAATGTTTGCCTACATTATGGAACAGTGTTAATAATTAGAACTAAATTTATAACTTCAAAAAGATCCATATAAACATGAAAATAAATTTCAGTATGTTTCTGTCTATATAACATGCACACATGCAACTGTAAATATCTTATTAAACAACTTATCTGTACATTCATAGACAATATTAATTAACCAAAATATTTTAGAAGTACTGAAAGAATCAAATGAAATCTTTCTCACTGCAGTATCTTTGCCATCTTCCAACAGGCTCAGTTTCTCAGGCACAGATTCCAGGTGGTTTAAAGCTACTCGGGTACTCTAAAGAACAGAACACAAGTTAAAATATTAAAAACTTAGCCTTTCTTTCAGCCAGCTCACACATTCAAAACCCCAGTCTTATCAGCACACTGGTTCAAGCTTCCCCAGCCAGGGTGTTGGCTTGCCCTAACGCTCAATCACACGAAGCTGTGGAACCCCCTGAAGCAGCCATGTCAGAGGCTCCAGCCAGCCAGGCCCGCTGAGGGGAGATGGAGCTCTCCAGGTGAGAGGCTGCCAGGAGTGCCTGATGCCTCCTCATGAGGCTTGGGCTCACAGCTCCTTTGCAGAAGGTGAGCTGTGTTTGAGGAGCCGGTCACCAGGTGAAGGTGCCACAAGAGGAAGTGAACAGGCTTCGTAGTGTTTGAACAAACAAGCAAAAGAGAGACGGATTATTTTCAGAGTCTCACAGTCTCAAGACTCTTAGGAGTCATGAACCTCCATTATAGTGGAGAAGCAGATGGACTCAGAACCCTGCAGGGTAATTAGTCAAAGGACTGTTAGCCAAGGGTCTGTTAAAAGACCAAGGCTGGAAGCAGGTCACAGGATGTACTAGGAGGAAGGTTCCTCCATCTTCTCAGAATTCGACAGGTAGGACTGGCACCTTCTACAATACATGTGAGGCTCTGGCACTAGAAGGCCAGAGGTGGGTGAAGGTCTTTCTGGGATAGTGAGGCCTCCTAAAACAACACCACCTGTACTCTGCACCAAGACCTCTGTTAACAGGAAAATTAAGGGTATCTGTAATGGGAAACACCCTTCTAAAGAGAATGGAGGGCCCAATATGCAGACTGGATCCAGCCCACAGGGAAGTCAGCTGTCTCCAGGGACTAGAATAAGAGACATTGCTGATATGGGAAGAATACAGAGATGCTGCTTGTCACTGTAGGGAGAAAATTCATGGGGCCAAAGCTCTATTGGAGTTGAAGCTGGCCAGAAATGTGGAGGATAATAAAAAGATAATAAAAAGTTTTAGAACATGTATTAATGGCAATAGGTAGTGTAAAAAAATCCTCATCCCCTTACAGGATGAGGATGGTCACTTCATAAACAGGGACAGATACAAGGCAATGGCATTTAATTAATTCTTTGCCTCTGTCTTCAAACTGGATGAACGACCAAGGGGATCACAGTGCCCTGAGCAGGAGGACCATGACTGTGAGAATGATCAACTCCCAGTTGGCCCTGCAGCTGTGTGGGATTTGCTGCTCCAGTTGGAATCCTATAAATCTATGGGGCCTGAAGGGATTCACTCAGGAATTCTCAAAGAGCCCGTTGATGTCACCTCAAAACCTCTCTTGATATTTTTTCAATGGTCTTGGGAATCCAGAGCGGTTCCAGCTTACTGGAAGCTGGCAAACCTTGCCACAGTTTTAAAGAAGGGCAAGAAAGAGGACCTCAGGAACTAGAGAACTGTCAGTTTCACTATGGTGCCTGGTAAAATTATGGAAAAGATTATGCTAGGAGGTATTGAAAAGTACCTGAAAGACAACATCGTCATTGCTTACAGCCATCTTGATTTCATGATAGGAAAGTTCTATTATTATCAAACATTATTTCCTTTTAGGACCCCCTTGAGTCCTATGTACAGTTTTGATCACCACACTATAAGAAATACATTAAAATGTTAGGGAGCATCCAGAGGAGGGCAGTGAAGATCACGAAGGGCATTGAGGGGAAGTTGTGTGATGAGTGACTGAGGTCAGATCAGCCTGGAGAAGACTGAGGGGAGACCTCACTGCAGTTACAACATCCTTGTGAAGGGAAGAGGAGGGGCAGGCACTGATCCCCTCTGGTGACCAATGACAGGACTTGAGGGAATGCCCTGAAGTTGTGTCAGGGAAGGTTTAGGTTGCATATTACCAAAAAGGTTCTTCACCCAGAGGGTGGCTGGGCACTGGAACAGGTTCCCCAGGGAAGTGGTCACAGCATCAAGCCTGACAGAGTTCAAGAGGAGTTTGGACAATGCTCTTGGGCACATGGTGTGATTCTTGGAGATGGTGCTGTGCAGGGACAGTAGTAAGACTCAATCATCTTTGTGAGTCCCTTCCAACTCAGCATAATTCTGTGATTCTATGATTTATTTTTTTTTAATACAAATATATGCAGTGAGCACTTAGTTAAATATAGAACAATCAAATTTCCTATTTTCAGATTAGACATATGGTATGTACCACTGTAGAATGAATTACCACTCTAGGGAGAGTTAGAGTTGAACTCAACAATAAGATTACACATTCACACCCATCACGCAAAAAAAAATGTAAGTCTTATTGCAAACTGCAAAGATCTGAAGAAAATAAATATAATGGCTTGGGTTTTGTGTGCAGATGAAGTTGGTTGATCATGCACAAAGAACAGTCATGTCCCACAGGCCAGATGCCTCTGCAGCTTCTCAAAGACTGCCCTTCTATTATTTGCCGAAGAGCAAGTAAAACCAGAATTGTTTGTACTTTCTGAATGACAGTATTTCCTCCACAATTCTAAAAATCACACTTCTTTGGATAAGATTCTGCTAGTCTGGTATTCAGTCTACTAATAATGGGCTTCATTAACCATATTACTGCCTCAGTACTTTAAAGCAAAATCTTAAAACAAATAAAATCCATTAATCCTGAAATCAAGTATTACGTTGTAAAGCCTGTGCAATCCGAGTTAACTTGCCCTTAACTACAAAAGCTCTGTTACTAGTTCTGGAAAATGTCAATCTGACCACCATGAAAAACATTCCATTTAGATCCCAGACTTAAGACCTGAAAAGACTAAAAGTTTCAGTCACAACAGGAGAAGAAAAATCAGTGGAAACCTCTCTACCCAAGTGGCATCAACTTCAAAATGCTGGAGACTAAGAGAGAGGAGTGGAGAATCAGAAATGAACAAGGTAACCTAAATGAAGACACATCATCTGTTAAAAAGCAATGATGTCTGCCTTGCTGTTAGTTCCAAACATTGTTTTTGAGGTTTTAAGGAATATTCATAACAAAGGTCAAATTTCATAAACAATGGGATTCATTTGCAGCTAACATGGACTGAACTTGTAGTCAATATTCAGCACCAATAAACTAAATTAAGTAGAGGATATGAGACTCGTTCTTCTGTTTCTGCCATTATATGTATGCAAAAATATTATGTATATAGATATATTTCTCTATCTATTTACCCACCCTGTTTTAATACAGATGACCTGTGATCTGTTCCCATTAAAAAAGCAACTCAGGTCCCAGGTGTAAACCTACACCTTAAGCTATCCCATTTTTCAATTCCTTCTCTAATTTCAATGCCAAGACCTCATGTCAATACTATCTGTAAATGGATTTAAGGAAGACGTTAATCATCTGTTATTCCAAAGTGTCCCCTAAATATATTCACTCCATTTCATGCACTTTATGTAGGGGTAAAAAAAATAGTTGCTTCTCTACTAGTCCTTATTAGTTACATGAATAAATATAATCCTGAAAGCAGGAGACCAGCCTTTGGGTTAGATGCATAATCAGTCCTTTGTTTTCTGGTTTTGTTGAGAATCATGTGGATCAAGAATGGTAAAGGCTACTTGGATTTCTGAAGGGTGTTTTAGACTCCTAAAGTTTAAATCTAACTTCACATTCAAAATGATGGGCTCTAAGGAAACCATTGCTGCTCAGGAAGCAGATCATGGGGTAATGATACATATTACCAAGAATCTGCTAATGCAGTGCTCAGTATCAATCAGAAAAGAAAAATCAACACTCAATATAATCAGGAAAGGATAAAAAAGCCAGAGAACATAACTGTCCTAGATCATTAGTCTAATTGCATCTTGAGTGCTGAGTGCAGATGTGGATCTTTAAAGGTCAGAGAAGTTGAACAAGAATTTCCAAAGCCATGGAGTGCTGTTTCCAAGTGAGAAATGATAAACAATACTCTAAAGAACAGAACTCTTCAGCCAGGAAGAGAGAGGCCTGAGGGGACTAATGACCAATTTGCATAAAATCAGAAGTCACATAAAGATAGAAAATTCTATATGGCTCCAAACAGAAAACTGGGCAAGTTCATGAATGAGAAAGACTTTAGAATGGTTCTAAATTCAAAGAATTCACATCTATGTCTGGAGTCTTTGGAGCTTTGAATGGCTGGAATCAGAATGAATGAATGGGAAAAAAAATACATGTCAGTCCTGTTCATACAGCCTTCCCTAAGCATTTTACTTTGGCCATTGTTGCAATGTCTATAGCTGGGCTAGACTGACCTTTGGTCCTGACCAGAATGGTTCTTTTTATATTCTAAAATTCCCAGAGTCTTCTGAGCAATCTGAGGGACTTGAATAGGATAACTCACATGCTAATATTTTCAGAGACAGAAATGTGTGTCTTTTCCATCAAAGAAATGAAAGGAATGCTAGTGATGTGCAAATAAAAACAGAAAAAAAGTCAAGTTTGTTGTTAGGGGAGGTTCAATAAGGAAGGTGGCAATGAAAGAATATATTGAAGAATCTTAGGGAAAGATTATTGAAGAGCTTTTAGCTGGCCCATGGAATTGGTCTGGTAATTAATGAAAATCACAGCCACCTCCTCAAGATGGTTCAAATGCCATACTTGCATCATTAATGACTACACTCTATTCTATTAAAAAGACAGATTTAGCCACACAGATAAAATGGGAAAAAGGATGTTAGAAGCACCTGATATAAAGGGCAATTAAGTACTGTTAAATTTTTTCCCAGAAATCAGAAAGCTGTATGCCATAATTCATACTAATAATCCTAAACAGCAATCACATCTGCTGATGTATACCAAGCAACAGCAAGTACTGACCCCATGCACCGATGGTAGTGATAAGAGGAAAAAACGCCCATTGTACTGACTGAGGCAGTATTAATGGCATTTTACTTAACAGCAGTTCTCTTCGGTAGACTGAGTGCTACTAATCTTTCTGTTTTTAAAATAAAAACTATTTACTTCTAAGAGGGGTGTTCTATGTTTATACAGAGAATGACAAAACAAATTACTTATTTTCCATGACTTCATACAAACACTTTGATGTTTAAACTGCATGTGAGCAGTTAATCCTCCTATACTGATGTGTTCTCGGTAATAGATGGTTTCACATTGTCTCAAGGGACAGATCTAAATCAAAATCAGATACATCTTATTTTTAGTCTCAAAGCTGCAATGCTAAATGCAAATAAATCAAAGCAGGTTTGTATACAGTACTCCTCAAGTTTGCCTTTATAGTTGATATATTGAAAACACACAAACATAAACCAGAAACCAAACTTCATTGACTTTCAAGTACAGTACTTCTTTCTTTTCTGAGGTAGGTAAAAACAAATAGCTATCTGTATTGCACAGATATTTTTTTTAAATGGGAGCTGATTTAAGTATCAGTTAGCTAATCCCCAAAGAATAACCATAAAAAGATTGAATGCAACATCATTTTAACTGGCTGCAATGCGTATCAGCAGGCAGTTACAATTCAAATGAAATATACAATATTAGAGGTGTCCTAAAATTACTAATTTTTAAATTATCTTAGTGTATTGAATACCTAAATGGCAAGAATAGGATCTACCCAGCATGTTTAAAAGTATCCTTTGCTTTCCCTGTTAAGATCTGTAAAACTATGCACTATCAGCTTCAATTTCTAGCTCTCCACTGATAAATCATACACTCTTCTTTTAAGAAGGTGGTTCTGCTCAAGAGGCCTGAGGTGCTCTGGTGACTTTTATATCCCAGGCAAACTCCATGACAGCTGGGACATTCGGTGAATAGAACCTCATATGTAGAGACGGAATTCTCAGAGAAAACAAAAAAAATCTATTTTGTATCTTTATATTCCACATATATCATGACTCCAATTATACCACTGTTTTGATGATTTCAGCACATCAAGAAGTCAAATTACCTATACAAAGGTAGGTAACACATGTAATTTTATCAAATTACAATTTCAATGCTCAGTTGGCTTTTTTTTCTGTATTACATTGTTTCATGAGAGTTTTAACAAGTAAGAATTTTTTAACCAAGAAATACACTAATGAAAAACAAATGACCTTTGCTAACAAAGTATTGCCAATGTCAAACTACTTGAATGTTTAATTTAGATTCCAGATGTTTCAGCATGGGGTGGACCACATTTTAATTAAAGGAATTTCATGGATGCTTCCTTTCCTGTTGACATGACATGGATTGTCTTTTCTCTCATTCATGAGCACATGACATCCCTGTGCTAACTAGGGGAATTGGTTACATGGGAAAATATTAGGAAAGTATTTTATGAACTTGCAGTTGTTTGATGCATACTAGCAGCTGGAAACATGGAGGAGACAAGCAAGCCAGCTTTCTGTGAATCATCAGTCAGTGCTCCAAGTACTCTGGGGGTCCATAGGACTAGTTTTTGAGAATCTGTTTTTAATCATTTACTAAGATTTTGATCACAGACATCCAGATATAATTCCTGAAAATTAAAAGAAATATAACACAAGAAGTAGAGTGTGTCAAGTCATGCAGTATTAGTGGGAACACATTCTCAAAAGGTGTAAAGTCTTCCTAGTTGCTCATCTTTAACATTATGAAGTATGGCAGTCTAAAAATATTTACAAGTAATTTATGTTAAAGCTTTTTATGCTAACACTATTTCATCAAACCTTCCAGAAAGCATTGCAAAATTCAATTAACACAGCCTTCATGGGAAAAAAGAAATATCATTCAGTTTTTCAGGTGAGAAAAATAAAAATACAAAGAGAAGTGATTTAAGCAAAGATTCACAGCAAATCAGTGTCAGAGTAGGAAAAGAATTAGGAGTTTTCCTTATGGATTTCCCTATTTTAATAAAAAGTTGCACAATAATGGGAGAGAAAAAAAATCTGTCATGGCATCAATAGGTGTAACTGATGCCTGTGCTCCTATGGCTATAACTGGATCAAATATAAAATATTTAAATCTAAAATGAAGGACCTAGCAGCACATTAGAAACACCAAGTCAATAATGTGCTGTCAAATAAAATTTAACTTATTTTGTGATATATAAACCAAAACCAAGAAAAATAAAGAAAGCACATATCTATGTCTTATCAAGTTACATTCTGTGGAAGAAGTCAGATACATATTCTACAGATGAAAGGCCAACATAATTCATATAAGAAGCAGCTGAGGGAGCTGGGGTTGTTTATCATGGAGAAAAAGGAGACTCAGGGGACCTTATCACTGTCTACAACTGACTGAAAGGAGGCTGTAGCCAGGTGGGGGTCGGTCTCTTTTCCCAGGCAAGTAACAGGACAAGAATAAATGGTCTCAAGCTGCTGCAGGAAGGCTCAAGTTGGACATTAGGAAGAAGTTCTTCACTGAAAGGACACGGGAATGGGCTGCCCAGGGAGGGGGTGGAGTCACCATCCCTGGAAGCGTTAAAGGAATGACTGGGTGTGGCACTTGGTGCTATAGTTTATTTGACAAAGTGGTGTTCAGTCAAAGGTTGGACATGATGGTTTCAGAGGTCTTTGCTAACCTCAGTGATTCTATGATTCTCTGATTTCTCAGGAGAATCCTGTGGATGGAACTCAAAAGATGTCTCCTTAAAATTACATTTACTTGCATATACCAACTGTGTTAAAAAAAATTGAGAACACTGTATACTACTACTCCTAGTTCAACTGAAATAAATAACTTTAGGTAACTTAAGTCTTTTGCAATCAGGATTTTTCCTGAGATTTTTACTTTCTCTAATTAAAAACTGAAGGATTTCGGCTTATTAAGCTTTGGCAAAAATGTTCAATATTTGCAACATGTGGAACACATTTTCATATTTTTGAAAGGAGCTTAGATAGAGCATGTAGGGGTTCCACTAGGAGCACTGCCAGCAAGTCAAGTGAGGTGATCCCTCTCCTCTAGGAAGCCCACATTTGGAGTGCTGGGTTCAGTTCAGGGCTCTCCTGTATAAAAGAGACATACAAGAGCCAGTCCAGCAAAGGACAACAATTTTTTAAGGGACTGGAGCATCTCTCCTGTGAGGAAAAGCTGAGAAAGCTGGGATTGCTTAGTGTGGAGAAAAGAAGGCTCCGGGAGATCTCGTCAATGTGCACAAGTAACTGAAGGGAAGGTGTAAAGAGGAGGGAGCCAGGCTCTTTTCAGTGCTGCCCAGTGACAAGCAGTGGGCACAACCTGAAACACAGGGCGTTCCATCTAAACACAGAAAATGCTTTTTCACTCTGAGGGCTAGAAAACTAGGGATGATTGTATTAGAAAAAAACCTTACAGAACAAGTGTAGTAGGGGCAGAGGATGGATGAGTAGCTGGGTATTAAACAAGAGCAATGAATACATAGGGTGAGAAGACAACATCAAGGAAGAAGGGAAGAGAAAGCTGAGCACCAGGAGAGAAGAAATAGCAGGCTGCCAGCACCCTCAGGAAGCAGAAGTTTCTTGGTGGTAATGAGCAGAGGAAAGACTCTGGGAAGCCCAACAAAGGGAAGTGACACTCTGGCTTGCTGATGAAAGGAAAGGAAAGGGCAAGGCAGGCAGGACAGAGGATCTCAAACCGCTCCTGGTCATTTTTATAAGATCAAAGAATGGCTGTGTTCTGGGAGGACCAGAAAGCCTTTGATGTAATGGTAGTTTTGGCAAGATACTACAGAATCAAAGCAAGAGGAAAAGAAAGTACTAACCCTTCAATTCAGTACTTCCTCAACATTCATACAAGCAAAGTAGGAACATCACGAAATTATCTCAAGAGCTAACAGCAAGACTTACTTATTGATGGAAGGCACACTGAGAGAGACAGAGGGAGAACAAGCACATAAAAATGGCTGGTGTCAGTCATCACATTAGTATCTCTGCAAAATACATTTGGTATTGTTATCCTTCCAATTCTTCTTTTAAACTGGATGATAAACCAGAAAACTGATGCAAATTTGAGCCTGCTACTACAGGAAAATAATCTAATAGCTTTTACATTGCTGAGTAGATGCAGACAGAAATTTGTTTTACTGGTATTCAAAACCTCCCTTTCTTGAACATAAAAATACATTACAACAAAATGCATAAATGTTCATAGTGAACAGAAAATTCATATTAAATGACAATTTTGATGAATACTTACAGCACTACTGGAGTTAACCTAGATTTATGGACACTGTAACAAAAAGTTGACTTGTGTCCAGAAAAGTCTGATCCAAGTATTCTAAGAAAGTTCTTAGGGTTCTCTACTGAAAGCAACAAGCTGTTTTATTGATCAAAGGATATAGAATCCATATGTTCACTGGAATAACTTCAGGATGTGGTTGATTTCAAATTAAATTCTGCAATTTTCTGTGTCAGACTAGTACTAGTAAGGCAGAGGAACATGACTTGCAGCTTATGCTCACAAAGAACAGTATGTAGTTTATAGAAACCCACTAAAATCCCGAGCACAGCATAGTAGCAGCATGCACCTACAAAATGCATCCTGACCTCTTTATGAGAAATAAATACACTTTCCATTGTAGCCTCATCTGAGAATACAATGCAGATTTTTTTCTCAAAAAAAAATACTCCCTTCTCTATAAATAATGCAGAGCCGAATCTCATATGTAACAACTAAAGTACACTCAAGAATAAAGTAACTGATTTTATTCAAAGATAAATCATATTCATTCTCTCAAAATGTCAAACTAAATAATTGATTACTAAAGTAATTAGGATATTTACTTGTTAATAGCTATGAAATAATTAAATTCACTTTAATTAACAGCATTAAACCAAATTAAAAAGCCAAACACAAAACACATAATCTCTAGATACTCAAAATCTCAGTTTTGCCTATACTTGTGACTCCTCTGGCACTTCTCAAGAGTTGAAGGATTATTCCAGAAAACATCTAGGTTCTTCAGCTCCTTTTATATCCACTAGTGAGTTTGTCTATCAAACCTTGTTCTTCCTTACCTTCCAGCTTCTGCTCCTGACCTGCACAACTTGCTGGAGCAAAAAAGTGTTGTACCTATCTATTGAATAATACAGCAAAATTGATCTGATTGGTAAGAAGAGCCAAGATATCCGAAAGCTTCTTCTAAATGGGTACTATTTGTTCTCAGGCTCCTTAAGGGAGTGAATAGACCATGTATAGTATCTTGAAGGAGGTTCATAATAACAGTACTTTCTTCTGGAAACAGGAGCTGGGTAGGGAAATAGAAGACCCAAGAAACTGCCTGGTACTGTAGACATGAGATGGAGCTCCCAGCTCAGACTGCTGAGAGGAGAAGGAGCTGACAGGGCTCAGAGAGAGGCAAGGGACCTCCTTCTTTGCAGCAACTCACAAAATCACTGAGTTAAATTAAGCTAGGCCTGGAAGGTTAATTCACTCAGAGCTCTGAATGGAATCTGAAAGGTTCATGGTACATTTCTTTCCCAACTTTTTTTTATTATCTAGGTTGGCAAGTTCATCACATGGCCACTACAGTAATTTTACTGGCAAGAGCAGGAGTTAGAAATGAGTAGATTGTAGAGAAAGGGAGAACAGTGGGATAATATGATAAACAGGTTATCCTTTCTTTTCTATCTGAACAATAACTTACAAATCTTCCTTTTTAAAGTAGGAGACATTGGAAGTATAAAAAGGAGAAAAGCTCCAGAAAAAAAAAAAAAAAGAAACATTTGTCACAAAATACGGACTGAATTTACATGACATTGGGGTATTTGCAAGCAACTATCCTCTGCCTGTGTCAAAATAGCTGAGAGCAGAAAGGACAAGGAATTTGCAGGCAGTTTAACTCATGGGTTGTGAGAAATGAATGGCAATAGATACATGCCTGACTTGTTGTCATGTAAGCAAACCATGAATAAGAGAAGGCCCTGAACAGAATTAATATCCTGTCAACACCTGACAGTCACACAGCACCATGCGGAGTGCCAGGACACTGAATGTCAGCATTACCTTCCTGCTTCCACAAGGCAGGTGCTGCAACACAGCCCTCTGATTTCCAAAAGGCTTTTCATGGCTGAATGATTTTTTTTTTTTAACAGACTGAATACATTTAAAATATATTTTTGAAATCAGAAACTGTTTTCAGAGATGCAGAGACTAGCAGAAAGAATAAAATAATAATTTGCACAAATAAATTTTAGAGATTTATACTTGTGGGATTGATACTGTCTCAGTAGTGGCTTCTTTAGATGAAATTTTCTGGATTTCTCATGAAAATAAACTATAGGCCTGATACATACAATTTGTGATGTCTTATTGGATAGTGCTACATGAAGTAGAATGCTTCTGAAATCATAGGGTAAGCTGAAACTTCCAGCTATCCCACCTGACAGACTTACGACCTTGGAACATCAGGAAAATGCATTTGTGGCATGTACAGGCATAAAGTTTTGTTCTTCCAACTTAATATCATATTAATTTCTATTAATTAGTGGTTAAAATTACATTCCTTTACTCTTCTAGTTGCAGTGTTGATATGGGCAGATAAACTGATTCTGTCCTGCACCTCCCAGACCAAACAAGTAAGAACACAGAGCAGTCACTGAAATAATTAGATCTATCCCATGGACCTCAACCACTAGAAATATTTAAAAAATAACATCTTTTGTATGGAAAAAATCTAGAACACTTCTCTTCCCAGGGATGGGATGAGGACTGAACTATACAGAAAAATGACAACACTGAAATACACTGTATTTCACATAATGAGTACACAAGTACTGTAGTGAAAATCTACACAGAGAGCTGCAGTGTAAAATTATCACATCTTCTCTTAAAAGTAAAATGACAATTAAAAACCCAGAACTGCAACCTTTTTAAAAATACATATAAAAATAATATTTTCATAATTTAGACAAATTATCAGCAATGTAAGTGGGATTGGTTTGGAAATTAATTTAAGAAACTTACCATTTCTAAGGCCATAATACGTTCCTAAAAGCAAATTACAAGATGCCATTAGAAAGCAAAGAATATAAACACAGTATAAGTCAAAGAATGATGAATAGGATTAATTTTGGGGGTTTGGTGTCTCAAACATACTGTTCTTTCTAAAAATCTCACTGAGTAGGAACTGTTGTACTTAGTTGGATGTCTTTATCATACTATCCCTGTTGGAAGCCCCAAAAATAACAAACCACCCAGAAACAAGGTGAAAAAGGATTTGAAAAAAAATTGCTCCACAATATATTTTTTCAATTAGTGCATTAGGTTTTCAATATTGCTGATTTTAGTCTTACATATCTGAAAGGATGATTTCTTCTTTTTGATCATATCTGACTGTAAATACAGCATGTTTTGGAATTCATGTAATCTTAGCATCATGCTTAGTTTTCTTCTACGCATTTCCTTAGAAAACTAAAAAGTAAATTCTATATCATTATTCTTTTATCTAGAAATAGCTCTGAATAATGTTTTATTAATAACAGGATGACATTAGTCAAACAAATAAAATAAACTTGTGTCAGTTTTAATCCAGTACAAAATACAGAGAACCCNTCCTGTTGCAAAGTATTTTTAAGAAAAATATGAAGTTAATAAAATTAAGATAGTGTACTCTGGTACTATATCCTATCTACGTATGGTACTTTAAGTAATTTGACAAAACATATATTCAAGTGTTTAGGTGAGTCCACATTTAGAGTATGTGACCATTCAGACATTACAGGAACTCTTACCTTACTCAAATATTACTCAGTTTTTTCTCAGGTAGTGAGAAAGGTAGTGTATCACATGCTAAAGTCTTTATTCTTAGAAGCACATCTGAGATACAGACTATTTCCACACATCAGAACAAACTTATGACAAAGAAATACTATATTGAAACCAAAAATTTTTATTCTGAGATGTTTGTTCCTCCACAAAATCGCAGTGGCAAACACTCATATTTATTTAAAAATTCTGCAACAAAACACATACTCATTACCATAAAAAAGATGGTATTTACAGATCTCATAAATTTCTGGTGATAATGAACGGCAATTCAGATATAATTTTTTTAAGTTAAAGAGGACTACATTGGAAAAAAAAGTCTTAGAGTGAGTGAGGATGGTTTGCATGATAGAATTAAAAATCAAAATTATTCATGTGTTAAATTAAGCGCATTATATAGTTGCCAAATTCAAAAATTATAATAAAATCCTAAAATCTCAGCAGATAATTTTCTGAAGACTAATGTATAAGGAAATTTAAAACGGGCAATTTATACACTACTTGACTCTGAAAGTATGGATATCTGAAGGGAGAAAATCTACTATCAAGCATTTGACTATAAGAACAGTAGCCAGAGCACTACAGTTCACACACTTAACTAGAACTACTAGCTAGGGAAAGGAATAAAGCAATTTAATCTGGAACATGACAGTCAAGCAGACACATATAGCCATGCAAGACACTACTATGATGCAACTTCCTGCAGTCTAAAATTACTCCTCATTCAATCAGAAGTACTATCATTAGAACAATTTGTCAACCATGAAGCTTCTCATGAAAGCAGATGCAGAATTGCTTCACATGAAAGATCTTTTTACATTGATGTAACTAGATATGCACCTGTGTAAACTGCTTGCGCAGACAAGCTCTCAGCCTTGTTGAACTTGAGCTGCCAGAAAGCCAGGCCAAGATTTTTGTTTGAACAGGAAACAGCTGGATTGGTGTGTTGTGTAACTTTTGGTTCTTGCAGCTTGTCTCTTCTTACTGGATCAAACTGTTTGTACACTAACTTCTTTGATACCTCTAGCCCTCAAAATGTCTTCTATTTATTGTATGGGAAAAGAAGGCTTAACTTCAAACAAACTCCTATGGTGAAAACTCAGATCAATACAAAATGTGAGCTTATCTTCATCAATTCCCTCATAACTGTCCTGTTTTCAGTACACTCATAGAATGCTGAGTCATTGATGATTGATACTCTTCATATTGTATGTAAACTTTTCTTATATTCATATTGGGTATTGTTTGCAGCAATTTGTTGTTAATTTTTTTTTTCTTTCTATAGTCTGAAGAATACACGCATTACCCTCCCTCAAAGCCTCCTGAGCCTCACAATTTAGACATTCCAGCCTGTTTTTGCTTTCTTAGCTATCTCAATTTGAAAGGAGTATGTTTTCTTTGACTGCAATGCTTGAATACTATTCCAAGGCTGAGTTTAGCGTAAATGTGACTTTTTAAGTGCAAATTCAAAGTGCTTAGCACAAACAGCTTCACTGCTAGGAGACATACAGTAAGGATTTATAATATTGTATCAGGCCCTAGCAAATATTGACTGGTCCATTCTTCCTCAGAAAGGTGACTATGAAGATTTAGTGCTTCAGAGGCTTTAAAAACTTACTTAGAATACTTTAGTTTCAGTTTTATTCAGTTTTACAAAAGTAAGTAACACTGTCCAGAGAATTTAACCCAATCAGTGAAAAAACTCAGCAGTATTACTAGCTATTGGGTCTGTATTTGTCTGCATATAGTTCCAAATCTGAATTTAAGCTATAAGGCATTGCAGAAAATCACAGTGCTGTAATACAATATGGCAGTTTTAAGACATTTAACAAAAAATGTGGCTAGTCAGCTGAGCAGAGAATATACCTGGAGAGCTCCCATTTCTTCCTCTCTTCTGTGTGTCTTCTCTAGTAGCTCTGCAAAATGAAAAATGGAACTTGTAAATTCAACCTCCTGCCTCACAGCCTGATAGAAAAAGTACTGTGTAAAACACTTATTGAGTTTTTTATTTTACAGATTTCACAACACCCCTTTTCAGCTGGTTAAATAATAAATGAAATGTGTCAGTCATATGATTGTTTCCAAGCATAGGCTGTTGAGGTGAGCGAAAAACAACCTCAAGAACACAGAAAGACAGTTTGATTGAGGGGAAAAAAACCTTTAAGATTCACAGATAAACTTTTCTATACTGGAATAAATCTTCTGGTATATTTCTAGAACTGAACAAAAAAATCAAAGAGATTCTCTCTAAAAATTGACTAAAACTGATTGTCAAAGCTATGCAGTTATATATGAAAAGTTACAGTAGAATACCTCAGACTACTTTGATTGACAATAATTACTGCCTCTCATTTAAATGGAACAATTTTGCTGAGGAAAATAATTCACTGTGACAAAATACTAGAAAAGTTTCTTATTCTTTACAAGATCCTAAAATCTCATATTGTCATGAGTGACAATTATGACATTGGCACATATATGCACACATGTAACATTTCACATTAGAAATTAATTTTATTGGAATTCTGTGGCTTATATCATGAGTTGCTTTTGCCTTTTATTTCATTCACATAGTTTTATGATTAAAATTGTGGTTTTGATAAATTGCAACATATTTAGAATTCTCAGAAACCTTAAAGTTATAACCTCAAAGAGCAGGAAAAACAAAAAAAACATGCTGCAGGCTTATTGCTATTTTAACTATCAGAAGTTCACTCATAACTTTTGCATGAGAAGGGCATTGCTTTATCTAAGCCAGAGACTGACTCTGAATTCAGATGTGCTCCAGTTTGCTACTGACTGGGAGAGTTATGAGATTATGAAACTGCCTTGACAACATCAGAGGACTGAATTCTGACTGTCAATTCCCTCAGCATCCAAGCACAGAACAGCTAACTGAAAGTACCTGTGTTTTCTTCCTTAAGAAATAAAGTTTACTGATACTTACATAGTCATAAAAATAAGCTTAAATGATTTACAATAGTAACTACATAAAACATTCTACTGACATTAATTTATCATCTTCCCTTTCTATCCCTAATCTTTTACTTTTCTCCTTCTCTTGTTATGAAACCTTTCTGTGAGCACCCCAACCCTCTTTTTTCATAACTTATTATTTCTGATTGCATGTGGATGGAGACTTATTTCTAAGCACCAGTCCTTTAAAAGAGATGTAGATTAGATGTAAAAAATTCCAGTTAATTCTTTCACAAGCTGAGAGACTGACTTGCTATTCTTTCTTCTTAGTTTCTGTGGCACTTTTTCCAAATCCTTTCTTAAAATCAAGAATTTTGGGTTGAAAAGTAGCTGCCCTGTATATTTTCTCTGGGTATATTCCAGCATTATATGTAAGTTGATAAAAATTTGTATTGTAATGCTAGCTTTAAAAAAAATTTAGGAGCAAGGAGTAAGTCTATGAGAAAAGGATGGGAAATGAAAAATTCATCCCCATGTTCCATCTGACCAAAACTCCTCAATTATTATAAGTGACTTGGCTTTATTTTCATTCTAATGTAGTAATTAAAATTCTATTGTACAGACACAATTGTTTTAAGTGAAAAGGTTGCTACTACAAGGTTCCTTTCAAACATCTTCTACAAATGTAAAATAAGTTGAACTGATTTCTGCTAACAGTACCTAGATTTGAAAACTCTGCATCTCAAATTAGGGTTATCTAGACTCCATTTACTTTATTCTACCCCTTCCTAAATCAGTTGTCCTACAGGACACTTCGCAAAACTCTGTCTCTAGAAGGGCAGGTAACTGTTGAAGTGGTGTTAACCAACAAAACAGACACCTGTGCAGAGTCATCCTTTATGAACATATATTTAAAAATCAAGTTCTGCATTTCAACTGATGATTTCATTTAGTATTCCATGTAAAATAATGGCATATTTTCTCCAAAGCTGAAGTAAAAAAAATAAAAGTAAAGCAATATATATTAAACAGCTATACAAAAAGTCATATATAACTTATTATATCATTCCTCTGGATATCATTTACCATGACAGAATAACTTTGCTTACTGGATCTAAAAAGCTCTGTTGATTTATCATTTGTACAACAATTCCCATATTTAAGTTCTTGCACAAACTTAAACATGTTTTATGTCATGTGCCAGAAAATAATGTTGCAATAAAGTTAAGACAGAGCATGCATTGTGTCTGCAACAGAGCAAAGATGGTCACTGGCCCTAGAGAAGGCACCTTTCATTCATCCTATGAACAGCGTCTGAGTTTTCCCAATTAAAATTTTGTTCGTAGATGAAGTTGCACAGTGGCATGGGTTGCTACAACAATCCTGTGATCATCTTCTTTCATGGCCTAATGTAACCACAAGGTACTCGGGGATTTTTCAGAGCAATACATTGTTATTCTCACAGGGCACAGAACACATCAATTTATAAATTGACTAGAAGAAATAGCATTATTGAAAAAGGCACCTTTAGGCAGTGATGGCTCTTCTTAAAAGATGAATAACACATGGAAAAAGACAATAAGAGAAATGAGATGGAGAAATAAAGATATTCATCAACATTTCTATATGAAATATGAAACTTGCGATCCAATAAGGAACTAAAAGCTAAAAACTATTAAAAATCAGATATATTTCAGATGTTTAAACCCATTCAAAATCAACAGCAAGCTCAGGATATTGTCTGCAAAAATAGGGATCATACTTTTGTGCAGTTATACAAAAACAATTTGTTTACAGTGCTTAAATTCCAAATCATTTAAAGATTGTATCTCACTGAGCTATGTATCTGTAAACACCAACTGAGTGTCCTTGAAGTTACACTACAGTGACATAGATTTGACCAATCAAACTTACAGGAAAAATATAGGTTATGATTTAAAACATTCTGTCAGAATCATTATCTCTTGCAGTTTGCCTGACACTGAACCACCACAGTATGTTGCAAAACACTGCAAATACTAAGCTGGAGAAGAAGATTATATATTCTGTCATACCACATAGACAAGTGAGGAAAAAAGGGTTATTCAAATAGATTTTTCAAACACACACACCCCCCAGTTGTAATTTTTACTGCTGGTGAAAAGTATCAGAAAATAGATTTAGGAGCAGGTATTTATTGACTGAAATGACTAAAATGCAACAGTACTATCTTATTTATACTAGCTGATCCATTAATATGACAATAACTAACTAGAATGTTAAAACTCCTTCATGAACTAAAATGTTCAACTCCTTTATCTCTGTGCTGGATGCAACAAAGGTGGGAAACAGGACATTGAATTATATTAACTGGAGCATCAATTTCTTGATTTCAAACACTGCATGACCTCCCATTTTAGAAAGTGAAGAGAAAAATCTACAAATTGGACCAGTTTACCTTGTTCTAGCCGAGGAGAATGCACAAATACAGAGGTGCACACAGAATCAATTCTTATAGCCATAGATATCTACTCATACAGTGAAAAATCCTAAAATGTCATTCAGAATACTCTGAAGCTGACATTCACACAAGTCAATCATGCAGTCATAGGCAATATGCTGTAAACTATCCTAGATATCTTCAGGCTGCTGGTAGATCTGACTAAATATTCCCACTGCTCTGAAGCAGTGGCAGATCACACAGGAAAATACAGAACAACTCACATAGTACAAAAAATACAGCTAATACATGGCACTAAAGCAAGAAATCCAGGTCATTACCAGAAAAGGATGGCAGCTTGGAAAAAAAAAGTCAGCATAATTTTTGCATCCTCAAGCTAAGCAAAGCTCTTCTCCAAAACACAGGTCAGGGTTTTCAGTTATATATTAGTAAAACTATTTTGGATTTCCCAAGATTTGTAACCCTAGACACTGAGGTTTTAAGTTATATAAGTGTATACCAAACTCTTGAGAAATCACTTAATTAGACACCCTCATCATATTACCTTTAAATTTGCTTTGATGAAAAACTGTAAGGCTATTTTGTTTCAAGTATTTCCCATCATTCTCACTTCAAATAGGGATCCTACAGCTTTCAGTCATCGTTTGGATATGTTTCCCACAAAACTGCTGAACAGATACTGCAGCATTCCTGTAGATGCACAAGGGAGCCAAGCAGGTTTCCATCAAGTATGAAGGAATTTTCAAGCAGCTGAATAAATCAGTTTCTCTCAGATAGCAAATTACTTATCTTTTTACATCTACACAGCCAAATTTAATCACATATTATACCACTTAGAAGTTCTTCCCTTCACACAATGAATCTGACATGAGGGCCCTATTTTGAGGGTGAACCAAGATGTTTCTAGCTGAACCTGTGTAACCAAAGAGTTTCACAAGATATAGATATATATACATATATATATTCATGGCTAGTAGAGGCAGAACAACTGCAGTTTGGCCCTGTACCTCTGTTAGGTTGTGATGAATGGCATCACAGTACCGTCACAACTGTTACAGTCCAGAAACACTCAATACTAAAGGATGTTTCAGGAAGGCTGAACCTTCCTACTGTCAGGCCAGACACCACAAATCACCCCAGCACTAAAACAACTGAGATGTAAAACACTGCTGGCACATGCTTCACACTATTTTAATTGAAACAGCACTTGCCACACAGGCAAGCCATTAAGGCAATTTCTACATAACCATATTATTATCATCTTAATATGAATTTTAGAGAAATAGGTATTTCTTGGAATATTAATTTTTGCTAGTGTGGAACAAGGTCCATAAATTATTTGTATTTTAGAATGTGTTTATGTAATCCCAAGCAAGATTTAAAAAAAAAAAAAAAAAAAAAAAAAAACAAAAAAGNAAAAAAAAAAAAACACCAAAAAGTAGTCTCAAGTGATTTTTAATACTGATTAGAGCTTTTCTAGTTCATTAGCAAAATGTTCCATTAACATTTAGAACATATCTTTAAAGATTTTAGTTCAGTTTCCTCACTACAATGCAATAATCAGGATCATCAAGATCAAAACAGCCACTTATCTGTACCTAAAGAGTTTTCTCATCCACATTTAAAAAGAGCTCCAGACTTAAAACAACACCATTTTTAAAAAGAGAGTCCCCTTTGCAATATTCTTTGCCTTCTTAGCTCCTAGCAATTTATTAGCTACTGTAGTTGTTAGCAAGTAACAGCCAAGATTTCAAAAGAATATACTTTACACAAAACTTGCACGTTTTATAAATTAACTCAGTCTTTTTGTAACTTTTAGGTATACACTTGGTATTTTTACTGTGTAAATTCAAAGCAGATGCTTCAACCTACAGTAATGCATTTGCTTACCTTAACCTGAAGCTGCACCCTTAATCATAACAGAGGAGGAAACAGAAGAAAGGTGTCAGACGCTAATAGAGAAGGAAACAATTCACTGTTCAGATTCCCTAGGAGACTCACTACTATACAGGAAACACAACATACTACTTTCTACTCCCTGAGGCTTAGGCAGATCTGATATTTTGTAGCAAAGCTTTTAAACATTCACATCTCCAGTCTGGCCTGGTCTACATTGCTTTATTTGCAAAGAAGCTAAGTACTACTGAAAAAAAAAAAAAAAAAAAAAAAGGATAGCTTATAGAAGGGCAATGTAATTATTTAGGGGCTGTGAGGGACACCAGAGAAGTGCAATTTAACATTCTCAGAGAACTTCTATTCATGTTATACTCATGTCTTCTACAAGACTTCAAGAATGAATGATACATTACTGAGTTAGGCCTAAAATTGTGCAGTCTGTATCTCACTTTGGACAAAAAAGCATGAGCAGACAGGATAAAAAATGGTAATATTATTTACTCTAATGGCAGGTTCCAGAAATAAGCACCTGATAGAACACCTAAGCATCTGAGAGAAACAGGACTACATCTGGACCATCCATGACCTAGCTGGCCTCCATAAACTTGACTATTTCTTAAAAAGAAGGTTTTAAAAATATGTTAACACCAAAAAGCAGTGCACAAATGACATCAGTCTAATACAGGACGTGTCCCTTACAAACAGGGAGCGAGACAAGACAGAGAAGTTTAATGGGTTCTCTACCTGTCTTCAACACCAATGATGTCCCAGTGCTCTGAACAGGAGAACCATGGCTGTGAGACCAATAAAACTCCCACACTTCATCTTGAATTTGAGTGGAATTTGCTGCTCCTGGGTCTCTTAAAGTCTATAGGACCTGATGGGATTCTTTCAGGAATAAAGAGCAGCCTCATGTCTTAGAGAGGCTTCTCTCAATGGTTTTTGAGCAGTCTTGGGAATCTGGAGAGGTCTCAGTTGACTGGAAGTTGGCCAACGTTTTCCTGATTTTCAAGGAAGGCAAGAGGATGACCACATCACCCATGGAAAGGGACCTGGGGGTCCTGGTTGATGGAAAGCTGAACATGAGCCAGCAGTGCCCTGGCAGCCAGGAGGGCCAAGCCTGTCCTGGGGTGCCTCAGGCACAGCATGGCCAGCCAGGCAAGGGAGGGAATTGTCCTGCTCTGCTCTGGAATGGCCTCACCCTGAATACTCTGTGCACCACAATATAAAGAAGGATGGTTACAAAGACAGTGAAGCAGTGAAGTGCCTTGAGGGGAAGACACACGAGGAGTGGCTGAGGTCACTTGGTTTGTTCAGACAGGAGAATGAGGGGAGACCTCATTGCAGTTACAGCTTCCTCATGAGGGTAAGAGAAGGCCACAGGCACCGATCTGTTCTCTGTGGTGGCAGCAACAGGACCTGACAGAATGGCCTGAAGTTGGGTCAGGGCAGGTTGAGGTTGAATATTAGAAGAAGGTTTTTCACCCAGAGGGTGGTTGGACACTGGGACAGGTTCCCCAGAGGAGCAGACACAGCAGCAGCCTGACAGAGTTCAAGGAGTGTTTAGATAACACTCTCAGGCACATGGTGTGATTCTTGGGGCCCTTCTGTGCAGGGACAGGAGTTGGACTCAGTGATCTTTGTGAGTCCCTTCCAACTCAGCATATTCTATAATTCATTGAACCTATTAATTGATTCGGATACCAGAATATTTTGGGACAATGAGTTTCTATAATTGAAGCATGTACTGGGTAAAACAAAAAGTTTCCTTTCATTTCTAACATGATGTCTGGAGTGTCAAGATTTTTTTATATGCATAATTATTGCTTCTAATTTGCTTCCTTTAATAAGTCTTCCTCGTGTTTCACCCTGATATTCCTCTTTATTTCCCTTTCACTTCAATTGGTATTTGATGTAGATCATTCACTTATATCTCCCACACTTCATTTAGGAAACCTCTTCCAACTTTTCACTTGTCCCAAGAAACAGTCCAAAATTCTCCTCATCAGTTTTATTACCTCTCTGTATCTGTCATTACCTGAACTATTAGAGTGTCTGCCTTACAGTGAATTCAAAAGTTCAAGACTAGATACATATAAATATATTCAAATACACAGCTTAAGTACACAAGATACTAGGCCAGTTGCTGCAATGTCTTCTACAGTCCAAATATGATTGCATTGGAATAGTTTGCCTGAATAGGAGACTAAATATATTCAAAAGCTAAACTATACGGTGACCAATCAAAAAATTATAGGTCCCAATGTGCTGTTTTTTAAGAGGCTTTTATCAAAAGAATGAGAATTTTTTTTTTCCCCAAAGCTTACATGAGATCTTTTAGTTCTATTCCAGGCTCCCCTCTATTCCTGGGAAATTTTCTGTGCTTCATTTCAACATGGCTAAAGAAAATATTTCTCTATCTTCTGACGTGAAGCTCAAAGTGCACTGAAATCCATGCAAAATATTCCTATGAACTTCTTTATGAATACAAAAGGTGATGACAGCCCAAAACTTCACTAAGTCTTAGTAACTGCCTAAGGTATGAGCTGGAAGAGAGATTATGTCTATTATATTTGTTTAGGACCATATGGATTCCCAACTGAAACCACAGTAGGGGGAGTATGAGGGACGGTTGTGAATATAGATACAAAACACATCCTGAAGCACAGCTACAAGCATTCTGTTGTTTTCCTTTGAATGACCTTATGTACCAGCAGACATGTTGCAGAGGAGGATTCCAAAAGCTCCTTGGGAACCTTAGGGTTTCTAGTTTAAAAAAAAAAAATCACTAAAGAACAACTTCCTAAAACAAGCATTACTTCCTAGATGCTTTAGTAAGTTCCAGTAAGTTTCATTAAGAAACAGTTAGTAACAGACAAATAAGAAGGCTAACCTTGAAGAGATAAAATAAAAAGACTTGTTCTGATTCAAAGATGGTTTCATTATGAAAATGTGATCAAGGCACAGGTCTTCTAGCTCTGTGGGGTTGAACTTACAAAGGTGTACATACTTATTTATCATCAAGTTGTATATTTATATGTCTTTATTGTCAATAAATAAATATACATCTATTAGGGGGTTATGCTCACAAATTTTTTACTGACTGGGCATGCAATCAATAAAATTTGGAGACTAGTGCTCAGTACTTAGAACCCTGGTACAATCTCACTTCTGAAGTAAGCAGACTATGGCTGGCAGTTAGCATTCAGAATCTGACTTTTGTTTTTTTTTCAATAAAGGCATTTAGTTTTTATAAAGCTGAAATGGTTTCTAGCCCTCTACTCCAAAATTCTTTCTCTTTTATATGTCAAGCAGCATACATCATATGCACAGAATTGAGAGGAAAAATAGCAAAGTTCAAGTATGAACAAGGTCTAATGAGAAGGCTGTCTATGGGAAGAGCAACTGTGTGGGAAGAATGAGGAAGAGAAGAAGGGACTAGAACTATTTACAGGAAAGGGACAGAACAAGAATGTGTGGCTTATTATTCAAATAGAAGCTCTCCTAGAAGCAGTGGGTCATATCTGAAGACCTTATTATAGCTTTTGTGCTACAAGTGATTGGTATCAACTAACCTTTAAGTGCCAAACACATCTTTGTACATACAAGAGGAATAGTCTGTATGTTAATACAAATCTTTACTAAGATTGTTTTATCTAGAATTATGACTGTCATCCCTATCAGCTGCCAACTATCACAAATTCAGAAGTGGTAACCCAGGTATTGCTTGTTCTCTGAAGTAGTGTCCAAATGAGCAAGCTGAATTGCAGCCAGGATAAGAATCGAATCAAGGGTCTCTTCTGGAACCTAGAGAGATGCTACATCAGAATTATCACAGCTGGGATAGCAATAAAGCTATCAACTCACAGTGAGTCACAACTGCAGTGTTATAGAAAACCTGCTGTTTGCACTATTTGCTCAACTGTTCTCTACTGAGATGTAAAAGCATGTAAAAAGCACATAATGTCAGCCACTGGAATTTCAGTTTCAGGCAGACTCATTAATCAATCAACTTGTCTCAGTCTTAAGCAGCCACTTTTCATTGCCAGGAATACTAAATCTGTGTGAGTGTCCTTGCACTATGGACTTTAATCTGCTTCACTGCTGTAGGATGATACCACCATAGTTTTTCTTATCAAAGCCTTTACTAAACCATGATTCTACTGATAGGAAAAAAACACTGCAGGCTAGAATTTTCTTTATGCCTCTGTTTCTTGAAAAATTTCTTTAAATATACATATTTCACACTAAATTAATAATTAAGACAGAAACAAGAACTTTCTTGTCTGAAAACGAGAACTACAGTTATCAAACAACCAAAAAAACCTCCAAACATGAACAAAGTCATGGAAAAGTGATCCAGGAAAGCAAAGAGTTTATCTGAAAGGCACGGCTTCTGCCATGAAAATTAAAATGGGACACACCAAATACCAAAAAGGCAGTTGACAATTTTTCCCCATTATTTTTAATTAATGCCTTGGATAGCAGGTTTGAAAATGGTTTGGGAGTTTCAGGATGTTGACATTTTTCTGATTACAAATTATCTAGTTATGAAAACTACATCCCCAAATCTGCTGCGACCAGAAGGTTGCTGTGAAAGTCAAAAACATGTCACATAGGTGTTGGTTGAATCTATGCTCAAATTAATGATTTAAACGATATTAAAACAACCCCAATGATTGAAGTTAATCTCATCTTGTAACATCCTTTGTGACAATATCACGTTATTTTCCATTTAACATGCTTAAGGATTAAAAAAGTATAAGAATATAGCTGGAAAAGTCAGCATTGTTACTGTCTATGCTCTTCTCTTACATGAGCTGAAGAACATTTTCCTTAAAACTGCACTTTAAACGCAAAATCCAAACCTCAAACAATAACAACAGTGAAATCCCTCTCATAATTATAGATTCTGGATTGTGCCTTTTATTTACAGGCAAAAAGAGCAAAATTTTTAGTACCATTAAATGTACCAATAAAATACTAATTTAATTTCAGTAACCGAGAAAGTATTTTCAAATTTCATCTTGCTTGTTATCAAAGATACATATGCCAAGGAGAATTCATTAACACACATACACATGGTATTTGAACAGTTAAACACTACATTTGGAGTATGCTGCTATGCTTTTCTTTTGGCTACTATTTACTGAAACATCTATTGAAAGACTCCAGCTCTTCTTTCAGGCTATCATTAGGGTGGCATGACTTGACTACAATAACGGAAGTCTCTTCTCAGTTATAACTATGCAGAATTTCTTATGAGGAAAAAAAAAATTTTAAATCCTAAAATAAAGATAATAGAGGAAATAATTGAGATTTACTGAATGTAAAAATTATTCTGACACTAGAAACTCAAGCAAAACACAAGTCACATTCTGAATTTCTGTCACTAAGCATTGTGTGATGATTATTAAAGTTTCTAAGGCCTTAAATGCCAATTATTTGATTCTACTTCTAGCTGAAACTGCTATCATATATATAGGTATTGATTACTCATGCAGCAGTAATGTAGCCAACCAGTGCTGGAACGTAGGCAATAATGTTCCTACTAGAAATAAATCTCTAAAGAATAGACTTTAAAAAAAATCTAACATACAAATGGGCATGAATAAACAGTTCAGATTTTACTAAACAAATTTTGCTGAGAAGTAATCAATTTTCAACCCTAACAATCTAATAACATATTTATACTACAATGAAATTCTTTACTAATAGCTTCAAATAATCTAATTTGGGTACTAATGACTATGTAACTACTCCTTCTTCGTGTTCCACAGAAGCCAGTCCAACCCAGCTAACATGGCGCTAGCACCAAGTGCTCCACTTCCACCAGATGTGCTCAGATCACATCATAGATGGCATTTGCCAAAATGCAGGGCAGTCTTTTTGCTCCCTGCCTCTGGTTGTGCATTGCTCTTGCTTGCTTTGTCCTGCTTTGGCAAAATGGCAAACCTGGACTCCAAAAACTCTTAGTTCATCACAACAAGAACAGCATACTGACAAAAACCAGACAGTCCTATGTGGCGAATATTGAGTAATATACTATTTTAGAGGGGTCCAACGACAAGGAGACTTGGAAGAAGGGATGGAGAAAGAAGTACTGATGGGAAAGAAAGAAACAGAAATAAGAATTCTGCCTTTTGTCTGCAGTGATATTAAATGTCTCCATCAACGGGAAACTGCAATTTGACCCACTAACTCATGATTTTCTCTGATTTGCATGCATGAGCCATCATCACACCTGTCTGTAGCACATATGCATGCAAGGAAACTGAACAATGTCTTTTTCTCCCATAGTTTTGATTAGAAAACCTATTAAATAACCTGAAAAGAAAAAAAAATCAGCATTATATAAAAGAAAATATAGTAAGAAGTGTCTCAAAGCAAGGTCCTCATAATAGTTGACACTTTAAACAGAAAATGCAGTTAAACACTGTTCTATCACTGCATATAATATATAATTGTTACAATTCTCTCCTGAATGGAGGAATATTTCTTTTCTTATAATGAATAAAATTTTCCAGGAACACACAGAAACAAATTGAAACTTAATTTGTTTTCATTTACCAACTGCAAGCTAGAGAGATAATTTGTCATTTCTTGTTTTAGAAAATGATGTTGATATGTTTATAGGCATGGTAGCGATATAAAAATTACGGTATGGCATATGTAAATGAGACAACAGGAAATTGAATGCCACTTTTTTCCGCAAGCTCTCTCTCTCTTAATATCCTAGGATTTTCTTTTTTTCATGTTTATCATCCCAATCATATTTATGCGTATCAGAAAATTTCCTTTTGGCTACATCTGAAAGGCAGCTTCAGATCTTGATGCATAAATATATACAGAACTGATCTTGGACCTATCAGCTATGGAATGGTCAATGATTAAGGGTATCCAGGTTTTTGAAGCAGCTAGTGCAGCTCATTTGAAGTAACTGGGCAAACCAAAGCAGGCCAACAGCTGCAAGACAGAAAGGTTTTCTAGCCAAGGTCACTTGTTACTTGAGACGAGTAATTCTCCCAAGGCTAGAAATGCATTTCTTAATTGGGCTGTTTGAAGATCAGAACTAAACAATCCATTTGCAAAGTTCACAGCACAGAAGAACAGAAAATATGGGAAGCTCAAAGACACTGGTCCGGAAATAAAGTTTCCCGACCAATCTCAGAAATAAGGGATCTTTTAGCAGCTTGGATATTTTGTCAGAAGAGTGAAGCACACAAAAAAAGTCCTATCACCATGGGATTCACTCCTTGATAAATGCCGAAGGAAAGCTTTTAATTCTACTAGATGGCTCTATGTGTCACTAGGACCCAAACAGCTTCTAAGAAAACATTTACTTCAAACAAACAAACATACATGCACAGAAGTCAGTATGTCTCATTGAAACCCAACATAATGCAACTAGAAATTATATAACACCCTGTCTAATACACATGCTACCGAGGAAGATGCAATAAGTTGAGCTGGCAATTATGAAGAAAGTCATAATAGCAATGCTTATTTCTAATTTTTTCAGCTGCAGTTAGGCTTTGAGTTTATTCCTTGGTGGGACAATCCTGTTGTTGAACTGTCCCATGGTAACTGATATACTACTAAGACTTACCAGCTCAGCAGGCAAACATTTTAACTCTCAGTGAATGGAACATTTCACTTAATATCTAAAAATCTAATTTGAAAATAATACTATCTAAATTCACTAACTTATTATTCCTTCTGAACAGTCATTTTCAAAAATCTACAGTACAAGTCTAGGAAATTTTTTCAAGAAGAACTTTTTATACATAGATTTCAGGAAGAAATCTCTCTTATACTCCAAAAGAGAAGAGACTATTAAGTGGGAAATTATATATATTGTATTATAACTGAATAGCAATCTCAGAGCTTTTTTTCTTTTTCTTGTGCAGTGGAGTACGCATCATTTTCAACTGATAGCTGACTTTTTATTTCTGATCTATAGAAGTCCCGGAGACTGATCACAAAAAAAACCCCCAAATTTACAATGCTGTTTTAACTGATAAAAAAGGTAAGAAGGCATTAATCTCACAATGGAGATGACATGGAGAAATCTATATCCAGTATAAGTAGTATAATTAATGTACTACAAAAAAATTATTTGTTATAAAAAGACACTGCAAATCTTATGACAAGGTTGGTAAGAGCTGCAAATAAATGTTTATTATAGAATTGCTTATGCAAGGAACACACTGAAGTTTGGTAAGTGTAAAAACGTTTGACATGTTTTTCTATGATGGCTCTTACAGCACATGTTATAAGATATATTGACAAACAGAACCTTGGAAAGTCTTTTCAATAGCTAGGGCATCATCTCCTAGGTTAGGAATGGAGAGGTACCAAGCAAACAGTAAACATGCTTCACTGGAAATGCCCCAGAAGGGTACAACTGCTATGAGACATAGGTTATAATGTGCAGTGATCTGCTCATGCCTCTTGAGAACAGAGAAAACAACAGAAAACTACTCTCCTAATATACACCCAATGTTGAAAATTCATACTATTTATCTAAGGTTTTTATATCCTCTAGCAATCTCATTAAGTGGCTAAATTTCTCATCCCTTGTGTCTTTATATTATGCATGACAAAATATAATTACAAAAATAAAAGCTCCTGAGACCAAAAATAAAGGTTTAAGCTTTTGCTCCAAAGTATGTTCTACACTGTGAAAACATGGTTCTAAACTTTCTTCAGAAAACAAGAAAATAACCAAAATGAAAATTTGAGTTTCTTTTCAGAAACTAGTTTTTTACTTCTTACCCAGAAGTTGGAATGCTTTTCTGTGGCTTCTATAATTTTTCCCCTTTATCTAGTTTAATTTTCCTTTGTTGCGGGCATATTTCTTTCCAATGGCCTTTAACTGAAATAAGGATTGGATTTTTTTTTCTGTATGACAATGTACAGGTTTAATAATGACAGTAAAATACAAATCATAGACAAACCTTCACCTTCAAAATAATATTTAAGATTAATAATTTCTCTACTCTATCAAGCTTTCTGACAGCACCTTTTCCAGACCTACACTACTATACACATAGTATGGTGTCCCAGTGCAACACACCCTCCTCTACACACTTGATCCTCAAAGTTCATTTGTCACAAAGCACTGGCATGATCAGCAACAGATATTTTCCCATTTAACAAAAACTTAGTTTATTGTAAATGTCTGTCCTTCTGCTGTCTTGATGTGTATTTTATACGCTAGCAAACCAGTTTACTTGAGCTGAAATACAACTTCTTCTGGAATAAACTCTTTCTCTTGGATCTTGTTTTCTCTGCTAAAGCAGTGCAAACAAAGACTTTAGAGCAATTTAGAAAAGCAGAATCATTTCTTACAGGACATAGACTCAAAGCACTGCTCAGGAAAAAGCATAATGTCAGATGTGCAACTTGGAACCAGAATACACATGCAACTTGCACATCATATTACTTCAGGGGGCACATCAGATGAGAACAGAATACATGCAACAAATTTTAAGGTACAAGACACCTGATACTACTTTTTCTTGACCTGGTGTCATAAAATATTATTCATATTGGTGCTTCAGATGGAGAAAGAAATTACTCAGCTTCTCAGGACCATATCCATTTACAGAGCTTACACAGCTGTGAATTTCTAGTGACTTGACACTATGAGTACTGACATTTCTTCCTAACCTGATGCAGCGTGGTTCCTGGATCTGTCCAATAATGTTATACTACTACTCAAGTAAGTTAGATTATTACAAGTTAGTGAATCATCATCAACAAAATTCCCAATGAACAGAAGAAATTAATTACAAGATCCTTATTAGTAGCAACAAACAGAATGCTCAAATTCAGTCACACTATATCTGTACATTACCACTTCAGGAAATATGAAATGCTAATTTTGTGAGCTAAAAACATTTTACGTTGCCATTCTTATAGTAACAACAGATTAATGCATGAAAAATGCATAATCATGCAGCTGAATGGCTCACATAATCATATCATTGATTCTCAATTACAGTAAGGATGGAAATTTTCATAATTTAGTAACAATAACACTCTCTTTATTGTACGTAATTCTTTGGAAATCAAAATTCCTTCTAGATAATGAGTAAAATCTGTTGATTACAGCAAGACTACAAAATACTTACTTTAATCAAGTTATTTTAGAAGTCACACACTATAGTGTTTAAAGATCAGATCAAAATAGGTGTTGCAGTGTCCTGTGAACACATTAGATTTTAAGATACAATCATTTTTGAAAATGTCAAAAAAGAAATTTTAGAAGGCTTGAAGTTTTTATTCCCCTCACAATGCAATCTTCCCACGATATCAGAAGCCACCCTGAAGATGCTATAGTATATACATATTGTATATAAGAAACATATATCAGAAAGGATAGAGTATTTTTTGTATTTTCAAATTTGAAATGTTTTTGCAACAAGTTAGAAACATTCCAACCTTAAAGTTTAGACCTTATACTCTTTGCTATTTTCTCTGTTTCACTGTAATACATGAATAGTCCATGGTACAATCTCATTAAACCAGTCTGTGTAGATGTCTCATTGACCAAGAATGAAGTATTAATATTTCTCTAGCTTTTATGAGAGTATGTATATAGTAGAATATTCACATTCCACTCTTACTTGAGAAGCCACTTTAATAAAATATAGCCCAACATACTTATAATCCCTTTAACACCCTTGAGAAACATCAGCTCAACATTCACAACAGCCCCTTCTCCCTCAAACACAAGGATGACATGATGCTATGCAAAGCAAACTTGCTCCCAAGTTCCACAACACATCTCCTGGCTTGATAGAAGTAAGGCATCTGAAAAACTCAGTTTCTCTGCCAATTTAAATATGCTTCTGCTAAAAAATAAACTGGTTTGTAATGGGCATTAAGTACTTGATAGGGAAACTGTGGATTGCCAAATAGCTATAAGATCATTGCATTATATCCAATAGTGTCCTAACTTAATTCTGTGCTTTCAGCTCTTCCTTAATAAAAGTGCGCTCCGTGGATTTTAAGCACTAGAACAGAATTATTTCACTAGGATTTCTTAGTTTTATATAATGTCTTGCAAGAAATGGTATACTGTCTGATCATTTGATTTTGCAAGTAGAAGCAGTTTTCCATACAGACAACATTCAAGCCTTATTTTCAGAAAATGCTGCTCATAGAATTTCAATCCAATCAAGAAAGTTATGTTCTACAGCTGAGTCATCAAATATAATTAAAACTAGGAAGACAAAGTTTTGTCCTGACAGCTGAAGTATGCACGATAATGATGTAGCACATACATATGCATGAAGTACATACATATATACTTCAATGAATCTGTTTTCTTTGGTTTGCACTTGGTTTCCTTCTCTAGTGGTAGAAACCTCAATTCACCAGGTATACTAAAACAAACAAACAAAATATCCACAACAAAATCTAAGTGTTAGAATTGTGAAACAAAAATTAAGGTGATAAATTTTACATTTAAATATTTTCCACTAAACAGAGATTTACATAGTAGCAATATATAATGTTGCACAAAGGTACTGCTCAAATACTCGAAACTGAGTGCTGCAATATGAACATGTGTATTTTAAAAAAATAACTCTCAGTAGAAAGGTGGAGTAGAATTAAGAATTCCAACTGAAGAATTCCAACTTGGAGATCAAGTTTTACCCTCAGGTCTCTTTTTCTTATCCATAACCAGGAGCAAGTACATTCTCTTTGACTCAGATACTGTATCTGTTTAGCAAAAAAATAAAACTTTACAGCAACAATGTTTAGTAACACTGCTTAATAACCTGCAACTCAAGTCCATTAAAATATGCAGAAGTATCCAAATCATGCCCTTGACTGTTATGACCTTATCCTAGAGACATAACAGATGCAGACAAGAAAAATACTATGATTCTCTGCCCATTCTAAAGAAGATTCAGATATATGTGCCCATTATTTCTTGTAAATTTTTAAAAAACTACATAGAAGAACTTGTTATTTAGTAAAAACAATTAGTAGCTTATTGTTCTAATCATTCATACTGTATGAACTGTATAGTTAATTTGCTTGCCTTGCTTAGCTCTAAAACATTTTTAAGGATTTTCCCCTTTAACTACAAAATATGTAAAGCATTTAAAAGTACCAATCATAGTTCTCATTTTCTTAAACCAGAACCAAGAAGGGAAAAAAAGGTGTTAAATACAGACAGTTGTTACCTTGAACATGCTGATCAGAGTAAATATTCAGCCTAGGAATTTGTCATATTTAACCCACTAGAAGGAAAAACCAATTAAATATCACTTATTTAATTTAATCTTTATATAGAAAAATCCAACACCAGCTAGACTTACTTTCCTTCAAGAATTCACTTAAAATGTATATTCTGGAATTAAAATTGTTTTCTTGTATACAGTTAACATTAAGAACTGGTTTTACTAGTACTGACAAAAAAAATCTTAAATTCTCCAAATACACAGTATCATTAGGACACACTTAAGGAAAAAAGGATTCTTAAATAGCACGTCAGCTTAGAGGATATAAAAGCTATTAACATAGCAATGAACTACACTGAAAAACATATCCTATTACAGCCTGAAAAATTCTAGGCAAGACCATTACAAGCTCTAATTTTGAAAGATATTGACTCTATGATATAGCAAGATGCAAGATTTTAAATACTCTTTAATTTCAAAAACTTTACTAAATCCTAGACAGCACTTTTTCCATTTCTCTTCAAATTTCCAACAGGATTTATCTGTATTTTAGACTAAGATGGCTTTGACCAAGGGAATAGGCAGGAGAGGAGAGGAACATAGAGCCCTTGGTTCAATTTTATTTGGTATAAGACAGCATATTATTTAAATAAACTGACCTCAGATATTAAAGAGTTTCTTCAGGATATCATTGTTAGTAAAGAAGAACAAATGACAGATAGCATGTTTCTGTTGTATACTTCTCAGAAAAATATTGAATTCAAGACAAGTGAAGTGCCTGTGTTGCTTGGGGTAGGGCTTTTTGTTTGGGTTTTTTAAAATTTAATAGCAGTAAAATGGTGATATCAGTTTGATATAGAAACATAGTACATAACCTGAAAGCATGACAGCACCTTTCATATTAATTCAAGGTGTCCTGATAAAGTTGTACAATTGATTGCAAGATTCTCTTTATTACACAATGTTAAATCACTGCTGAGTTCTAATCATGCTTATAAAAAATCCAATGCCATCATTTCAACAGCTATAAAAAACACAAAAAACAAAAAACCCACTAGTTCATAGAATATCAGCTATTTTAGCTTGGTTTAAAGAAAAAAGCCATAATTCACAAAAGGAAGAAAAAATGAAATAATACATTTTAATTATTTAATATACACTGAATCCCCATCCTCCAGGTTACTTTTGTTAATTTTGATTTCATTACCAGTATGTGCAGGCAAACCAAGAAATAAACCTAATAGATTTAGTCTCTTACTGTTAATGAGCACTACAAACTCAGTAATTTAGAGGAGTAATCATGCTTTCCAAACCAAAAAACTGTACATAAGTTTCAGGTAATCATCTGAAGTATTTGATTCAGAAAGAAAAAAGAAATCAAAGGAAGACTTAAAAACATCTTAGCTATAGTTTGATCCCATCTCTTACCTTCTCTTTTTTACAATGGCAGCCATATTTTTATGAGTGCATAAAAAGATAATGTCAAATGAAAATGGCTCCAGAAAAATACTAAATAATTACAGCAATGCATGTCCAGTCGGATATTTCCAGTTTTCCAATTAAAAAAAGTTCCACAGGGCAAGACTTCTAAATGATTTGGGTTTATTTCCATTCTTCTAAGACTCTGAACGCAGGTTCATTTTGGCAAAGTTTAAAATAACTTAGAAGTCCTCCCTCCTCCTTCCCCCATCACATTAAAAAAACCAAGCATTGTTTAAAGGGCAAGAACACTATTAAGAAGAAATAAATTATTTTAATAGTAATGATATTTCAACTCTATGCATTCTGAAGCTCACTATGAAAACCAAGTACTATGAAGAGTTTCTCTGAAATCCTTCAGATTCCTTCCTGTATGTATGCTTAAAAGAGTGTTCTCTCTAGTTGATGCTCCCATTCACTCTTCAATAAAAGATGACCTGAAAATACCTTGTGATGTTTCTTGTTGCCACAGAAAGGACTCTTGTTCATACAAGGGCAATATCATGCAATACATGAGAAAAAAAAAAAAATAAAAAAGAAAGAAAGAAAGCTGAAAGAGTAGAATCAGGCTTAAAGTTGTCCTCAAAACAGCATATGTTCTTTACGATTAAATGAAACATAATAGGTCATAATAGAAAGATTTTACACTACTCTGTTTTTCACTGGTTCCCAATCTCATACTTCTCCTCAGTTTAATCACAGAGATTGCTCAGTGTCAGTATATTTACACTCAATGTACTACACTGTTTCTTATTTTAATTTTTTACTCTTTCTGCTTTAGTGTTCCTGACTCAAACAAAAATTGGACTTACTGACATTAAAATAGAAAAAACAGGAATATAATTTGAAAGATTAGGTTTTGTCAAAGCAAAGTTTCACCTACATTTTTAATCTACTCTCATATAACAGGCTCTTTTGAGTTTATGTTATCCACAGCAGTTGAATAACAGATAATCCTGATTGAATCTAACAGAAGAAAAGGAAATTAAAATAAACTGATGTCTTGCCTCACGAATCACTTACCAAAATCTTTGTAAATTTTACTTCCTTGAAGCGATGAAAATAGAGGTAACTGTACAATTCATTGAGTTGATACCATCACTAAAACCAGCTAAAATGTAAGCCTTTCAAAATTTGCTTTTTGTATCCTCAAATCTAAGACAATGTACAACAATAAATGCATGAGTGATAAATACATAAAGAAAAACACCACACACTTGACCAGTACAGTTTTGTGCTTGTGACAAAAGCATCTAACATTAGTGTACCACAGCTGACGACTAAAACTGTTACCTTCTTAAGCTTTACTTCGCAGTAGAAGCATATATATAGCAGTATAGGTATATATATTATACCTGTATAAGAGAAATTCTAAATATGTAATAATTCAAGTGTGATTATAGAGCATTACCTCAGTAGACACTGAGAACTGGTACAGAATATGTCCTGCATCACCCCGGACTTTGTGTAAAACCATATTTGCAGAATATTTTGAGATAAATTAAATCAGTCTGTATATAGGAGCAATGCACCTCCTCTTATTACATCACTACAGCCATATTAACATTATTTCATTATAAAAAAGAACAGATATGCCCTGCCAAGTATGTCAGGTCTTATTTTGCTAAACATTTATTTGTTGACTATCCATGTCTTCTCTGAAGTAGCGGTATATTATCCTGCAACAAAAGAACTGTGCAGACTTCATGTCCAGCACTATATAACACATTGTGTCTAGCTTATATACATGTCAATATATTACAAGATTTTCTTGGAAAGGCAATTAAAGTAAATCTGAGTTTATAAAACCAATGGGTCCACCCAGGATCAAATACAGACTTTTACTGATGTGAATGATGCGCTTTTCAGACTACACGGTCTGGCTAGATCATATAGAAATGCAATAAATGAAAGAAATATGTGCCAGATCTTGGGTACAATTGCTGACGATGGCATTAAAAAATAATAAAAATAAAATTCTTGTTACCTAAATGAATTTTTGAATTGATCTTAAGAACAACATGGCATGCTCAGTGATTCCAGAATGCAAATTAAATTCTTAGTTTAGAAAGTGGAACTTATGAATTTTATTTCCTCAGGCCTTTGTCCATTTTGTTAACATACTGAATACCTAGTTCAATGCTAGTGAAATAAATCTGATTTTAAGACCAAAATCACTCTAAGAGAAAAAATGGAATCCAAGTTGTTATTGAAATATCCCATTGTGTAGCATGCTAGATAAATACCTTGTTAAGTAGTGAACTATATCCAAAGCACCAATCCGCAAACCTGAAATCAGAACTCACATCCTCTTCAGTTTTTCTTTATTTATAAATATTGCTAGACTTCTGAATTTCTAAACTCTCCATCATGATACTCTCATCAAGAATGGTAGACAAATGTAGCTGATCTTGAAGCATCACCAGGTAACTATGAAACTTCTGCCACTCTGTAGACAATCCTGAAACTCTGCTTTACAACTGTATTTTGCTTCATTCTCTATTTTCTCATTCATGAATCTTTATGTTAGCTTACTTGTTTTGGTCAGGATTATACCACATGGACAGCCAGTTGATACCACCACAGGTACCACTGTGATAATGTTAATACTTTCACAGAGATTCATAAGGAGGTTTCAAAAGCCTACAATATCCTAGGCATTTACAAATGCTTTGGTGAAGGGAAAGGACAAAACAATACATAGTTAAAAGTTTTAGTAGACCTATTTAAGCTAATAAAACTTCCTTAAACATGTTCACCAACAAAGCAATTTGAATATTTATGCCATCTACTTTTGATATGTCCACCACAAATCTCTATTCTTTCTCTAAGAACCCCATGAGTAAACTACATTTTCAGATCCACAGAAAGGAAATTAGCAAATCAATTTCTTGAGAATGCAATTTCTCTGTCTCATTTTCATAAGTTTTGATTTATGTGAATTTAAATTAATGGAGTACTTTCAGACTATATCAGGTACTCAGAAAAGTGTTTTTTGTCAGTGCGGACAGTCAACCACACCCATGGATATTCATGGTTATTCACAGAATCTCATAAAATGCTCCAACTAACATCTGCATCATTCCAGCAGAAAATATTTTCATGCATTTGATCAAATTTTACTGAATATCCATTTTATTTAGCAATACCATAAAGAATATTTTGGCGTTAAAAAAAAAAGTGTAGGGCTTTTTTTTACAATTAAATACATTCTGCCTTCATCTCCTTTATTCCTGCACCTGGGATTTGCCCATAATTTCATTACTGGCTGCCTTAGTATTGTGTAAGTACTTCCATTTTTATGTTTAAGTAAGAAAAGCCAATCAGCATTCTGTATCCTTAATTTATATCTTTTTTCCTTTTGATAGATTGCTTTCTTCTTATGGTTTAACAAGTTTTTTATGCTTTTAGCTGTGTTTTCTTTTTTCTCTCTGGGAAAGTAGCTTTTCCAATTTTCATGTTCAAGTCATTTATCCATTAAACTATTTACAGGTTTAGATTCCATTACCTGCATCATAATCAAGGTTTTTCATTCAGTATGTACAAGTATTTGTTCAAGATATAAAACCAATCAGTTTTTGTCTTGCACCCTTTTCTAAAATAAAAAATCATTTTTACACATTTAAATGTATCCCTTAGTGAACAACAGTACTCAAAACTCACATTAACAGATATGCACTCTATTATTTCTCTGTCTTCTACAACTTCTAAAAAATAATTGATTTGGTATAATGAAGGTTGTAATTTTCAAATTAAAATGAAAAACCTAAGTTGATGTGACTGTCAAACAAACCAATTAAATTCACATGGAGATTGTAAATCCATTATTCTTGCATACACTGTCACATGCACTGTCACAACATGCACATGTCAAAAAAGAAACAAAACCAAAAAAATCCCAAGTGATGTACAATATCATTGCTCACCACCAAGCAATGCCCAGCCCCTTATCCAGCTGTAATTGGCTCCTCCCAGACAGCTTCCCTGTGTTTGTACAATGGGAATAATGTTTTAATATATGGAATATCCCTTTGCCAGTTCCCTTGTCCTGGCCATGCTCCCTTGCAGCTATTTGTGCACCTTCTCACTATCAGAGCATGGAAAACTGAAAAGTCCTTGACAGGGTGCAACAACTAAATCATCAGTGTGTTATCAACATTACTATCATATCAAATCCAAAACAAAGCATGTTTCAGCTACTAGGAAGAGAAATAACTTCGTTTTTGTCAAAAACAGGCAGTTTTGTTTGTGCTACAATTCACAAAACATTTTCAAGAACAAGTCAGCTACTAGAAGCTAAAACTACACTTACTAAAAGTTCACTCTTACCTGAATCTATATCAATCAGCACAAAGTGACAACGAACAAAATAATGAAAGAGAATAATTATTCTGTCCAGTTATATCAGTATGGAGTCCTGAATAAAGGCCGGAACAAGATTTCTGAAGAAAACCTAGAAGGTGACACCTGTCCTTCAAAACTGAGAGAACAGAATACAATGAAAGATCATGCCATGACACAGCAAGCTATGCAAACAGCAGTCTAACTCAGCCTGCCTCAGACTCTTGTATAATCCCTTTTTGCCCAGGTCGTGCAATGTCCCAGGTGGTACAGCTGGGAAATAATTTCTATATCCACTGTGCATGATGTAAACTCATGTGTTATTCAGCCACTGTATTTGTCTGAAACACGGCTGATTGCATTTGCCTTTTTTGTCAGCAAGGGAAAACAAAAAACCACAAATGAAACATTAATCTTGGTTATCACTAGCCTGCTGCAGTTTGAAATAACTAGTCGATAAAATGAATGTGCCATAGAAGTTATAATAAATAGAATTTTATATTCTTTCTCTCTTTCATTAACAAAAATGGAACCAGTAACATACCTCTTTTTTCCCTGTGAACTTCTTCCAAAAGTTTTTCTTGGTTTTTTATCTGTTTAAAGAGAGACTGATGTTCAGTCTCCTTTATCTGTGTAAAGTGCTTGAGCTGTTCTTGGCTTCGCAGCAAGTAGCATCGCAGCTTTTTTTCCTTACTTTCTCTTTCCTTTACCTCCTCACACAGCCACTGAAGCTTAGTCTATATTAAAAAAAAAAAGGTACAATAAAAAGTAAAGAATTCTAATAAAAATAAGAGGACCTAAATGTTCACTGACCAAATGATCTTTGGAGTCACAGATTACTCATTGGTAGCTAGCTAAATAATAATAATAGAGGGCATTCAGATATATTAAGAGAACATAAGCTGATTTTCAAGAGACCCAAAAGACATATTTTGGCTGATAATTATATGTGAAAAGTGGTTTTCTTTTATTTTGTTTTATTTCTTTTAAATCAGAAGCACAAATTTGCTAGGCTAGACATGGAAATTCACATTGAATTAGTGCACACCTAGATACCAAGTGATAGGCCTGCCTTTCAGAATACCTTTTTCTTTCTATTTTATATTGACAGAATTTAAAGTATTTCTCCTTTCTAAAAAAGTGACATCAATCCTTTCTAGTCAGCAAAAGTGAACAATTAAGGTTCACTCAGTGGAGAAAAAGATCTCATTGATAAGGTTGTGATCAATATAGTAAATCTAGAAGTGATTAAATGGAATACTTTCACATAACCTATTTCAAAACAAAAGAAAAGTGGCATTTTAAGCAGTCATTCATTCTAAACTTCCCTCTAGCAGCTACACAAACTTAGGTGAGTAACGTATGCAAAGTATTATTACATGCTTTTTGAAAGTTCTTCTTAATAATATGTCAGTGTCACTTTTTCAAATTAAGAAAATCTTCCCTCCATAACATTTCTCCTTTGATTCCAATCTTATCTCCGTTATCTACGATGGAAGTCTTTCTTGGTTTAAAAGTCTTACACAGACCACACACACCATGAATAATCTCTTACATGCAAACATTTGCAATTTTTTTTTCCTTAAGTCAGTTGTCCTGTGGCTTTGACCTTTCTACATGAAGTAAAAACATTAGTTGTCTTCCACAGTTTGTGATCTATTTTGATCATGAGAAATTTACTTCTTTCAAAAGATACTGGGTAAGAAGTGTGCTGTGTGTGAGCTGTGGGAGCTGGAGGAAAGCTGCAAAATGAAAGGCAAGATTTATGAATTAGAGTCATCACCCTAAAGATGTTTTCAAGCATGTGTGCCCCCACATTATAAGATTTGAAAGCTTTAATGGGGAAAGAAAAATCATTCATTTTCCAATAATACAATCTAATATATTTTAGATTGAATAAATACCAGCCTTATTTAACGCAATTTCTTCCACATCATTGTGATAATGCTGTAAAAGAAACTTAACCTGTTGACTACATTCTCATGCTTTAATTGTCTGAAGGAATTTGAACCAGATCTAAAGGCTATCACTGCTCTTACTTCAATGCCATTTTTTTTGTGAAAACAACATTGCTATTTATTTTGCTGTAGAGATGGCTATTTCTTGTTGACAGAAACATTGGGAAAATGATTCTATCAGTTGAAATAACGGTCTGGAAATATCAGAATAATTGCCAAAGGAACGCTTTTGTATTTTTCCTTTTACCCTGGAAGCGCCAATTTAAATGGACTTTCAACTAAATCAGATCCGTCCATTTACAGACTCACTCCCTCACTCAATTGTTAGGGCTGAAAAGGACCTTAAGGAGCATCTTAGTTCCAACCCCCTACCATGTGTAGGGACACCTCCCACTACACCATCAAATGTTGAATATTAGCTTACTCAGTAAAATTTCAGGAGGTTTGACTATTACCTTTGTTTCTGCTAACCAGCGGTGAGGATCATTCAGTACTGCTGGTGTAAGGGATATTACCTATGGAAAAGCAGGTGACAAAGACATAACAGACATAAAATGGGAATTAGATATGGAAGAAACTATTTTCTGCTTAGTGGAAATTCATCAAAGAAATACATTTTTTACCAAGGAAGATTAGGCCCAGTGCTTGACTTCTCTCAATACAAATATTTATCCATCAAATTCCTCCCACTTACCCAAGTTGCAGCAGCAACTTCTTGAAGTAAAGGGTGAAACTTTTTAGAAACCTTGGCAATACTTGAAGTACTGAGCAAAGGAACAATATTATAAAGGAAGCTTCTTACCTCAAAAAAAAATTCATACCAGAACCACAAAACTAACTTTTTTTTCACATTAGCTGTCTGGTCAAAAATTCACATTCAGGACTGGTTTAAGTTTGCCAGTGATAAAAAAAACAAGGAGAATTGTAAAAACAGGGATCTGCAAAACTTTATCCAGAAACCAAAAACGCTGCACAAGGTAAGGAGCAAGTCCAAGACGGCATGGCTCAATGATTAAAAATAGCAACTACAGGAGATTACAATACTTAATTAAAAAAAAAAAACTTTAATAAAAAAATAAGGATATGGAGGAGAAAGCTTGTTTGTTAAATACATTTTTCTCAGAATTCTCATCTCGCTCTGTGCTGCAACACCCCAACTCCATATGTAAGAGGAGAAATTGTGTCAATCGTGAAAAAAATGATTTCAAAAGCAGTCCAGCCCAGTCAAATGACCAGGAACTACAAAGTATTCTCTGTTTAAATAGTAAGACAAAAAAAAAAAGATGTAACTTGAGTGCACTCTGGGTTACAGCTAAGGCTAAAAAGCCACTAGGTCAAGCACTTGTTAAGTGTGGCAACAAGCTGAGTCAGACAGTCCATTCTCTTTATCCTCAGAAACTACAGTATTGATTTAAGAGGATTAGTCACAGTAGAATCATATGGAGGAAGGAGGAGTGGTTTCTGTACCTGAGGAGTAAATGAGAATGCTCAAAGGAAAAGCTACAGGGAGACAGGGGTTGCAGGAGAAGAAGTAGAATAGCAAAAAAAAAAAAAGTTACTGCAAGCAACCAGTTTCCTGAAAATTTGAGTCTGACTTTTCTGGATACAAGGAGATGCTCCTCAAAAGAGGAGGTTATAAACTCTTTTCATCTTCAGTATTCAGTTCTCTACATAAAATCAAAGCGTCCAAGTGATTTTTTAACAAAACATTTATTTGATTTTCTCCCAATTTTAAAAGCTTTTTAGGTCTTTCTTAAAGACTTCCCAATTCTAGGAATAACGGCCTAAGAAAAACTACCTCAAAATTTTGGCCTAATAAAAGGTCCTTTCACATAAGCAAAAGGAGGTCTACTCCTAAAAAAAAAAAAAAAAAAAAGTGGAAAAAGAAGCAGTACCAATTAATGCATTCTTCATAGTTCTTCACAGTATCCCATTCTAAGACCTGGCAATGTCCCTCTGTACCAGCTAAATATCCATAATTCTATTAGAATGATTATTTATGCAACAGTGACAACAATCCATATGAGTTCCACTACAAACTTGCATTAAGAAAAGGATAAAACCTGCAGCATACTTAAAACTTAGAATTACTTTGAATTTCTCCATGGAGTCACGAGAAAAGATTTCACAAGCTGCATCAATTTCACTTCCTATCATGGAAAGAATGGATTGCTGTTCCATTTCTAAGTGACGCAGCTGATCTTTAAACTGTAGTCGGGCCTCACTCATCTTTCTCAAATGATCTTCTTCATTGCTGATCTGTTTTTCCTGGAGTGAAAAGAGAAAAACAAAACAAAGATAAATAATTGCATTAACAATATAACATATGCCATTAGCCATGTATCTTTCAATCTTACAATTAGACCATACTCAGTCATGCTAAGTTCAATTCCTCGCCATGGAAAAATAATACCTTCTAATAGTACTTGTAAGTTCCTCCCTTGATTCTCCTTATTATCCCGTAATCAGTTATGAAGAAACTGCTACCAAATCCAAACTCAACAATCATAAAGCCTATTTTCAGAGTCAAAAATAGATGTTCTACTACAAATCTCCTCATAAGCAGAAAAAGAGCCCAGAGCAAATACTCCCTTTATTATCTTTTGCCCTGAATCTGTTCTAGGCATCTAATGTCTACCATCAGAAAAGAGATCCCAGAAGGAAAATTTTATAGGCAGCCAGTGTACCCTCAAAGAAAAACTACTCGAAGAATATCTCACAGGAGACTGGCACTGAGGAAAGTATTTTATGGTATCAATTAATGTCAGAAAGTTGGCTAAATATGTTACATATGTTTTTAAAATTCAGATTCTTTTCTTTTAAATCTGTGATAGAGCTGCCATAAAACCAAACCGCTGCTAGATTACACAAAATATTGAATTGTGCATCATAAATAATAGAGAAAAACCTATCTTGTGAGAATAAGTGAAATTGAAACACACCTGTCTGCTGCTGAGATGAGGAGGATGTAATGCAGCAAAGGGCAAACACTCTACCAGGCAAATTCCAATGTGTGCAAGTTGCACCAAGAATGGTGAGAAGAGCAAGGATTTCAAAAATGTATTAATTGTGGACCTGCACAATGACAAGGTACAACTATTTGAAGCCTGTTTGTTGGAAATCTTCATGCACTGCTCTAATGAGACACCAGTGTGGAGTTAGGTAATGTCTAACACCCAAGTTCCATGAATGGGATATATATGGAATCATAGAATCATTGATGTTGGAAAAGAATTCAGTTATCATAGAGTCCAACTAAAAACCCCAAACTGCCAAGTCCACCACTAAACCATATCCCTGAACACCACATGTACATGTCTTTTGAACACCTCCAGGGGCGGTGACTCAACCACTTCCCTAGGTAGCCTGTTCCAATGCATGAATAAATTTTTCCTAACATCCAATCTAAATCTTCCCTGACACAGCTTCAAGCTATTTGCTCTTGTCCTATCACTTGCTAACTGGGAGACAAGACCAACATCCACCTTGCTACCTCCTTTCAGGAGGCTGTATACATATTTATGCATAGGTATTACTTCTACTAGCAATATAGGTGGCCTACAAATGTGAAACACCCATACTTGCAAAGTCTGATTTTTTTCACTTAATACAAAAACACTTGAGACAGAAGTTATTTCAAACTGAAGAAATCATAAGATTTTTTAAGATAGACAGGTTCCAGTATTTCTCTACTATAAAGATGGGAGTTCAAATAATAGTTTTGACCTAAACTAGTATTCTGAAAGTAATGAGATTGCACTGTATATATTTCCAGTATCAGTATTCTGTTATCTTAATATTCACTGAATGCAGTCCATCACATGTCAAAAGGTCATGGTTCAAAGACCACAACTGAAACAGAATACATAAATTTATTATTTAATTTCTTATCTGCTTGATTTTCTGAATGTGCCAACATTCCTTGTCATACTACATCCAGAGCCTACAGGAGAAAATAAGTCAGTAATGACTCAGAAGTGCACAGAAGGAAAAGGAAAGAAACCAATCATTTCCCATTATGCTCTGTTCTTTCACCTTTCATAAAAAAAAAAGTCTAAGCTAGCTATAATACCTATGCCTCTTTGAATTAATATTTGCATTAAAAACAGAATATTAAAAGTATAAAAAGCATGTAAAAGAAAAGAAAGTACACTGTAACACAATAAGCTTCTGCTGCATTGCCACAACTGTATGCTAGTATGGGATTTTTCAAGAGGTAATATCTCCCCCATCCTAACATCCCTTTTGACAATCCAGAAAACCAAAATGACAAATATTCTCTTAAGTTAACCATTCATACAATCTAATAGAAGTCTCCATCTGCCTTTACCTTCAAAAGTTGAGACCACAGGATTTCATGTTTAAAAACTTCTCTGATCTTTTTCAGTTTAGAGATAAAAGATGGTTTTGGTGTAAAAAGAGTGTCTTCCCAACATTAGGTAAGGTTGGAGCTAATTCACAACAGACTACAGAAGCCCATGTATATTCCTATAAACACATTTTCTTAATAATAGATATTATAGAACTAAAATGCCAGCGTAGAAAAAACACATTTTCAAATTTTCATTTCAAGTGTTTTTCACTAGTCTGACAAGCTAACCACTTTTAAACCACTTCGTGATAGCTTAGCAAGCTAAAGAATTGCCAGGTTTAACATTTTTCTATCTCTATACTACCAAAGAAAACCCCAAAAAACCAAAAAGCCTCTATCCCAACACTAGTAAGAATTTCTTTTACTATGCTTACACTGCATATCTATACTGCAAATTACCTCTAATTATTCATAGCTCCACTGCATCTTGAAGAAAAATATGAAGAAAACTAGAAGTGGTTGGTTAAATAATTGTTAATTGCCTATATTAGAGATCAGGCAAGCAACGGGATTTATAATTCTAGTCCTAAATAATATTAGTGAATCTTTGGAGGGATAACTTTCATAATCTAGCCAAAGCATTTTTATCTTCCTTCATTCATAGAGAAGCCATGTATTATGGCATGACTGGGTATATTCTTTAATGCATACATGCTGGGGTTTTTTAGGTTTACCATCTATTTCTATAACCTATCATTCATTTTAGGTATTTATCAGCAGAGAAACAAATCATGCTTAAAATCAGTTAATTTTACCTTTTTCTCCAGTTCTTGTTTTACAAACTCACATTTCCGTTTTAGTTTTATATTTTCTTCCTCATTTTGGGTCAATTCTTCTGTCAATTTATCACACTCAACTTTTATTTTTTCCAGTTGTCGGCACTGAGTCTTGACTATGTTTTTCTCTTCTAAAAGTTCCATCTGATGGTAAAGGGAAAACAGATTACAAAGTCACTGTATGGGTTATTTTAAAACACATCCAAACTTTAAAGTTTTAAATCAGTGGAACGCTATTGCCAAATGATAACTGTAAAAAATTAAATTAGGTTTACTAAGTGCAATTACTTATCTGAACATGGAAAACATGCATTACAATGTTGTAGAACCATACAGTGTTTTCGAAGCAGAAAATAGAAGTCTCAGATTCTTCATTTCAGCTCTGCTACGCTCATCAGCTTACATCATCCTGAGAAGCCTAGCATTTATGCAGCTTTTCCATTACTAAAATAATTTGGAATCAGAAAGCCTAAAACTATCATTAAATTTCAGGAACCAATACTAAATTTACATCTGAAAGGAAACAACAGCAAAGATTTAGCATTTTCAAGTTCTAGAATTGAATAGGTTTAGTGCTATTATTTTGTGTACTTAATGTTACTCATGAAACTTTGCAGAGAAAAATGAAGAAAACACACAAGGATCTAAAAAGCCCCGCAAGAACGAGTAAATAACATATATTTGTTTCCAGTGAAAAAAAATAACTGACTGGAAATGGAAGATTTGAGAAATGCTCTACAATATCTAGAATTTTTTTAAAAATACAACAAGGAAGTAAATTAACACACACATTAATCAAAACCAGTTTCATATTAGATGAAGTGTGGAATGCAGTTAAACACAAAAATAAACTTGCAAGGTGAATTTCTTTCTGAGGAAAAGCAAAAATTTTATTTCCCAATTACACTATAAACATAAGTTCAATGAGGCAGAAGGGTCGGGAGAAAGTTTTATGAATTAATTTAGACACAAAATCTAAACACTAATTTAGACACTAAACAGATTACAAAAACTCTTCCAAAGGACAATTTGTGAAAGAACTTAAGAACACAAAGATAAGCCTGCAATGCACAACATATTTTCTGTGAATATGCTTATAAAAATCAACTTTTCAGTTCCTACTAAAGGTAATTGCATTATAATATCTATGCAGGTGGATACAATCCAAGAAAAAATCCCTCATGTATATTACCCTTGAGACACAGAAGAGAAAGTTAATACTCAATAATTTCCAGTACGGACAAGGTAGATACGACTATAATTTAATTCATCTTTATTGAACCCAATTTCAACATCTAATAATCTTCCAGAAAAGAATGGATGGCACAATTGGAAAATGTATAGAAAACAATTTAAAAATAAATATACACATATACAGAGATTTATATGTATCAATATATATCTCTATATAACCTTAGATTAAAAATTAATACTTCAAATATTTCTATACTGTCAGGCAGTAGGAAATTTTGGATGCCATCATTCTAAGAAAATAGCCATGTTTTTAAAGCAAATGAATGTATATATTAAAATCAGGGGACAGATTCAGAGCTTCTGAGCACATAGTCAAATGGGGACCACTAAGCAAACCACCTGAATTCCTATGCCTACTGTATCTATCCTTTTAAATGCCAAATAAGACATCACAGATAATTGGTTGGGAATGATTTAGAATGTTCTAACAGAAACCAAATTAAAAGTTCAAGCACCAGAATCTCAGTAATGAAACAGTAAGATTCTTCTTAACATTGGTATCTCAAAAAATTCTATGTTCTTCTCCAGTTCTATTGCGTCATACAATATTTTTATGGTACCTTCTGTACTACCCCAAAAAATCCTTAACTACTTAATTATTTTTCAATCCAGCGCAGCACTATAGAAAACCAGGCAAAAGTGAGGCAAAAAATACCATACAGAGGAGACAAGAGAGGAAAGAACAACAAAAACTGAAAGTCATTTCTTTTTACAATCTATGCAGAAGTTAGTCCTCTGTACCCTTGGTTTCCTGGAAGTAACTCATAAATGCATCCTCTTTTAAGTTTAAGGCTTTGCATTCTACAAATATATTAAATTTCCCTTCACTCCTTAAGTCCCTCTCAACCTTTACTTTACTTTACTACAGTCCCTTTACTTTTAAAGCTTTAACTATCTTTGGACAGGATATGTATATTCCTTCCCAAAAACAGTTACAAAGGTTGGACACAGCTGAGGCATAAATAAGGTCAATTATTACTGTAACAGTAAAAGACAGCTGGTCGCTCAACACAAAATCTTAGCAGCCGGTAAAATAATATTAATAATAATAGGTTAAAAACCCCCAACTTTTTCTGTTGGATTTCCCTAAGCACTACTCTAACATCAAAATACTTAAAAAAATAAAAGGGGGGGAAAAAAAGCTAAAATGTACATTAAGTTTACCTTAATTTGGAAGAAAAGTATGTCCATAAAATCAAAATCCAAATGCAATGCAATGATGAGTTCAGACAAAAAGTAACCAAATCACCTGCAGGATGACATGTTCTCCTCAGATCTTCCTAGAGACACACATGATTTTCTATTTTGTTTCATTTACAGTCTCTCAATCAAGAGAATCTTTTGCATTATCATTTTGTATACTTCTAAAAAATTTGCCTACCCTAATATCTTAGACAATTCATCTCCCCCAAACCTTCTGCTCTTAAAAAACGTATGTAGATTTAGGGGGAAGTCATGGAACTGTAAATGAAGTATGGAAGTGAATTTTTTTAATCCTCTGTTTAAGTCAAACAATCAGTAAAAATAAAAACGTCCTAACTGTAGGATATGCCATTTCATAGAAAAAACACAGGATCAACTTATTTTTTCTTATTAGCATCCAGAATACACTTTCCTTCTCTCCACTTGACGTCAAATATACACTCTTAATTTCAATGTCGTTGCCAAAGAAAAAAACACTTTTGGATAGATCACTTAAATAATGCTATACACACTAAAAAACAAGTCCAATGTTAAGCACTGCTGTCAAAATATTTGATTTTAATGATCGTTCTACTAACAACCACCTAAGGGGCTTTTTATTCTGGCTTCGCTTAAAGGTTTCTATGTTACCAACTGCTTAAGAATTATTATCAAGACATGAATGATACATTAAATAACTAAATGCTAGTACCAACAGAGGTCCCTGAAGGACACCACTCAGCACTGCTGAACATCAGGACTCCATCTGGACACGCAGCCATTGACCACAACGCTCTGAATGTGACCATTCAGCCCATTTCTTACCTATCTCACCCATCAAATCCATCTCTCTCCAACTTAGGGAGAAGGATGTTGTGGGGCACTGTGTCAAACGCTTTACAGAAAGCCAGATGAATGACATCTGTAGCCCTTCCCTTGTCCCCTGATGTAGTCACTCCATCAGTGAAGGCCACTGGGTTGGTCAGACAGGACTTGCCCTTGGTGAAGCTGTGCTGGCTGTCCCAAATCACCTCCCTGTCCTCCATGCGGCTTAGCGTACTTTCTAAAATGTTTTGCTCCATTAAGTTCCCAGGACGAGAGATGAGGCTGGCAGGTCACTAGGTCCCACAGTCCTACTGTTTCTACCCTTTAAAAGATGGTGTCCTGAGGTGACTGTATGGTACAATGCTTCCCCCTTTCCAATCACCTGGGATTTCACCTGCCTGCCATACGTACCACAGCATCGTATATTTCATTTCATTTTTACCATAGACATATATATTTTACTATTTTTGAACTAAGATTTTGACCTAAAATTGGTACTGCTACATTTTTTAACATGAACTCTAAACTTTTACAATGGCCTGCAATAATGTGTGTTAAGTGCTTTAAAGCCCATGCTCTATTACCTTCATCATTCAACGGCAGGGGCTGTGGGGAGGGTGTGTGGGAGGAGGGGGGAGGTCTGACACTGGAATTCTTGACAATGAGTACCTTTAGCATTCTAATCTGAGCCTCTGCACCATCTTTTTCTTGTTTAAGGAGTTTTGTGAGTTCTTGAACATTTTTTTCATGTTTGATTTTCACATTTTGTAACTCTGATCTAAGATCTGCCAGTTCCTGTTGGTGAATTTCTCTTTCCATCTTCAGCTGCCTGTTAGCTGAAATCATCTCTTCATAGCTAGACTCCTGCTGTTTCTGGAGGTCTGAGAGGCTCTTAAGTAATTCCTTTTTGGCTTTCTCCTCTTCTGCTATTCTGTTTGTTAGTTCCACACGTACGGCACTTAAATTTTTTACATCTGCTTGCATTTCTAGGAGTTGTTCTTGGTCTTTTTTATGAAACAAGTTAATACTTGCAAGTTCTGTCTTCAAGTGTTCCTTCTCAGCTTGCATTTGGTTTTGTAGAAAGACTTGCCTTTTCAACTCATTCTCCAATTTTTTTACAGTACCTTGAACTTCTTTGATCTCTTCTTCAAGAGATACCTGGTGTGACTCCATTTCATTCAGTTTTACTTCTTTACAGTGGAGGAGTTCTTCCTGCTGGGCTCTCTTTGTAAGCACATCATTCAGCTCTTTCCGCAGGTTTTCTATTTGGTTTATAGCTGAGAGAAGTTGACTTTTGAGATCATCTTTTTCTTTGATGGCCTAGGAAAGAAAAAAAAAATCCATTCTGATCCGAAGTCATTAAAGGCAATTGTTGGAAGGATGTGCTTAGACATCAGGAATGGCTATGGAACAATTAACATATGTATGTGAAAATAAAAAATTTGCTTGCTATGAACTCAGTTCAAATGTACTCAGTGTTTCTGTAAATTTACACACAGATCAGGTGCAGTCTCAACCTTGAACTTGTCTTTAATTATCTAGCCTTCTAAGGAGGGGTAGTTCTGGTTAATTCCCTGCTTCTCACACTCTCTGCAGACTGAGAAGTGTTTCTTTATTGCTTCCTCCAAATAACAAGATGAAGACTATGAGGTAATAGAGTAATGCAGCAGCATACAGGGATGACTACTGGATATATACAAAGTACATATAGTCCATTCCATATGCTGACCTATTTTATTTTCTAAAGTATTACATAGGAAATATACCAAATTTAACCTATTTTTTAAATTATGCACAGTAGATGAATTAGCAGCAGTTAAAGCTTGGTTCACTTATGCATCAAAGCCAAGAAATAACTACATAATCTCCCAGACAAAAATCAATCTAATCTAATAAAAATTCCACTGTTTTCCTAGAATCTTAAGGGCTTGGGTGTTTTTTCCAACATTGATATATTTCATGTTAAAATTACCACAGAATCACAGAATGTGTAAGCTTGAAAGGATTGCAGTGGGTCATCCGGTCCAACCTCCCTGCCCAAGCAGACTTATCCTAGAACACAGGCACACAATTGCATCCAGATGGCTCTTGAATATCTCCACTGAGGGAGACTATGCAACCTGTTTGGGCAATCTGGTCAGGTATATCAGGTTCTTTAAACTGACTTAATAAATCATATACTAAATTTTAGTGAGCATTTTCACCAATTCCACAGCAATGCACATCTCTTATGGATATAGCAAAATCACTTGAAATAATCCACAACAAAAAGGCAATTAGGGTTGAAAGTGTGCAGTTAAAAATAATAAAACAATTTGCAATTACATCAAAAATAAACAATACAAAGCAAAATACAAATATTGAGGACATGGACTAATGACCATCATGAGTTTTTTCAGAGAAAAAAAAAACCCCACCAAAAAAGAAGACCCCCCTAAACCTATCTTGTAATTTTACTTGGAGGATTTGGCTAAAAAAACCAAAACACCACCAAAAACCAAACAAAAACACATTTCCAGTAAAATTTCAAACTACAACCCATAAATTACTTGCTTTGAGTATGTTTTCTACATTACATACTTAAAAGAACATATATTTCAAAAGATGTTAGAAACTCCACTACCAAAGAATATTAAGGACAACCACATGGGCAAAATTTCAACCAAATTATCCCAGTAACTCCAAAGCACAAAACCTAAACAATCTTTCTATAGTCCACCCATTGTCTGCCAATATTTCAAAAATCTCAAAATTGCAAACTATGATTGCAAACCAATTTTGAAAATTTTCCACCAACCCTTTGAAGTCTTCTAACAGAAATCAAAGACAACAAACTGCCATTTCTTCCTTTATTGTTTTTACAGAATTTTGTCTCAGATGTTAAATGTCTATATTTCAAAGCTAGTTAAATTATGTTCATCTAATTACCTAAAGTTTATACTAAATGCTGCATCTAGATCAATTATATCCCTATAAATAAACTGTTTCCAACTTTATATTGAGAATATGAAACATCATGTAGTTCTTTCTCCTTCTCAATGACACACAGTTTTGATCTTCCATATATTAAAGTAAAGAAACTTTCTTCACCAGTGACAATTACCTCAAACTTGTTGGCAGGATGGTCACGACTTTAAAAGAAAGAACAAATACTGACAGTATTTCTTAAATGGAGCTTAAGCCAAAGTTTAGGCACTGCATTTAGCAAGTGAATATATTTGCCACTTAAAAAGTGGTAAAATCCATGTCAAGGAGTCTTACATAACAAAGAAAATTTCAATATGGACAGTTATCAAGTGCCTCTACAAAGACCAGTCTACACACTATTTACATGAACAGTGATTTCAGAACCTTTTGGGGATCTACTGCTTCTCATTCACAATTCGTCTCTATTTTTTGCTTCTTATTTGTCCATTTAATAGACACACATCATTCTGAAATTATTCAGGTCTTCTTCCTTTGCTTACAACCTCCATCTTCTTAGGCAAGAGTGACCAAATTTTTAAATGTCTGAGAATCTTACTTGCCTAGACAAGCACTCGGGCTAACGAATAGAAGATTACTATAGAAAGAACGGTTGCAGCATAGATAGAGGAAATAATAAAAAGTAAGGAGTATGATAGGCAATTCAGGAGAGAAATAGCAACATCAGGAATCACAGTTTAGATTTGCTAGAGTTTATTAATTTCAACTCAGCCTCACGGTGACTCCTCCTGTCCTTTGACCATGCTCGTATTCATGTACCAATCTCAGAACAGACCATTGGATCAGAAACAACAGAGAATTAATAGACGTCCCATACAGTATCCCATATAGCCCTTGAAAACTTCAATCTTCGAGCAAGACAAAGCAGAGGATGGAGCCATCTCAAGCCCATCAGATCCAGTAACCTAAACTGGACTGATGCCATGAGAAAATACAAGAAAAGAAGGTATAGCACTAAAAAACAAAAGCCATACAGTATGATAGACTGCACCAGCAGAGGATGTAAGTTAAGATAAAAGCTCACAGCATAGAGTTAAGCACTCTATTAGGCACTATAAGAACAAGCAACTTTTGATCCAGCCACTGGAAAATACAGACCACAGACTCATTGCCAACAGAATCATGTTTTATACCATTATTCCAATACAGGATGACAAGCATTAGCATTGATTTGAGTGCTTGTCTTTAAAACAATGTCAACAGCTGAACAAATAAAGGAATCCTTCTATGTCAAAAACCAAAAAACACATGTTTTTTCCTGAGAAACTTTAGAGGAGGAAAAAGAGAGGAATAAGCCATCTGCCATACTGAACAAAGACAACTGAAATACCCTGAAATGTTACAGAATCAATTTTCAATTGATTTTTCAAAGAAAAAGTTCTGAAAATTATACAAAAGAGGTTCAGAACTTTAGGTGGAAAGCAGTTCAAGTCACAGTTTGCATAAATAAACTCCTCTTCATTTTTAAAACAAAGGCAAAGGGTACAAAAAATATCTACCAATCTTACCTGACTATTCTTGTCCATCAGTCCACTGATAGTTTGATTTTGTTTTTCTATCTCACGATCCAGTTTCTTACACTTCAGTTTCCATTGGCGGATGGTTTCCTGGGCTCTCACTTTCAAATCTTCCCTTTTTTTCTCAGCCTCCAGCCTGAGTGCCTCTGAATGCTTCAATTCAGTGAGATACCGTTCTGCTTCCTTGGTACTCTCTTCAACCTGTTGAGCTAACTCAGCAGACTGGAGTTCAGTTTGCTTACGTCCATTCTCACAAGCCTTGTAGCAATTCTGTATCTCCTTTAGCTGGTCCAGCATTTTTTCCTGCTGCTTCTCCCTGTTTTCCAGGTCAGACGTTAACACCTGGAATCATCATAGGAAAATACAAACATTCTCTAAAGATACCCAGTATGAAACTTGATCAAACAATGTACAGCAACATTAAATCACGTTTTTATTCAAAATATCAACAGCATAAAAGATCTGCTTGACTATCAAGGGAAGCCCAGTTAGCCCAGAGAATCCCTCCCTCTGCAATGGTAAAGAATTTGAACACATGATATAAAATACATACTACTCAATTCTATCTGCATTTGTTCCTCTTCTGGTTGTTCCTGTTATTTTTCTGTACTGTAAGTTTGAGATCAATCACTGGCCATATATTACACACTATACAAATAAGAAATAAACCAAACAGTAAGATATAAGTAGATTAATGTAACCAGGTAAGAGGAAAACAAGAACTGGAAGGGAAAAAACAACGTTCACCACAACCACAGTAATTCATAGTGTATGAGCTAGTTTTTATCCAGTTTTATACTGGCTGCCTTTATGAAAGCAATGTGCAAATAAAGGTATATTTGATAGTACTGAATACAAAGAGAATACAGGAGCTTGGTAAATGCTTCTAGAACAAAATGCAAAGCTGTTTGAAAATGTAGGAGGTATATACAAGCCTTTCAAAAATGAATTAAATTGAAAACACACCTTTTAAAAATAAAAGGTGCTGCATTTCTCAAATCATATTTCTCAGAACAGTCTCAAATTCAGGAAAAATAGTGTCCATACACCTTCTGGAACAACACGCTCATAAATCAGTTTTTGAGGCTACACTAGCAAAATTGTATTTCACTAAGATTATCACGTAGAAATTCACATTAGCATTCTGCATTCTGGACCTATTTAGACACTTTCATACCATTCAGTCTTTTCATTAATGAAAGACGAATTTGATAGATCTGATCTATAGCCAGTCAAACACATTATCAAGCCGCAGGGGATTGAAATACTTTAGAGAAGATGATTAGATTTCAGAATGACTGAAAAAAGCTGTGGATGTAGCCTGAAATAAAAAGACTGCCATTCAGAATGAACAAGGGAAAAGTATTTTATCTATGAAAGAACAGGCAACTTTACAGATGGATATAGAATGACTATTTAGACAAAGATACTTCCACAAGGTTGAGGGAAGGAGGGAGCCTTGGGTTTGTTGGTTAGGGCTCTCTCCTTGACAGTTTGTTAGTTTGGTTTTTTTGTTTCCCTTCCAAAGCAGGCCAACACCTCCTGGAAAGCAGCAAATTGTACCATCTCTTCAGGAGAGCATTTGCTGCACTAAAAAAATAATCAAAACAAGCTCACAAGCTACAGCTAGTTAAATTTTGATCAAAACAAGCTTAATTTCCAATGAAAACAGATTATAATACTTCTTTAAAGACAAAGATTCAACTTGAGTATAGCAGAAATTTAAAATAGCCTCATAAAATACAATCAGATACTACATTTACCATTCCACAGATTTTCTAAAATGGATCATCATTTTTTCTGTCATGTGATTACACGTTATTACCACTTCCCATTTCATGTCTTTCGGGAGACAACATAGAGGATATCAGACTAAATTGTAGTACTCAATGCTGCATCATTAAAAAATAGTTATTTATATATCATTTCCCCAGAGTACACACTTCATTAACAAAACTATAGTCTCCACAAGCTTTTTAATGAAATATGAGTATAATCTTAAATGCAGAAAATAACGTTCAATTAATTGTAAACATTTCTCTTATTATGTAGAAGTAAATCAACTTCCAACTTATTGATTTACAGTATAATAAAAAGAGGAACATTTGTTTTAGATATTTACCTTGAAGTGCAACTAAATTATCAACAGGAACTACTTGCATGAGGAGGAAAATTGGATTTTGATACGGATGTACCAATATACACGTGACTTTTAATGTTTCATTTTTACAAAATGTGTAAATAAGATAAATCATAGCAGAGTTTGCACTTTGCCTACAAGAGTTAAGCCAGCACAGACCCAACAGCTGAAGTCAGGTGGAAAACAGCATCATAGCAAGTCAACATTTCATGCAGCCAGCCCTGTAAAGCAAGAGGATAAAGCACACACTGTTTCTGTATCAAAACAGGAGTCCCAAACGTACTGATCTGTACTTTTGAATTCCTAGTTGATGTACCATAAATGTGTATCTCTGTGTTAACATGGGTGCCGTTGCCAAAACTGTGTCTCATCTATAAGGGTTTGCCTACTGGCATTTAATTGGCTAATAGTTTCATTTGTAGAAGAAAAAGTAAAAGTAAATTTTAGCAAGAATATAAATCAATATTTATAAGACTGAAAAACTTATATTACTGAAGAATTCTAATATTAAACAAACATATCAATAATTTTCCCTCAGAAAAACTGAAATATTTTAACAAACCGATTGTTGTACTGGACAATACTACAAGAATACTAACACCAAATTCAAATGAAGAGTAATTAGTAAATCAAACAAGTTCCCAGACACAAGAGTCTAAAAACAGTCATGGAAAAAGTAGGGTATTGTATCTTTATAATTTGCGCACTCTGTTTATTTTTTAGTCATAATAGTTAAATCTTCATGGTTAGCCATAACAGCGCCATATCAATATGGCTTCATGCAGAAAAATGTATTTAAGATAGTTGTATACATTTTTAAGATCTCACAGCTGCACCCTTTTGTAAACTACAGTAGCTGAAATAAATTTAAGAATTAATGTAAGATTGAACTCACTTCTAAACATGAGCTTAAAAATATGTTTTAACTGTTTTCATCCTCTCCATTTTACATCACACAGTGATTTTATGGCAACTGTTGGAGGCTAAATGTACAACACACACAACTCAAATTGTTGCAAACAATGACATCTGAATAAATCAAAAGAAATTTCTAATATCACATGTACATCAGAGGCAAGTTAGATCCTCCCCACTAAACAAAGATAAATTACACCCAAGTCAAACATGACTGGTCACTTCCAACTGGGAATCAGACTATCTGATAGGAGCAGCTGTTAGAACAGGCTTGACAAAATGCTTTGTTAGTACACAAGTTTAGAAATTCACATCCTTGCATTCCTTGATGTCTCATTAAAAGAAAAATATACTAGCATTTTCCTGTTACTGCCCCTTTAGGAGAAAGGCAGTGGGAAGCAGATAAGAAGTACAAAGTATTTTCTTTTGAGAAAATGAGGGAAGTCAAATATTTCTAACTCAGAGAAATGACAATGACCCCAGCTGAGCACTCTTGCATGAGTATTTTCAGGGCAGGAAATTAGAATAAAATCATTCTGACCCTTAAGAAAGCATGTTCTACAAGCAGAAGTTTAAAATAATTGTTTTTCTGTGGGTTTTTACCCCATTAATTCCTGTCACCAAAATAATTAGTTTCTCAGGCACAACAAAACAAAAACACAGAATGTTTTCAGTTAGTTATGGGTTTTATTGACCAGCTAGAATACAAATGCTGATGGACACCAGGAAATGAGTTCTGCTCGTCTTACCCTCTATAGAAACACTTAAGATCTTTTTCAACTTATTCAATGACCAAATTTCATAAAGCATGTAGGAACTAATTTTGGGAAGGTCATTTTTTTTCCAAATGTAATTTGATGTATTAGCTTGATTTAAATCAGCAGAGAAGCTGACAAAGGGGCAGCAGAAGCAAACTGAACAGTATAGTCCCATAAATCTATGAAAAGACAAAAAAATAAATTCCTACATTTGAATTTCCAAAGTGATGCAATATCATTTCAAAAATAAGTACCTTCATTAGGAAAATAAATACAAAATCCCTTGCTTACAGAATGCCAAAATACAAGCAGAACAAAAGTGAAGCCCTTGACTACTGAAATAATACACAGGGTTTTGCAAACAAACTCTTCTGTCCTGAGAGCCAGAGAAGACAGAAGAAAATAGTTACTGTTCAGGCATACTATTACCAATGACAAATCTAAACAACAGCGAGAAATACAGAACTTTCCCATCTTGAATAAGAATGCTACTGCCTACCTAGACCTCATTTTATGGTCAAAGTCTACTAGCTAAAATTCCATTATAAAAGGCTGCTTTTACACTTTCCATAGAGAATCACATTAAATATTATATGCTTACCATAAAGAAGACTACTCATATTTATCATTATATTATAATATTGCATCTAAATGCTAAAAAAGGGAAGTTGTGACCTACTTTTATTACTCTAGTGCACTCTCTCACAGAACAAGGTATCTCAGTTTTAAAGTTGGACTTTAGTTCTGAGGAATGATGGAATGGGGAATAAGGAAGTAAGTGCTACCTTGTAAAAGTAGTTACAAAAACATTATTAATGGTAAGTGTTGATAAAATCAGATCAACTTTTCTTTGCACATGGGAAAGAGAAGTAATCCAAACCATGAGATCATGGGCAATAGCAGAGACCTTTTTTGGTATTACATGGGAGATAAAAAGGTCAGCAAACTCAAATCACTTTTCAAAGTTACTTACACAATAACAACAAGCATGACAGATACTCAGTTTTTAAGGTTAATCCCCAATCTATCACCTAATGTTACACAGATGAGAAATTATTTTAAAAACAAACAAAAAAATGCCACCAAGCAAAAAGCAACAAAACCCAACTTACCTGTATGTGCATTACAAGCTGTGCTTTCTCCTTGTCCTTTCGCTCTATACATCTCTTCAGTTCTTCTACCTCTGACATTACAGCATTATGACTCAGCTTTGCTTTAAGTTCCAAAATATGTTTCTCTAGATCTTGCTTCTCTCTCTCATATCTTTCAACTACTATAAAACAGCAAGAACAGAGCAACAGACTCAGTAGAAATAGCAGCTCGTGGTAAATTAATTTTATCTCATTTAATTTTCGGCAATTTGCTTCTCTACTCAAGGCTATTCTACATCTACTGATTTTGACCAAAATATCTGTGAAAAATAGTATACCTGTATCATAACCTAATAACATTTTACTGCATGAAACAGTATTTTTCAGTTATTTTATAGGAGTTTCCACTATTCCCCCTGCATACAGCTGCTCCCCTCAAAAAAACCCCTCAAAACAACAAAAGAACCAAAGTCCCAACAAAAATGAGTGAACTAAAATAGGATGGAAGATACAGTGGGGAAGTTCTGGTGTGAATGAAATTTGGCCATCAGCTTCATGGCCAAGGTTTTATCTCACCAGAGTAATACTTTCCAATTTGAAAGGCACATTATCTGTGAATTTTATGTCTGAATCCTGCAACTACAACCAAAAGTTTTGATAAGAGTGAGCTATAAATTCTCTCAATCGGAAATTCAAAGGTCTTTAGTCATAAACAACTACAAGAGGGAAAAGAAAAAACATCTCTATTTGTCTTCTTCCCATATATCTTTGAAGAAACAGAAATAACACAGCAAGGTGAAACACAACAGCAAAATTAGAAATGTATGCGTGTATTTTAACAGTTACAGTACATTTTTATTTTCTCCATATTTTTACAATTGTTTTGATTGATAAGATCAATAGGAAAATTAAAATATGCTTTTATTAACACGAAAGGCATATTGTTTCAAATAAATTAACTTTTAAGGAGATACATTACCATGATTGGAGAAAAAATATTGAAATTATTATTTAGCATTACTTTTCTGAAGCTAAGTCACATACAAAATCTAGCTCATTTCCTGTGCTCTGTACAAGATTTGCAAAATATGGAGTCAGACTCCTATTTTAAAAATCAAGATAATTCAGAAGCTGAAGTACAAAAATACAAAAATATTTCATTAGCCAGACCAATTAAACATTCCCATAGACACTAAAATAGAGTCACTATTTCTCTATTACCTTGAGTAATACTTTCTGTGTTAATAAGGAGAAAGTTAAAGACTTTCTCTAATGCCTTTTTTGATTATGTTTGAAAAGCTTAACTACAGATAGATAATTAACAATTAATTGAAGACCTTACTAAAGTGGTAATTTAACATGAAATTATATATTAAAATTGTTTAAAGTATTTGTCTTCTAAATAAAATTATTCCAACTCTAAAACTCTAACATAGTGCAAACAGAAGCCCTGACTGCCTCATACAGAAAAATTTTCTCAACCACTCGGGAACATGTTGCTTGGAAATTCCGCCAGAAAGTCATCAGCCTTATTAACTACCCAGTCAATGACTCTTGTTATGATTTTCAAGATGGCAGAATTCAAACTGTAAATGGAGTGAAATGCAAATTTTCTGGAAAATCATTACTTAAAAATAATACACATTTTTCTTCTGTGAAAACACTATTCAGTTTGCTGAAATTGTCTCATTTGTTTTACCCATCCAAATCAAAATATTTTATCACAAATTAACTGTCATTGCTATTTGTCTGTTAATATTCAAGTGCCCATATGTATTTACCTAAATCTGAGGAATTAATTGGCTGGTTCTGTTGAAACAATAGAAGAATTAGACTGCAACTCTAAGATAAAATTAATGTTCATGCCCACTAACTAGTTAGCAGGTCTCTAGTGCAAAATATTAGTTGTACCTGCTCTAATTCTCCTGTCATCGTCTTGTACATCCTGGTAGCTCTGGCGATGCATAGCAGCATATGAAATTTGATGTTGCAATTCTACACGGTCTTCTTCTGCTCTCAAAAGCTGGGAACGAAGATCCTCAATCTAAAAGATACACACAGGCATCCCAAGTTTAATGAAAAACAGAACAAAAAGGTAAATATCATACTTTTATTAAGCGCTAAAAAAAAAATACACAAAAAATATTTATAAATAAATATTGAGAGTAGTGCAGATGGTAAAGAAAAAGACAAACTACTTCCTAATTACAGGCCACAAAGTGATTATTCAATTTTAAAGGAAATCTTTTAATTTGACCACAGTTGAGCATTAATTTCTCTAGACCAAACAAAATGCCACCATAATATATGTTGCAATCATCTTTTTACATAGCTAGTGAAAATGTCTATACAAATTTAATAAACAATATGCTTTATTTAAATTGTGCTCCTTAAAAATACAATGTATTTATTCATAAGAAACACAGGGGCTCTTAAGATTTTTCCTTCCTATCAAATATAGTATAGCACTTACAAAGATGACAACATGTAGGAAAATAGAGAAAATCCATCATGCAAAAGTTGAATTGAAGAAAAATACCTTTAATTCATATTGCCCTGGATTTCATTTGCAATGATTTAAAAGATTTTCAAAACAGCAATATAGCTATCTCAAACTTCTGTTAGATACACAAGTCAAACAACTAATGCTAACAGATGAGAATGCCAGTTGCCCCCTCCCTAGTTATTTCAATCTTTTTATCCAGCCCCTCTAAAAGAAAGATGTTTAGGAAAAAGGACATTTTTTAAACCTATAATCCAAATTCCTACAAATTTTAAGTTTAATCATATATGCATCAATAGCTATTGTTTAGAGCACACTTTAGATACTTTTTCAGGTATTTGTTTATTTACTTTCATTGCATGTTACAATGTACCAAATAACTTTTAGGTCATTGATTTATCTGATTTCACCAATTACAGCACATGCTTTGCTGAACAATGATTACTAATAGACTAGTTGTTCAAAAGCATATTATGAAAGGAAATTTCACATAATGTGTTCATGTACTGAAAACATACCACTACTATCACTACTATAATTTATACACATGAACATACACATAAAAGTTTGGAAAGCAGAAGAAGTCTAATGAGCTCAGTCCACCTACTATACACACTTAAACCTGTCTTTCTATACCTCATTTTGTCCTTCATAAAATAATGCTATCAGAGGATGAGATAGGAATATTAAACAAAAAGACTCAGACATAACATATGAAAATCTTAGGATTTTTACCACATTAAAGCAGTTACCTGATGCAAAAGAGCTTCTCTACTCCCTTCAGATTCCCCCAACTTTTTCCGTGACTGCTCCAATTCTTGCTCAAGCTTGCATTTCAAAGGATGATGAAGAAAGAAAAGCAATGTAGGCAGCATAATATAGAAGTGTATTTTAACATTTAATTTTGACACAAATTCATCCACATAAGCATCTATCTAAAATGAGATATAATGTACACAGTATTTTAATTTGTCCAAAATTTTAAGCAAACCTTCATTTGTACTAAATCCCTGCAATATTTATTTATATCATGTAAAGATAATTTTACCTACAATCTACAATTTTTTTACAATATTCTGTATCACATAAAGATACAAAGTTATTAATATTATCCAAAACAAAAATCACAAAAGCAAATTTTTACTGGGTTAAAAGTGAAAAAAATAGAAGATAAGTTTCAAAAACATCGTCCCTGGATTTGAAACATACTTTAAAACTCAAAATTAATAATGACTTCATATTTTAAGTCACCTTTGGTAAATAGTTTATTTGTAGAAGTGTTAAAGATGACATGCATTGGTCGAACTGTAATTGGTAAAATCTGTGGGGTTTCTGTGTTGTGCAAGATGATGTATTTGAATTCTTCTGGAAACAAGATGACTAAAAAATTGAAGTTCCCTGAATTTCATAAAACTGAAAGTTTACCTAAAAACATGATATTCAAAATGTGTAATCAGAAGTAGTAATCAAACTGATGACCATTAAAAAAAACAAAAAGAAAGAAACAAAAGCAAAAGCTACAAAATATTTTCTGACTTCTTCCATAAATAGTTCAAAGATACACTTGGAAATAAATACAGGTTTTTACAGCAGAAATTGTTATTGTTGAGATAGTAATCTCAAGGAGGATGCTGAGAGCCTGGCAAATGGGCAAAGTAAACAGGACCAACATTAACGGAATGAAGAGAACATAACATAAAACATTACATAAAGGCTTAGCATAAAGGGACATAACTTTGAAAGATGCTAAACTTGATGCAAGTGGAAAAAAAACCTAGGAAAAGCATAATAGAGCCATAGCATCCTGCTAGAATAGAAATACAAGAAATTTTGTCTTCTATGAAAAAAGTGAAATATGGCAACAGTTCAGTAAGAGTAGTTGATAATAACTATGGTGCAAAATAACCAGCATGAGTTCGTTGCAGGGATGAAGAAAAGCTGCTTTGAGCTGCTGCAAACAAGCAACAGCAGACTACATACAAAGTCAGAGACAAAACAGAGAAAGAAATCAAGGATAATGCCCAAGTTTTAAATCTGTTTGCCTGGCAGGATGGAAGAGTCATTAGAAGTAACATACTATAACTGAAGAGCTTTGAAAGAGAGACACAAGCTGAGCTAGCTATATTCACAGTGCTTCTGATGCGGAAAAAAATCCCACACCTGGTATTCTTAAAGAGTAAAGGAGGTTTTGTTCTGCTGGTTTCTCAGAAAAAGGAAACATATACCGTAACAGATGACACTACACACGCTATTAAAACCAAACAAAAAGGAAAAAATTAAGTCTTACTTGGTGCTTTTCGCTTTCATATTTCACAAGTTTTTTTCTCATGAGTTCTTCTGTTTCATCTGCTTTAGCATCTTGTTTCCTTAAAACCTTTACAGGAGAATAATATATTGTAAACTTCATCACAAAATTTACAGAAGCCATCATTCCAAGGCTGTTAAAATTAAAGAATCTGCTGATACATTTGAGAAAGAAGATCTAGACAAATGCTTTCTCTCTGCATCTAATATTTCTATGTAGAGCCAATGTATATTGTTATGAAAAGATAAATATAAGTTCACGTATACATAAACACACCCATGCAGAGAACAGGGACAAACACAAAGTCTAAAGAAGCACTAACATCCTAACATCCTTCCGATGTATAGAGCTGCAGACACTCAAGTTGACCCTAAACACCTTTAGATTATGGTCTAAAAGGCTCAAGAGATCCCTTTCAGATTAGCTGTGTACGTATCAGAGAAAAAGAATATATTCTCTAATATAAAGTGTTATGAAAGACAATGAACTGTAGTCAAGAAAACACTACCATAAGGTAGTGTTAGAAGTCAAAAGATAAAAAAAGGGAAAAGGTTACTTCTTCTGAATCTGGACAGACACATAGAGCCACAGAACTACAACTGAATCAACTGAAACTTCCCTGATCAAAAGTTACCAACATTGATGTGCCCTTCCTTGACAACAAAAACAAAATAAAACAAATCCATGGGAACTTTTCCCATTCCCTCTCAGACTGAGGTATGTAAAACCATATGTGTATACCTCCTAAACCATCTTACAAAAATAAAAGGCATCCAGATGGCTCTTAATCTTACATCAATTTCAAAATCTTCCATCAATTTCAAAATCTTGTCCCTCTGCAAACCAACACTACTTGCAAAATGCAGCCAATCACTGGCAAAGGAAGTATTAGACATGACAGATATTAATGACATGTAATATTTGCAACATAAACAACCGAAGTTTAGATATCTCAAGCCATAGCAAAATCATTGGCTCATTTTAAATATCACTCAGAAACAGCTGAAAGATATCAGTAGCCATATACTGATAACTTGCCATGAATTTCTGTAACTGTTTATAAATCACAGTTTTTATCTGTGCAACATGACCAAGCATTTTTCACACTAGTCACAAATCAATTAATTAGGTACCTTAGCACAAATCTTTTACTCTGATCCCATATCTTGAAGCAAAAGTACATCTATTCCTTCCATAATTACATGCTAAAACAACAACAGAACAACAACAGAAAAACAGCCTTTCCAGAAAGAAATGCCTTTTTCCCAGTCTGTCATTTCCCAGCAGCATTTTCATTTTGCATTTTAAAGGAATATCTCCTATAACAAATACCCCTGAAATTTATCCCTATAAATTGTGCCATTTCATTCAGTTTTTGAACATTTTCTCTTCACAGCATACTGGAGAGCAATTTCAGCGTATGAAAACAGAATACAAGATATTAATCAACTTCAGTGAAGCCAGGCATTCAGCTTCAGAAGTTTTTGCTTTAAAAGTAGCTTTCTGGAGAAAATAAATGGCTTTATATACTTACCTCATTCTTATAACCTCACCTCAGTAAACATAAGGGTTTCAGTATATTTTGGATTACTCTTCTGCCTAAACAGCTTACATTAAAATCTGAGACTGTGGAAGACATTAATCATAACTATGCCACTGAAAATATTATGCCACATAAAGAGTTATACTTTTAGACATACTGATCCCTAATCAGATAACAGAAGATTGTAACACATTTAAGGTATTTTCCTAAGCATTCAGTAGAGATTTAAATCTATCATTCCAGTCAACTATAAAACTCAGCATTGCACACATTATACTCAAAAACTCTCTTGGGAGAAGTCCCAAAAAGCAACACGAACAAAAGTCTAAGATCATCTCTTCAGCTAACGCTGGTTTTGCATTACCCAAGTTGACTAGGTTTTTGTTATGGTTTTCAGGTTTTTTGTTTATTTTTAATGACCAGAAGTACCAGTTCAAAACAGCCTACTTGGTATATATGATGTCTGTTAACTGCAATCAACCATCAGTTTTACAAAATTAGAGGTTTTGTTATAGACAGTCAACTTCAGGACAACTTTATTTTTTGCACTAAATAAATAATTAACATAGTACCAAACATGCATGTTTTCATGAGCAGATTTGGCTAGAGATGTCAGAATCATAAAGAAAATACTACAGCTGGGCTGGATTCAGGAATACTAGTAAAATTTTCAAAGATTATTCCTGCTGAAAGCAAAAAATATCTCTGCATCAGTAGCACATCCTAATTCCCAGAAGAAACCATGGAAATAAATACACCATTTCAACTTCACTGACTGATATTCAGGCTATTAAATAGGAATCATTTCAAACAAAAATGCATCCCTTACTATAACTGATACTATAAATATAACCTTCGGCTTTATTTTCTGCATATTGTAAAAACAGCCCATAGCCATTTCATTTTAAGGAAAAAAAAGAGTTAATATATATGGATAGATACAGATAGATATCCCAGAGTTAAAATACTGCAAAAAAAGAAGAAATGTGACAGTAAATGAAACATATTATATGTGTACTGCTTGGATTGTGGAACATGCATTGTACCAGTAAGTGTCAGGTAAACAGTTAATCAAAATGACATAAGGAAATGGAAACATCTGGTCATCCACAGCCAGACAAGTGTCAACTGTCACTGACAATTCAGAAAATGTACAGGTAATAGTTAATTCTGTGTTTTGCCTCCTTCCTGTACTCCCCTTTAAAAAAGTCTCTCTTGTTTTGTGCCACACTTGTTTTTTCTGCACTAAAAATCACTATAGAAGCTTTCTCTTGGGAGAGGTAAAAGGAAAAAAAACCCAATATGTAAACATCCAACTTCTTTGATTTCATTTGTTGTCCCCAAAGAAGGGGCTGAGGAAGTCAAATGTCAAAAAAGGAACTAGGAAAAAGATGCTAAGGACAACAGTTCAAGCACACATTCCCCCCTGATGGCTCCCAAACAGCAGGCAGACACTGCCCAGAGAAGCTGAAGCACTGAGGAATGAGAACAGACCTACAGTCAACAGGATTCTCCTACCAAGTTCCTCCTCTGAAAGCATTAGTGTCCAGGTTGGTCTGGAAGAGACTGCCAAGGAGGTTGATGAGGCCTTGGAGGGGGCAGGTATACAGGAGGCCACAAGGAGGCAGAGAACTTCCGTGTGCAAAGGTCTTTAGAGCATGGCTTTGGGAAGGACCAGCTACAGGTTCCACTGCCTGCCTAAGTGAGCAGGCTAGATGAACTTTTGATTTGACCAAGGAGAGCAATTCTTACAGGTCTTTATAAAGAGTTCACTAGCATAAGACAGCATTAGAATACAAATGTAACTGGTATACCCCAACTGAGCATACCTCATCCACATACACAGAGGATCTGTTGAATCCCAAAACTTCAAAAACATAACTTACTGCTTCATAGATTGATTTTTCTTATACACGAGGAAAACTATCGGGATGATTGCGGAACAACTCAAGTTCTCAATCTTTCCAACTTATGATAAACTTTCAAGAGCAAATCATAACTTCTACAGCAACTTGAGCCTACTAACTTTTCTTAAAGTTTGGGTTTTGGTCTCAGTTTGGTTTTGCTGTGTTGTTTTTTTTTTTAGACAAAAACAGATTTTTTGAAAGCTGTGTACAGACCACCAACTGAAGCTTGCTCTTTCAAAATGAGACTGATCAGTGAGTTTTTCATACTATCACATATAAGCAGAAGAGCCTCATGCCACAGCTTGAAGTAAGGCAAGAATGTATCACATCCTAATCTGAATGAAAACACTCTCCCTAACTTGCTACATTAGTGATTAGCATGGCTCCAAGTAGCTACCTAACCATACCGGTCAGGCAGTTAAAAAGAGACTACCTAGCTATTTCAGCGACAGATATGTATGAGACTTGCTCATGTTCCAAGCAAGAGCCAGATTCAAACTACAATCAAAACAGAAACCATTGGCCACAAGTGGCATAGCACAGAGCCAAAGAGCAAGTATCAACGATATCCAGGTGACTCAGAGCACAGATCAAGTTTATGTTTGTCTAAAAAGATCAGTGATAAAGATACGCAAAAAACAACATTCAATAACACTGTTGACCATCAGTTTACCCCACTCTCTGTCCACCAGCTTCTTGCAGTTCACGGTATTTGTAGTGGGAGGCAAACAGAATCTAAGTATACAGCTGCACAAGGAGAAAGTTAAAAAATGCTTCCTGGCCTACCCAAGTTACTAGGTTAAGACATAACTGTAGTCACTGCCTTACCACAGCCAATGGATCCAAAAGGCTCAATAAAGATGATTCTGTTCACCTAAAGCATGTCAAGCATGAACACATGGACATTTCACCAAAATCCAGAAAGCCAAGCACACAATTTTGTAAAGTTATCCAGGACATCCAACGCACAGAAAAGAATGCAAAGAAAATATTTTTAAGAATGATATTTGATCTTGTTTTAGAAAACAGATGTATAAATGCAAACAAAAAATAAGAGGTGATGGTGTCTTTATATTTAAAGAAAAAGAAGCACTGAGGAATCTCAAAATAGTTTTTCATTTACACAACAAATGCAGTTGTTAAAGCAATTCCTGTATACATGCCAATACCCCGGTAAGAAAAGAATATTTGTTCTTTTTTCCAATCAGAAACATGTTTATATCAGGAATATTAAAAAATTAAGATATATGATTTGCATTAATTTGTTTGAAAATTTCTATTTTCTAATTTGCAGTAATTGCTGTTTAAATGTACCAATACACACTAAGGTAAAAGATACATAAAATGTACAGAAAATAGTTCTTATATAACTACACACAGAAAGGCTAAAGACTCAAAGTATAAATGCAAATTTAAAACTTAAAGGTACAAAATTTTATATGACAAGCTTTCTTAATGGTCAGTATATGCCTAGATATCTTCTTGGTTCATAATGGGTCTATGATTACCATTAATAGTACAATACAAAAAAGTTTGCACATTATACAAAAAACTGAGAGAAAGAAAAAACAGACAAGAGGAAGGACAAAATAAATGTATCAGCATATTCTGCTAGATCCTGAAAATATATAATTTAACAAATGCAATTTAGGAAGGTGATTCTCTTAGGACGGTAAAACACTGACAAGTAGTGGTCAGTTACAGGCACTGCACTTTACTGAAAAAGTAATAGCATTTAACCCTCACAAACCTCACAGGATTTCTTCATTAGAGCAACTACTAATCTTCTGCAAAAGTCAAATTTGATTTGGTTTGAAATGTGTAACAGGGAAACTAATGAAAAAAATTTATCATTAAGCAGCAACAAATGCTTTAAATAGTATTTATCTGTAAATCATTCAGATCGTATTAAATGACAAGATGTCAAAACTCAGCACAAACACTAGCCTCCTTTACAGTAATCTTACTTGGGAAGCTTCTTAGAGAAATAAATGAAAACAGAAGTGGACTTCAATAGAACATCATGTCTATGCAATGATTACCGCAAGACTGAGGCCATTCTCAGAATTAAGAGTCCATCTAATTCACAATTTGAATTACAAAGGACAAGAAACAGAATAACAAAATAACAAGCTCAAAATTATGCAGAAATATGTTTCATCCAAATAACAATTGTAGCAAAATATTTATTTACTTTATTCTCACTAGGCTACACAAAAGTGCACAAAGCAATTCAAATACATTCTTCCTAAAATACAGCAACTTAAACTGTATTTTAGAAAGGGGCTCCTCAGGAAAAATAAATTACAAAAATAAAATAGAATTTACAGAAGAAAGGATTAAACCATCTTAATTCACAGCTGGATATCTTTGGGGAATAGAAGGTCAAGGATGTACTTAGTATTTCATATTCTTTTTGCATTAAATTCAAAAGATGAGCTACCAAGAATAAAGGTACCCAGCCTGAAGGCTCATGATCACATAGACTGTGATCATTCATACGATTTATGAAAGATCATATGAAAATTCTTTGAACTACATTTGACTCCATTCACTTGAATTCAAGTTGTCTTTCTAAGGAAACTATGGCAGTGTCAATGTATCTTTAGAGATTATAAGGCATCGTCCCTTTAAAAGCATAAAATAAGATTGTTTCATTCTGCAGATAACACTATCAAATCAATACATTGCATTAGGCATCCCTTCCTCAGCCTGAAGAATCCAGAAGGGGACATAGGCATGTTAAAGAGCAAGGAAAACCGAAATTCAGCACTCTAGTTCTTTTCACCCACTAGGGCATCAGCTGGGGGAAAATGAAACAGCAAGTCTTTCTGAAATACTGGCAGAAGCATTCCAAGCCTTTTGATAAACATTACTTTTTATCGATACCAAAAAAAGGCAACTCATCTTCTAAAACATGGTATCTTTAAACAGTCTCTAGCTTTACATGAAATACATAGTATCATGAGCAAGGTTCCTCAGTATCACTGCACAGTATAAGGCCATCCCAAAAGCTGTTGCAACAGTTAAAGTGAAAACCAAGGAATTGCATATTTCTTCTCAATTATAGTATCCTATCGCAGACAGATAACATTGCAAATCATATCTTAAGTGGACTGAAATAGAAAGTCGCACTATGTTAAGACGCAGATTTTCCAAACAGGAGTAAAATCAAAAAGAAATAAGTGTTTTTCATACATTTTCTAAAACACGTAGAAAAAAAGGTAATAGCTGTCTCAAATTTTAATTTATGTCCTAAAGATTTCTATTTGTCTCCTAAACAGTATTTTATATTTCATCAGGTATTGTTGAATTAAACTGGAATGCAATGAAAAGTTGTCTAGGACTACAGTTTTTGATTGCTTGTTGAAATAAATTAAAGTGTTCATTTGCATGAGCAAGTAAAGTTTACATTTTAGAAAATAAAACATTTTAATTCAAAAAACCCAGCTAATGACTTGCTTTTGTTTGCTTGGGTTTTCAGGAAGGGCGGAGGGGGTAGGTCCTTAGGAGATTTGTGGCAGTTACCAAAAAGGTCTAAATATAGTCAAGACCATATAATGAAGGACTTGAGACTGTGCTTGGCATTATCTGGTCATCAAAACAATGTCAGCTAGACTGAGAGTTAAAAAATGTGCCAAAGATACGAGCACGTTTGCCAGTTTGACAGGTACAGGCTCACAAATGCAATATTTTCCTAACTGAATCCTAAGCGGAAGGGAAGATCTCATTTGCATACCTCCTGTAGCTGAAGAGACACATGTCCCAGCTGGTCCTGGCGCCTTTCTACGAGCTGTCTTTCAGCACGCATTTCTTCCTCTATCTCCTGAAGTCTTCTCTCTACCCGTTCTGATACCTTCAGAAGGGAAAAACCCATGCTGTAGGAAATTAGTGTGCCTTTTAATAGATGTGAAGACATTGATAGCAAAAATGTAAACAGAGTATGGGGCAAAAAGGAAAGAGAACATAATTTGTATTTTATTAAAGCAGATTTAGAATGGTAGAGATAATAACCAGTTATAGCAGTGAGTAGTCCAGAAGTACTCAAGCAGGGAACCAAAATGTTATCTTGCTTGCAGTATTCTCCTTGAGGGTTATGCATATTTTTTTCTCTACAGTGGTGGTTCTACTCAAGCGTTAAATATCTCATTATCAAAGTTAGAGCAGCCTAATGTGAAGTCACAATACAAAGTCTTAGCTTCTCGGTCACAAGCCTGATTAACCTCTAGAGGGACATTTCTTTCACATCTCCAGCCTGCAAAACAGACCAATGCTTGCCTCTTTCATGATCCAAAATAAGTGAGCAAAAAGTAGTAAACAAAGTATATGGAAATGACTGCAACAACACAAAATAATGACATCACTGTAAGCCTTTTCCCAATATTTTGTGAGTCCATGTACTAACTAATATAAAGACATTTGTGTTTATTAAAGCAACTTGGATTATGAGTATAAAGGCTTAATTAGACTAGAATACCAGAATTACTTCACTTTTGCAATTCAAGCTGCTGGCAGACAGCACCCTCTTGAGGCAGCAAACTAGATTTATTTGTTAAAGATTAGCAAGAAAAATATTTGTGTATTGTTTCCTCCCTACATTAAAACTAATTATTTTAAGTGACCACTAGAAAGCAATATATCCATTACCAAATGATATTTAGATAAAAAGCGAAAGATAGAGATAAAAAGAAATAAAAAATAAAACACCATTTGACTATTAGCTTTTGATCTATGTGGAGGTAAGCTCTCATCTTTCTCTATTAAACACACTTCTACTACCACTAGGCATATGCATGGATAGAAAATTTTATCATGAGCAACACAACGCAGGCAGCAACAGAAACACAAGGCTACACTTACATTCTGGGCTTCACAAGGCCTAATAAACAAAATACTCTTCCTTTACAACAGAATATATCTCTCAGAAAACACTTCTTGTTTGTGCAGTCAGATGAACAGCCACCTTACAGTCTGGAATACTGTATTTTTCTAAAACCATCAGGAGATGCCTGATACTCCATTTAAACCACACGTTTTCATGAAGTAAGTTATGAAAGCTCTGCAAACATAATCCAGAATAATTACTTACTAAAACCTAATGTATAAAAGATAAAGACCACATCACAATGTTTGTTTTGACAAGTATTACTTAGCCTTACTTCTCGGAATTTATAAAATACTCCAGGCTAACAGAAACAATGACACTATGTAGTAGGAACAGAAAAGAACACTGTCATTAAACTTGCTCTCTCTTTGCTGAAAGCCAGGAAATAAGCTGTCATCCTTTCCCCCATACATATCTAACATAAAGAAATGAAATAGTAATGCTTTAACATTTTTTAAAAAAAGTTTTGACTATGTGTTTCTGAAGACAGAAGCTTTCTCAGCTCTCTCATGTACCTTTTCAATGAAGCATTTTCTTAATAGCAGCAGAGCTATTAAAAAAGAAAACATACGATTTTGACTTGACAGAAGATTCAAAAGTAACATCACTCCCAAAGATGACATTCCAAAGGAGAGTTCAGTAACTTCTTCACTGTCATGGGTCTAGCATGCAGGGCAGATAACATGACAAGAGGCAGCACTAGACAGGTTTTAGACTACTGCGAAGTTCAGGTTTCATTATAAATTATCACTAACTCAGAAAAAGTAAGGAAGTAACTTTTTGAGGTGATTTGTCTTATCTCTGACTTCCTTCAACTCACCCCAGAATACAATTGTTGTGTTATTTCTAACAAAGTACTACAGAAGATAGATTGTACGTCATTATATTTGTCATGGAAATTTCAGTTACAGACATAATCCTCTCTAACAAGCAAACAAAAAACCCCCCACAACCAACACAAACCACCAAACATTTTGATGCTACTTATAACTCCTATTTGTTTCCCATATTTTGTACATTGGTATGGTGTTGGTAACACCTTGGCACTTCAGCAATCACTTTAATCTCACTTCACTTTAATCTCCCACAAGAATTACGTTCCCTGTTTTTGTAGTCTCTCTGACCTTCCTCAGATTGTCACAGAGCCTACGGCATAACACAAGAGGGACTAAAAAAAATTAGAAACAGCTGTAAATTTATTAATTAGTACATGCAGAGTCAACTTAAAAACATACCTGTCTTCCTTTGTTCCAAATTACCCTGACTCAGGACAACATTTTTACCATGGAAGCATGTATCTTGACCTCTGAATGTTATCAAAGATCTTAGTGTAGACAACTCGTTCACCAAAGGGCAGTACCAAGAATATGGAGGCTCTACACAATAACATGAAATACTAGCACTTACTGCATTCCGAACACATTAGAATGTGATTTCAAGCATGCATTTTTAGCAACACAGACTATCTGAGTAATAATGATACTAGAGCTGTGTCTCCACATACAGACAGCTTTCAGGTAGCAGCAAAGCAGCAAAATCTATGAAAACAGATAAAGCTATCAAAAAGTTCCTCCCTTCCCCTGCAATTAAACAGAAAGAACAGAATGTCCTTTTTAAAACTAGGGTGACATTTAAGTCATGCAGCTAAATACAGTCTTGTGGAAGATGCTGGATGTTTACTGTACAAAAAATACCACCCTACTTATTGAATTTCTGTCCTGTTTTTCAGCTTTTCACTGTTATTTCTAGTGTAAAAATCCAGTTAACAGAAATCCATTTCAACAGATTTTCGCTGCTGTTCTTGTTACAATCCATTCTATCATCAATGCATACCTGAAGCATAAGTATTAAAATCACAAAAGGAGCAAACTTTTTTCAGGGATATAACTTTAAATATTGCTAAACTTTTCCTTCATGGCAAATGTGCTGTATATGTGTGTTATACAGCACAAATATGTGCTGTAACTTTTACAAGGCACCTGAGCAGTACCAAAAATCCTTATACCAGTTCCTCTGACAATCTGACAATAATCCTGGCCCTGTGAGATATTATAACCACAGTAACTCCATGCAAGACCCATTTCACTTAACATTGCTGTTTTTTTCAGAGGCAGTCTACAATCATTTTATAACAGCACTATCTCAATTAGGCATCTACTTAACTAAACTATGCTCTGATGAAGTTGCTTTTTATGTATAAAGATCAGCATCTTGTGATATTTGGGATGTGTTTCTATCCAAGTGATTGCAACAAAATATCCAAGAGGGCTATCTTCTATAACCATAAAGTAAGTAAATAGTCTTTCAATTGCTTATATGCCTGTCTAGCGAATATCTAAACCCTTTTCAAGAATAAACGAATCTCACAAAACGTCTAGCTGAGAAAGATTTTGATACAGAGAGTTGTAGAACCAGAAAGGCTTTTTAGCAAACCTGCACCTAGATTCTCAAGTACAAGGCCATAGGGAGTGCTTGACTTAAAACAGGCATCCAACTATGACTGAGTCACCACCTTCAATGTCATCTGTTTTTTATACTGGGATGGAAAAGCTCTCTTTATAGGTAAAGTACTGTGCTTTGATTGTGTTGTGTGAAACTTAAAGTATTCAATTCAGCATCAAAAAGGCTCTAAGAATCATAAACTCTAATGAAAATAAGTTCTGAACTAGTAACTCAGAAGAACTGTAGTGACTTAGACCTTTATTATCACACATCTACATACAGGGAATTTTCAAACAGCCCCGAAAATACCAAACTGTAAGAATTTAGATATACATCTCTAAAAAAATAAAGACTTAAGGACACTGAACTGAAAAAAATGTTTCTACCGTGAGCTCATCCTCTGAAATTATCAAGATTTCAAGTTGACAATTTATTGCCAAGAATCATACAGCAGAATATAAATATAAGGATGGTAATGCTTGAGGTGATCAACACTTCCAAGTGAAGTCATAAAGGCACTAAGGACAAACGTTCCTGCACAACTTTGCATAAGGAAGTTTTGAGAAAAAAAGTATTTTGTCTTACCCAACTCACTTTCACCAATGGCAATCAATTCTGAATTAAGTAATCTCATTAGAAGAATTCCTAAATGCATACACATAGTAAAGGATGTCAAATATCTATGATAACAGACCCTAGTTTCTACATGCAGTCTAATCTCATGCTTTGCTATGCATAGCATGAGTTATTTTTACCCTTATTATATTATATAATATTTATCCATATTAATTCCTCTCTTTTGCATTTACCTCATCTCACTGATTCTGCCAGCCTTACCAGGTAATAGGAGATCACTAGACTTTGAACAACAGCAAAGGATCCACACCTGGGACTGGAGAGCACTGGTAAAACAGCAGTGCACAATGTTGCTACCACCGGGCTTTTTAAGTGGTGGGGAATTGGCTGGACACAATATTGTCAGAATTTTTCAGCCCAAGAAGTAACACTCTGAAAAGCCTGTGAAGAAACTGAACAACCTCCCAAGTTAAAATTAGGTATGGAAAAGTAGTTAGATTTAAAAACCAAACAAATAATTACCCTACAACAACTAACAGAAAAACCCAAGACAAAACACATCAACCAAAACACACATACACAAAATAACCAAAAAAAAAAAAAAACTCAAAAAAATCCAGATCACCAAGAAAGTGGCAGCTCCTCTCACAATATATAATCTATTTGGAGAACCCCTTGCTATAAGATCATAAAGATATGCAAGTTATAACAAAGACTGGACAAGTTCCAAAAAAACAAATCCACAGAGGGTTTATTACTCAGTACAGAAAGCAGACAGATCACTTCCAGACCAAGAAGCTCCTAACTCATAGGTGATTAGACTTCTGTTGTACAGAATTATCATTAGATGACTTTCCTTTTTAATATTGTGTGCTAAACTTCCACTTTTTGGCCACATGGCTAGATGTTTCCTAATGACCTGTTTCTTCTGCAAACTGAACCCCAGCAATTCTTTTATCTTTTCAAGGAAGTCTTTGAATTAGTGGCCTTTTTTATTTTTCCCCCCTTTCTTCCCTCTCCTCTTTCCAGTCTTCTTTCCATTTGGCTGATGTTCTTCATAAAGTCAGTAATCAGCAATGAGCAGAATATTCCAGGTGAATTCTTACTAGTCCTACACATAAAAAGCATCTCAGTGCAGCTTACTGCAGTATTTGTGTCGTCACTCAAAGAATATCAGTAAATATTTCAGTTTTCATAGCTTTATTGCATGATAATATTCCCTCCCAACTAAGAGATTTACTCTTCTGATATTGCCCTTACCATTAACAAACTAGAGATGACTTCCTTGTTATACTTCACCTCTCTCATTTTTTGCTTCTCTCAGGTCAAAAGTTGTAACCTTCAATTTTACACCTTGAAACCCTACTGTAGGAGGTCAAAGAGCTAGTTATCTCTTTCATTAATGAACAGACAGTGGATGCCTCCATTCCAGAGGACTGAGAAAGGTTTGTTTCTCCCATGCCAAGGCACTGAATAGCTGCAATGTAGCCAGCTGTAGCAGCTATTTTCTTGAGAACCACCTTGGTTAAAACTGAGTTTGCTAATTTCCTGCTACATGAAAGAGAAAAAAAGTAAGTATACTTAGAAGTCTGCTACAAGAAAAACACAGCATTTTGTAAGTATCAAAAATTCTTTATCAGATAAACTTATTTTATCCTACCAGGCTACTAGGAAAAATCAAAATTAACATTCTAAAAAGACAACCCCATCATACTTTTCTACAAAGTCTGACAAGGCAAATCTTCTTTCCCTGATGGACTCTATCATATCAAGAACAAAACGGGTACAGATAGTGTCTCTTGAATCACTGTCCAACTTAATCTAGAGTCAGGAATTTACACAAGTACATTTATTAAGTCTGCAGGTACCAACAAGTGGTCTATGCCAACAACATACTTATCAGTGACAAACACATCACTACAGCCCTTGACAGAGCATTCAGTACCAATTCATGCGATTTCAGAACAAGATAAACCACCTATGGGAAAATATGCACATATAACACTTGCTCTGAAAAGTCACCTTTGCTACAGTAAATGCTAACATAAAGCATACACTCAAGCCTTATGTGCCAAGAGCTACCTACAGGATTCTCACCTACTAATTACTGGGGTGATTCTTAACTTCTCTTGTCCCTACATCAACATGCTGTTTGACTTGGATCTCAATAGCAGACCTCTTTCAGATTTAAGTAACCTAGACTGCAGTTAGTCTGCTTCCAGCAGATACAGGAGACAAAAAAGAAAAGACTGTCATGGTTGTCCTGCCTCCTTTGTGATATTTTGTCATGAAGCCTTCAGAGAAGAGTGCAGCCCAAAGAGACTCCTTCAATTTTACTACAGAGATGATAAGGATTGACAAGGACAGGGAGAGAGGGAGGGCGGGAGAGAGGGAGGGCGGGAGAGAGGGAGAAGAAACAATAGTATTTATCATCATAACATGGGAAAGCTTGTATCTTTCCAAAGGTACCTCCAACAATTGTAACAGCACTCCAACCGATGTATGAAGTTAAAAAGCAGCTTCTCCAAGGCTGTCAATTTTGAAACAGAAAAATTCAAAATACACACACAACTGTAAAACACTTGCACTTAAAACAAGCACCTGAAATATAGAATTTGTCTTGCTGATTTCATTATTGAAGGGTAACATTTCGACAACCAATAGCAGCCCAAATAAGATCATGATCAGATACATATATCAATGTGTGATACTAACTAACAACACACACATAAACTAGAAGCCCACATCTTGCTCAGAATAATAGATACAAATAATCCTTTTAATGTAAGTCACACTCACCATTTCTTGTCTTTGGGACTCAGTGAGCTTTTCAGACAATTCTTCTAGAGTCTTTCTTAATTCAACATCAGTCCTTCATATAAAAATATAAGTTAAGACAATATTCTACAGTGCAAAACTAAGTAACACCCGTGATAATTTTAAGCAGCAACAACCCTGCCGAATTTTTTGCTACTTCAATTTGTTCTACAGCCTATTCATAACAGATCATACTCTATTCATAATAATTTATAGCATAATTAGGAACAAGCCTCAAGTGGAAAATTCATGATAAAAAGCATTCCCATTCCTCAAGTGAAGAAACAAACGATCTAAATATCAGCTAGGTATCAGGTCAACAAATACAAAATTATGGACACATCTACACAGTCCTTTTGAACAGTAGCTCCCTACTAGGATTTAACAGTCTAATTGCTATTGAACAAAGCATCACATGTTGAGAAAGTATATACATTATGGCCTGCAGGAGAGCTTGCCCTGAAGGGACTCCAGTAACGAGAATAATCTAGGAGCAAAGCTGAAATAAAAGAAATTCCCCAGTCCTGGTCATTTTGTGGATATATTTTAAAAAGCTGAGGAAAGCCCCATATATTATACAAATTGGAATAAGTAGGCATTACTTATAAATACTGCACAGGATGAAATAAAACAAGCAGTTCATAATCCTGCTTTCATCTACATGTTGCACAATCTCTCATTCTCCCCATAATTATTTTTTGAAATAAAAGAGTTTAAGAATTTTTTTTCACACTGTTCTTCACATGGAGTTATAATTCTGTTTGTACCGATTTCTTCTTGAAAGCTCACGACTGATGTCATCTCCCAGGCGAACTTGTTCACTGCTGAGATCTCGAAGAGACTGGTGGAAAGAATGCAGCTGTAAATAAAAGTAAACAAATTAAGCCAAGGCTTAGAAACGCTTTTTTTGTGGGATATTCCAAAAATACATATCTACACATATACACACTTTAAAAAATAAAGCAGATAAAAATAACCTAAAAAATAATAAAACTCCATGAACTGTAGTTGAGCCTGGACAACTGGATGAGGCTTGTGCACTTCTATTTCAACCCACCCCTCACAATACTTGCTCATTGTAGCTTAACTTTCAGTACTTTATTTGCTCAATCAAGTTTCCTAACAATGGTTTTTTTCTGTGGTTGAGAGCTTAGACACTCTAGCACCTCTTTAACCTAATGCAAAGCAAATTGAAACATCTGAACAAGTAATGTTCAGGAGTAACATATTTCATGCTAATAGATACTAGTATTGGTAAAACAAAGTTCTGCCCAGCTATATATATGCTACTATAAAGAGATTACATAGGAACTTGAAACAAAACAAGCAGAACAGCATAATGTATTCAGGAACTACCAAGAACAGGTATTTTACCTTGCACAAGACTTTACACACTATTTTTTTCAGATCTTTGGGAAAAAAAAAAAAAAAAAAAAACCAAAAAAAAACCCAAAAAAAACCCCAAAACCACAGATCTACTTTCCTCTGTAAAACCTCCCATTTTCCCCATTCAGCAGGCTCCCAATTTATCATCAAGGTTTTAGGGAGCAAATAAAAAAATGAATAGGTCATTCACTCTTCATGAGATAGAAAGGGACAGTTAATCCATACTAATGCAACCAATTGCTGTCAACAATTCCATGGCCAGGATTATTGTTATGAAAAAGCCTAATTTATAATATTCCTTTGTTCTGTGCCCTAGATTTAAACCTGGATCTTCCACCAAGCTGACTGCCCTCTACACAGCAGACAGGCACGACTACCTCCCCTGTGTGATTTACCAGAAATTTCAACCTGACCTGAGAGACTTTGAAATAACACATCATTTTTTCAAAATATGTGTGTATGTGCTAAGGAAGGAGAGGGACTTAAATGTGTTAAAAGACCATTTGGCTGAAAAATTACTTCAGCTAGAAAAAGTCAGAATGGGAATTAAGAAACAGTGGTTACAGAAAAAAGAAAAAGCCACAACTCTAGTTAAGCAGTATTGCTTTATCTGTAATTTCTACCTATAATGATCAATGGCTACCTCTAGTTCATCATTCCTCAAAGCACTACACTCTTCTCACTAAATACTTAATGAAAAGAAAAAAGCCATATTCACTCACTGAAAAGCAAGAATAAGGAACAAACTAGCAGTTATCATCAAAACTGGGAAAAAAGCTATTTGCCTACATAGTTCCTTTAATATAAAGAACTTTGTATGCATTATAGGAACTCCCTAGAATAAAATTTCCAAGATATTTATAGAATATCTAGAAACAATCTAAAATAGTCCCAAGGATTTTGGATGGTTGGGATGAAAGACTTCCATATAATATTATTTCCTTCCAAGGGTTATTTTCCACACTTACTTTGGGAGAGGAAGGAGTGAGGAAGGAAAGAACTAGACTGAAAAGACAATGAAAGAGGGTTAAATAAAAGTCTAAAATGTTAATAGATTACCAAAAAGTCAACTGAGAAAACTTGTTGTAGTTAAGTTTAAAATTATATGGAACCTGAGACTGATTTAATAAAGTCAATATGAATACCTTACAATCAGCTTCTATAATATTAGTCTCCATAAATTCACTCAAGCAAGTCTAGCCACCCTGTCTGAAAAAGCAAAAGCAGGTAGTGAAATCTCCTCTCTACCTGTAGGAAAACAGAAACACTACAATCTTATCCATTAAAGTAATTAATTTTTTTTTTCTGAAGTCTGCAAGGAGATAAAAGTTAAGGTTATGAAAATTACCTCTCCTCATCATTTGCCTGAAATACAGGCTCAAATTGTCCCACTCACAGGTCAGACCAAGAGCTAAGATGAAGAATTATCTGGCTCAAAATCAATCCAAGCTACATTGAAGTAAAAGCAAAAGCACTAAGACACTACACCATTAACTAAAGCAGAATAATTCCCTTCGCAGCCTCACTGAACTTCAGCATGAAGTTAAATGTTAATTGGCTGGAAAGGACCTCTGGAGATCATCCCATCCAAGCCCCCTGCCAAGGCAGGGTCACCTAGAAAAGGGGACACAGGAACTTGTCCAGGTGGGTTCTGAATGTCTCCAGACAAGGAGACTCCATAACCTCCCTGGGAGCCTGTGCCAGGGCTCTGCCACACTCATTGTAAAGTTCTTCCTCACACTGAGGTGGAACTTCTTGTGTTTTACTTTATGGGCATTGCTCCCTGTCCTGTCACTGCACACCACCGAACAGTCTGGCACCATCCTCTTGACACCCATGTCAGAGATATTAATATGCAGTAATGAGACGCCCTCTCAGTCTTCTCCAGACTAAACAGGCTATTCAGAAATTTTTTCTTTTTTTGTCATTAAGACAGCCTAAAAAGCAGGGAAATTATTTTCATATTTTACTTTTGATATCACTACCATCTGCATCTTTTCCTCTACAATGATTTACATGAAACATCATGACAGATACAAGAGGTAGTCACCTCTTGTAATGAAAAAAGCAGGTAACACTGAAAGCAGAAATCATAGCTGAAACATCCTTAGCTGCATCCTCAGAATCACCTCATTTAATGTAAAAGCAGAGTCTGGTGACCACTTATTGCCTGTTTGGACCAGCAACTCCCATTAGTGCTCTGTACCTGGTCCCCATTATCTGCCTCATGGACAAATCGCACACTCGCAGATCTAGACCTCCGATGTTTATTGCCCTGAGACTCTCCATAATCCCGGAGAGGAGAAGTGGGCAGGAAGCGGCGGTTGCCTGCAGGAGACATGAGGTAAAAAAATAAGCAGGAAGACAAAATTTTGTATGCTAAGTTTTTCATTTTGCTTCACGAAAAATGCATATTTCATCCTGACAATATCCTTCTAGGTCACATTACAGACAAAACAACTACTGAATTACATAACATGCATTTGACTCTTTGAACTCTTCTCAGGATTCTTCTTCAATTTAAACATTTCTTACCCATGACATAAAAGTATTCCAAAAAGAGGAATTGTTTCTCCAAGAAGTAGTTTTTCCTCAAATTTTGTTTGTCCAACCAATCACTTTTTCCTCCACATAAACCTATCAGAGCTTCAAACTATTATATTTCACAGCTTTTACATAAGAAAGAAATTTTTAGAACTTTCTACTAAAATATATTAAATACTACTTCTCAAAGGAATACCCCTCCCAAACATACCTTTTCTCAAAATAAAATTAATTTTCTGAGGCAAACAAGGAAAAAACCCTACTCTTTTATGGGTCATAAATAATTTCTGGTTTTTCCTTTTCCACTGTTTCCAAACATCCATAATCCCATGCATTTAAAATTTAAATTCCCTTTTTGCTATGAAGCAAGCTTCAGAACCTGCAATATCTTTTGGATTTAGCATTAACTTGCATGTACCTACAACTCATGCAGTGGAAAATCAATTTTCTCAGCTGAAAGAATCAACATTTCATTTAGATTTCTTGGGATATCAGCAGAAAATACTAACAGAAACAGAAAGCTGGAAAAATTTACCGCATAAACAACTGCATAACTTAAGGCAGGTCTCCCAAATTTCTAAACTCAGTTTATTTGAAGTAATCAGCGATGACTTTCCTTCAGACAATCTCTACACATTTTTCCTAATTTCCTCTTTGCATAACACAGCTGTATGACACAATTCAAGCACACTCAAGCCCTTTAAGTATTTTACCTGATGTTCCTTCTCCATCCAGGTCACTGGGATATAAACTTGAGAGAGATGCACTTCTCATTCCAGAGCTTCGTGTTAGTCGCTGGCTCCTTAATTGACCTATCGATTGCTCCAGTGTTTCTTTTAACTGCAGAAAAGTTATAATTTACTGAAATATGAACACAAACTTGTTTTTTAAAAAGCATGGAAAATATTATTTCTTTGAAAGTCATTAAGAGAATAAAAGCTATTTTTAAGCCAAGTACAGCTATGAATTAATAAGGGCTTCTCTTCAATATCTCAAATATGACATTCCTGTAATTATAGCAAAATACGCTTCCAACATTGGCAGCTTCAAACATCAAGTTTCTTAACACATGATATACCACCATGAAAAAAAAAAGTTAAGTCTCCTACAACCAAAATAAGACCTATTTGCCAGCAATGCTCATTAACAGTCCCGCAAAATCCAGAAAATAACTTCAAAGAAATTATTTTTTACTGGAATTTTTCCACCAGCCCTACCTGGAATCAATTTTACACATGGCTATCAAATTTCCCAAAGCAGCTTTACAGAAACCCCCATTTTTAGAAGTTTCACTTTGAGGAAAAGGAAGCCATTCCCAATTTAAGAGTATAAAACTAGCTATATTCAAAAATTATTTCTTCATTTTTCAAATTTACATCTTGTTTTTTACAATTGCATTTGTTAACTTTGGTTCTTAGCCACTAGCTTCGTCACACCTTTATTTGACAATCCACAAAACATCAGCTTCTAAAGGTTCTTCTTTTTCTAAGAGAAGCTTGTAAACAATGGTTAAATTGATGCTTTATTCCTTCAGAATTATACACTGGCTTGGATCTCTTTCTCTGAAGAAAACAGCTTTCTCTTCTACATATTTGCTTCTTTGCTCTCTCTACCTTCACATGTAATATATTCCTATATTTCACATGTATCTGTTTCAAGGCAGCACCTGCTGCAGCTTTTTTGTAACCAAACTGTAAACCTCTCTTGTCCTAGCAGCACTAATTTGTTTTGCTTTCTATAAGACACCTGTTTTCAAACTTGTAGAAGACTTATTTTAGAATTTTCATCCTTTCTGCAGGTTAGAGCAAGCTGGTCAACAGATCCAGAAACTGCTGCAGAATTACAGGAAAAAAGCTACACCAGTATGATCACAATCTCCATTCCCTGCTATAATTCAGCTTTTATCTTATCACTTCTTCATGCAAAAGAAACATGTTCCCTAATACTCTATTTCAGCCACACATCTTGTACTTGGCATAGTACCATAACATAATCTACTGGGTGCCTATAAACCAGAAAAGTAATAAGTCTACAAAACCTGTCAGAATTGCATTATATAACATATCACCATATTATGATTTCGTTTGCTCAAATAAATATTAAAAGTTTCTGTTTACAGCTACTTAACTCCTTATATATTCTGTCCATTAATACCAAGTTTTCAGCTACTAATTCAACTAATGGAAAAGACCTAAGAAGTTAAGATAAAGTGAAAGTTGCTCACAGTTGTTATTGCCTTGGTTTGTTCCTTGTTGTATTCTCTGTATTGTCCTAGCAAATGGTCAACATGTCTTAGATTTCTGTTGGTATCCTTAAATAAAAAAGTTTTAGAAAAAAAGTCAAAACAGAAACCCCCTCTAATCAAACATTACTGTTGTCTTTATCCTTACTGATTTCTAAGATTAAATTGAAAATGCAAGTGCTTTCTAACGGGTCTAAGCATTCAAAATCCTATGCATATGACTCTTGGTGCTGAAGGGGTACAGCATGGCTAAAGGGAGGAAAATGAAGAAAAAGAAAAAAACAAAACCAAATGCTATAATTTCAGAACAACAGTAAGGCCTCAGCTTCAAATAAAAAGTTTTTTCAAGTTTCAGCCAGAAAAAACTTTTTAATCCAAAGACCTTAACATTACCTGCTTGTGGAACAGAATATTTATCAGAGAAATAACAAGATTTGAAGGTGAACACACTAGGTAAGGTCACTGCCTGAGTATTCTCTGACCAGATAAACACCTGGATCAGATGGAAGACCTGCTAAAAAGCAATCCATAAAAACCAATTAGCTTAAAATCAGAATTTCAGGAGAGTAGATAGAAAGAGATTAGAGAATCAGAATACCAAAGAATCCCTTTTAAAAAATAGTTAGTCTGTATTCTTATTAATTTTTTATCTTTTTTCCTAGATCAGTGTTTATTTTCCAGATAAGAAGTTTTGATGTTTAAATTTACCATTCTATATTGATTTTTCTCTTCTCATATATTAAAAGGAAAAAAAATATTGCTGGCCAAACAATGAGTAATAAAGCATACGCCCATCCACTCTAGGTATTCAGAACTGTCAGCTAGAGAAGAATGGGAATAAATTGTCAAGCACTAATGGTGTCAGGATAGCTAAATGTCTCCTCCCACTTGCAAAACAATTTCAGATATTCCCTCTGCACCCTCCACTTTTTCTTGCTCAGGTACATATCTCTTACAAGTTTAGAAATAATGCTTCCCACGGTGCTTTTTCATATCTAGAGAATATTTGAAATGTAAGCTCTATCCTGAAGGAATTGACTGCTTACATATTTATCAGAAATTTGGAAATTTTACACAGTACAAAGACAACTAAGTCAAGGCTGAAACTTTCTCCTAGAAAATTTAATGCATCTTGTGAGAATCTAACAAAGCTGCTTTGGCCTTAATCAGTTTGCTAACTCTATAAATAGTATTCCCCAACACATCATTGCTTCTAAGAACATTCTATTACTGTCTAAAACAGCAGCTGTATAAAAGTGTAACAAGTCACATACTTGCAGCTCAAAAGCAGTATGATGAATTTCCCAAAACCATCTCTCGTTTGCACAGAAAGCAATGTTTCCCATCTGTACAGTACACTCCACAACTTTAGAAATGAAAATTTGACCCTGTGTTACAGAAATGCAAGCTCTATAAATACTTTAAAACTGTGTTTTGTAAACAACCTGCAAAGTGCTTGCCAAAGTATGGATCTTCTCTGTAACTTCTTCAGCACCATAGTTCTGAGCTCTGTTGTGGGATGCTCTCAAAGGCCGCCTTCCAATTCGACCCGTAAGAAAGTTGTCTGAATCACTGGATGAATCTGCCATCAGTATCTCAAAGCCTAGGCAGGAAGACCAGAAAAAGTAACATATGTTAATTCCTGTCTGTAACTGAACAGTCTTGCACAATATTCCCAAAGCAACTTCATAAACTCAGATTACGTTTGCATTAGCCATTCTGGTTTAGGTCAGCAGGATGTCCTTTTGAAGCAGATCTTCCAACAGCTCCTCAGTTATTACCTTTGCTCACACTATGAAGCACGGTCAAGATGCAGGAGGCAGAGCCTCTTAGGAGCAAATTCAATCAAAATAAGCACTCTCATTGCTTCCAAGTCTTCAGTACCCATGATAAAATTGTGGCCCAAGGCAAATCCTCCCTCCAAAACATACAGTAGAGACATCAGTGCTCTATCAACCATCCCGGTCTGCAGAACCACGCTCCTTTACCTCACACTACTCACTAAGCTGCCTTCAAAATGGGGATTGCTGAATCTCAAGGATAGCAAGATAGAGGGAAAATAGGTCAACAGTCATCAGATGGGTGAATTTTTTAAAAACTACAGACAACTATGCCTAGTATAGTAAAGTCACATAGTAGCCGATTAAAATAACAACCTTCAAAAGGTAGGTTAGATTGAAATTTTTCCTTAACCTATTACACACTGCAGCAGTTTGCCTTAAGGTCATGGAATGACTTGGTGAAAGAAGAAATAGACTGGCAAACACTTGAACCCCTGTAGTCAACAAAAAAAGTCACAGTAAAGATGTCATTCTTCTAGCCATGAGAGCTGAAATTTCCAAAAGAAACCATGGATGGATCCAAATCTCATATTTTATATGGAGGCAACTTGATGTTTTTCCAGGTCTTTATATTTAATTTTTAAAAGGTTGCAAATCTGTGTCCCCCAGACTAGGATAAAAACCTTTCAAACATGAAAGAATAAATCAATGTGCTCAGTTTCTGCCCAAGTACATCAGTATTCCTTATATTTTCTGAACTGGTGAATTTACCTCATCTTTCCTCTTCTTCCCTCACTAAAGCACATTTTTACTAGCAGTACCAGAATTTGTTATTCCGGTGCCTCACTCTCATCAGCTGCAATGAAGCCTTAATGAGACTGAAAAAGAATAAACACTAAACGCTAAGAAACAGGAATTATGGGATAATTTCAAAGACAAAGAAAAAATAAATAAAACACTGGTAGAAATAATAACATGGAATAAAATTGAGTTTACTTTAATTTGGTAAAAAAAAACCTCAACAAAACCCAACAAACAAGTAGACCCAACAACAAGATTCCCAACTACTAAAAAGCAAAGACTGGAGAAAAAAAAAGGGAAATAAAGACTTACAGCAGGAAAGATTAATGGGTTTATTTTCAGCTGCCCAAAAATAGGCTCATTAAGATATATAATAACAAAAGCACAGAAGAAAGGTCAGTAATCAAGGTAAACATAAAAGAAAGCATAGAATAAGGAGTACATTTCGTCTGAAGAAAACTTACTATTTATGTTTAAGCATTCCTCTTTGTTCTTATGAGCAACCTAAAAGGAACCACAAGTACTTTTAAGGTGAAAAAGTTGTTTCACATGAAGCAACATCCTCATTTTTAAAGGAACTGTGCAAGTTTCACTTTAGACTAAAAAAATTAAAATCACAAAGAAGTAGAAATTTGTAGAAATGTTCCATATGCACATTTGCCTATCAATTGAAACAAACAAACAAACAGTTTATCACTTTTTCCAAAAAGCTACACTAATTTCAGCACATGATCATATGACCTACTTGACAATAAGAATCATTTGGCTCTTACTGATTTTCAGTTCTACGCAAACAAATCATAACATTTGCTGAACTGACGAAAAGCATCAACACTCAGTATTTTCCGTTCCTGTAGGAAGCAGAGCATTTCAGCTTCACTGAGGACTCTTTTTAAGAGATCTGCCAGGTAAGTAGAGCTGACAATCACAACGTCAACCTCTCCAGCTCAAGTAAACAGAAGATAAAGTCAGTGTACACACCTTGATTATTCCTCAGGTGTTTTATTTGTTCAGCTCCACACAAACTGATCTATCACTAAGTAACTTACTTAGTGTTAAAGGAATGGTTGAAGCCTCACAGCTAAGACTGAGCACGACGAAAAAAAAAAAAAAATTGCAGTCATTCCAGAAAGGAACATGACATCTGAAAGGCCCTTTCCTTCAGTGCTCGTATTTAGGCCCCGAAAAAGACAGGAAGGTGGTCCCATACGGTGATATTTCACCATTGTGCCTTCAGGAATTGGTATCACTTTTTATTATCAATTTGTCACACCGCGCTCTCAGAACATTTCAGCAGCACGGCACAGAACACAGTTCCTTCCCACTGCTCGTAAGCAAGCAAAGCCCACTGTAAATCCTGCTCCCGGCGGGCACGCAGGGAACATCACCAACACCCGACTCCAGCTCTGAGTCTCCCGGTTCTCCGGCGCGGAGAGGACCGCGGAGCCCGACAGGGAGTCCATGAGCCGGGGGCCCGCCATGGAAGGGGCGGGTGCGGGACTTCAATTCCCGAGAGGCTTTGCGGCGGCAGCGCGGGGAGGGACGGGCGGCGCCCGCCCTGCTGGGAGGCCGCTGGGCCTGCGGGGAGCGCCGCCGGCGGCGCTGGGAGGTTCCGCCAGTGGTCTGGTGTTTGTGAAAGTTCTTCTGTGAAACGCTGAATTTTTACAAAATTGGTGTTTACAAACATGGCAGCTAAACGACTCCGAGGAACAGAAACAAAAGATGTTGCCCTGGTAAAGCCGGCGAGTCTGTTCCGAGCGGGCGGCTGATACGCTGGGAAAAGGCGTGCGAGCTACGGAGAGCAGCTGTTCCTTACAAGGCGGCATCTCCCTTCCTGATCCTTGGCTTTTTCTTGTTTCCTTAAGCCACGCATCTCCCTCCTCCCAAATGTTGTATCCCTTACCCTTGTGTGCAGTAAAAACGACCAAATATTACACACTGCTACTCTGACTGGCCTTGAAGAGGGAAAAGGGATAAATAAAGAGTGTTGTGACTAATTACAGGAAATGTCTCCTGGGCCTCTTACAATGCAATAAGCCAACAGTCACTTGAATATTTGATCACCTATAGGTGAGCACTCCAGCCAAAGGTAAATGCAGTGAGCTGGGGGGTTTAGTATATATTATGTCTGTTGCCTCTGAAATCCACTCCAGGCTGTGACCATTGGCCTTGGAGCGTGGTAATAAGGTGTGGCTGGCAATCCGTAGTGCCTACCTTCATTCCTGTCCTGCAGGGCTGCTTCATGAGCTCACAATGCAGCAGGCATGCTTCAATGCCATATGATTACAATACACTTCAGGTATAAGGTCTCCCACACTGCCAGCATTCAGCAGCAGTCCAGGCAGTGGCTGCTGGCCCCTATGCCTTAGTGGTCACGCTTAAGAGGCATTAACCTCATCTGAGCTGAAGGTAGGTGAGACAGTACAGGAATGTGAGGATATAATTTATTTCACTGCGAGCTGAAGCATTAGTGAATAAGTAGTAAAGAAATAAATCTTCCCTAGCTTCAATACCTGGGCATTGTCCTGGCCCTTCCTCTGCAAACTGCAATATAATCAGGTTGTGTTTGCAGGTTTAAATGCAGTGTGAGAGTCAGGGTTGCTGGTCAGTCTTCTGCTTATGGTGGTCTCTGGGAGACTGACCCTGAATTTTCCTGAGTTCTCTGAGGGTTTTTCTCTCAGTTTTTGCAGTGGTCTTACTACTCCATACACTCAACAGAATTCATCTATGAGCAAATTTCTTTTCCTTCCCTAGTAGTGTCTCTCAGGCCATCGCAGAAAAGAAGAAGGGGTAAGTAAAGTGTCCTGGATGTGACTGGAACATATATGAGAAGTGTAATTACATCCCCGCTGCATGTGAGCACATCTGACTTGCTGTTAACACAATGTTCCAGTGGAAGCCGATGCCAGTGCCTGAGAGACAGACATAGGAGGCACAGCCACTGGTTCTAAAGACCAGGCTAACTGTTCATGCACGACTGGAAAGTAGCTAGTTGGCAAAGAGCACTTGCTAGGTAGTAGCAGAAGAAGGTGCGCTTCCAGGGCTTCAAAGGGCTGTCTGCACACAGCTACATTGTCAAGTGCAGCATCGCACTGGTACTCTCTTTCACATATGCATATCAAATGAAGCTTAAGCCAATGATTAAGACATAGTTTTTCATTCCCATCAAGTTAAGGCTTGCTTGGTATAAAAACTGAGATACTAAGAACTGTTACAGAAAACAAGTAAGCAGCCATATATTGCAAGATTTCTGTCATGGTTTAGGAATGGTATTCCCCAATTTAGTATTCCCACTGAAAAAACCCAAACCTGCTCCCTCATTGCCCTCTCCCTTTCCACCCCGGTTCCTGCGGTGGGCTGCAGAGGAGAATTGGAGACACAAAAGATAAAGTTCACAGGTTGAGACAAGAACAATTTACTGGAAACAGCAAAAGTACTAATTACATAGGATATAAAAAAAAGAAATGATCCATGGAAAATAACCCTGCAATAATAGACAATACCAGATGGCTCCCTCCAACACATTTCCTCAGCTGGAAGGAGCTCCTTTTTCCCAGAAAAGATTCCCTTTCCCTGCAACCATCAAATGGCTTAGGCTGTATAAAATAACCTTCGCGTCCTGACCGTGCCCCCTTCTGGTTACTACTAAAATAACCCCTGCCCTGACTGGAACCAGGACATCCTGGATTTTGTGTATCTTTGCTGGAAAAGATTCAAACCATCCAGATCCCACCACTCTCAATAGAGAAGAATGCAGCATTTCACTGATGTTTTCACACTCGGTTGATTTGGTGAACATCAGTATAAAGTAACAAACTGCTTGAAGTGCCCTGTGGGTTTTGTACGACATATTTGGTGCCAACTTCTGGTGTCTTTTGTTCTCTTCAAAATTCGAGGAATGAAAGAAAGAAAAGATAAGTGTGATAGGACTGTTCATGAGGGTTGCTAATTTACCAGTGTAATGAACTGTCAGCTCAGGAAAGACTGTTCCTTGTACCTGTGCATTTTGATTTCCAGAATAGATGGATGTATTAGAGGATTTTTACTACACCTTCCTTTAGAACAGGGAGAGGCCTAAGATTAGTGTGCATGTATTTGTCACTGTGTCCACTGCCCTGGTGATCCATTTGGCCCAGCATACTGTGTTCAGCAGTGGCAGCAGGAGGTTATATTTAGAGGGAGCACATGAACCTGGCTACGTACTATGGTCTAACCCTCTCTAGTTTCTTCTGGAACCTACATTTGTCATGTCGCAGCACATTTATAAGAAGGCTGTTTCCTTTGGTGTCTGTTTACAGGCCTGTAGACCCTAAGTTTGTATAATCCTGTGTGCCTTCCTAACCTCCTAGCAATGATTTCTGGAAGCTTACGTCTGAGTGTGTGAAAAACTGCTGGATTACTACTCTGTGGTTTTGCATAATTTAAGGGCCTTTGGTGAAGACTGTGCTAAAGGCAGATTGAAAATCTAAATAAACTGTATCTAAAGTTCTGTTGACAGCTTCAGAAGACTTTCAAAACATATAAGAAACAGCTGTCCTTCAAAAAAGCTGTTCTGATTGTTCCTTCAGAGAGCATGCATTCATTAATTTTATTCTGCTTAGTAGTTTATACTGGTGTACACACTACAGTTGTCAGAGTCATATATCTGTAATTCTCTTTTTGAAGATGAACAGTACCGTGACATTTTTTGTTGGTTTGTTTACTTCTATGCATAAGGATGTTAAATATACGCATAAGATTGCTACAGAACATCTTCAGTTTGGAATGAGGATGATGAGAAATGATTTAACTGTGCACAACAAACCACTATCCTAGACATAATTATAAAGAAGTTGTTTAACTTTACAAGAACAGAACCCTTTTATGTTATGAGATGAATTTGAAAACATATATCCCAGCATTTTGTTATCTGAAATGCGATGTTGAGACAGTAACATGACAGTGCTTGCATTTAGAGAGGCCAGCATGGTCTTTCTGCTTCAGGTTAGTGCTCCTTGATCAGTGCTGCTGTGCCCCTTGACTAATACAAATATGTAATACAAATATTGATCTTGGATAAAACTTTAAAAAAATAAATAAAGGAAACATTATTCTGAGCCATTACATTACATTACTGCATATATATAAATAAATGTCTATTGAGTCTGAGGACAACAGACTTTAATGGCAGAAAATCCAGAAGGACTATAACTTTTTTTTAAAATCATTTCTTTTTTTAAGCTTCTATTTATTTTTTTAGATTCTTGTATTTGTCACTAGTGATACCTTTTCATGCTATACTACTTGTCCTCTGTGACAAGTCATCATTCATGTAGCTTTCAGGAGATTGTTTCACTATTTCTTTCACAAGGCTATCAAAAAAAAAAAAAAAGACAACACAAAATAAATAACTGTCTTACAGATTCATTTTTCATTGTACTCAGAAAATGAGTTCTTTTATGAACAGCTGTCATAAATGCATAAAAGAGGAGAAGCACTGTGTGGTAGATGAATTGTTACCTAAGTCAGTGAGCTTAAAAGCCATTTTTTATTTATGATTGTTGTAATAAACAGCCCAACACATCTATTAAACATGCTAGTCTCTTTATTAGAGGAAGTATGTGCCATGACCCAAGTTAAAGGAAAGTGCAAAATCTGACTGAAGTCTGAATTATGAGGGCAAATCCATTTTTGCTAGAGGTTATTTCTAAGCCTGGATGCCCAAGCAAGAGATGCAGACAGAGCAGAAGTCAAAGATGGCTAGAAAGCTGACTTCAGATGAAGAGGCAGAGGGAATGTAAGCCTGATAGGAAAAAAAATATATGAAGAGAGACATAAGTCCATAGGCCCTGGGATGCAGCCATGGATGCTGAGGTAGCTACTGACATGGTGAGGGACACCAAGTTCTCTCCATTGAGGAAAAGTTGAGAAAGCTGGGCTGTGTAGCCTGGAGAAGAGAAGACTTGGAGGATCTCATCATTGTGTATAAATACTTGAAGGGAGAGTGTAGATAAGATGGTGTGCAGTGACAAGGCAAGAGGCAATGGGCACAAACAGAACAGGACTTTCTATCTGGACATCAGGAAAAACTTTGCAGTTTTGAGAGTGACCAAACACTGGCACAGGTTGCACAAAGAAGTTGTGGATCTACCTCATTGGAATAATCAAAAGCTATCTGAACACAGTTCTGGGCAACCAGCTCTAGGTGACCCTGCTTGATTGGGGCTTAGGCAGGTGGCTTCCAGGATCCCTTCCAATCTCAATGATTCTGTGATTCAGCAACTCTTTCTGTAGACAAATATACCTGCCTGAAAACAGCTCTCATCATTCTTATGTAAACTAACTGCTTAAGGCCAAGAGATAGTTTCATCTTGCTTTTCTTTCTGACCACTCTTAGAATTGACAGCCTCAGGCTTTATAAGGCTTTACACAGCACTACCTCCTCTTTATCCTGCCAACTACAGGGTATTCCAATTTTCACAGTTTTTCATGGATTTTTCTTACAGTAAGGCAAAGCACAAGAGTTCCTCAATATACCCATGAGCATAAAACTTCAAAACTACCTTGAAATACAAGACAATTTTTTTTATATGGACATGAATCTTCACGAATCTACAATAAAATTATTTCATATAGTTGTTCAAACGTTTGATGAATGACGATGTGTCAAAGCAGTGAGTCTAATGTATTTTTTTCTGACAGGCCAGAAATTATTTGCGATACTGAAATAGGAACAGGTAGGAATTGGCATATCTTCCAAGCATCTTGTATGGCAAAACATGTGGATTAATCAGAAAAAAAACCCCACCAAATCTTTTAATCTACTCTTTACTGATTTATTTTCTGAGTTTAAACATTTCCTCATGCAGATATTCCTAGAAGTGGTTGTTGATATGTGGTGACCTATGTGGAATACCAATTAGATCTAATTGCTTCTTTGTTAGAACCTGTTGTGGTTTATCTGATTTGTGTATAAATCATATAAGCAATGAAAGGATAAGTGAGAAAATACATCAAATCTAGCAGATGAGACTGGGTTTTTTTCAGAAAGCACCACAAAAACAATGGAATTTAGACCATTGCAGTGCTTAAGATGATACATACTAGATGAGAAACTCTAGCTGTCACTAGAGGGAGTGCCTGTACAGTGGAAAAACATGCTTGTCAATTCTTGCTGTGTTTAAATTATATAGGGACATGCAGGGGTCTTTGAAAGAGAACCAGGAAAAAAAAATCTTCAATATACTGTGATTTAAAAGTGGCTTTCTCTCCTATTTGTTTATTTGAATCAGAGCACAAGACAATTGATAAAAATTACTTAATTTCTCTAGCCTCAGGGCATACTGGATTTTGCATCTCTGTTCTTAGGATTATATTTATAATTGTGGATGTACACTTTTGGTGATACTTTAAATATGTTAACTGGTTTCAGTATATAAAATAGGAACATCTATTAATATTCTACAGGGTTGAAAAGTTGCCAGTCACTCTAAGCTGCTAGATGCCACCACTTTTCAAAACTGATGTGATCAGAACTATTGATTACTTTTCTTTTTTACAGCTTAAAACACTTGAAGTCTTGACTAAGCTAAGTAACTGTTCTGTCATTCCTTCTGTACAGGTCATGTTTCTAACTCCCCCATTTTCCTTACTATCCTGTGAATAACCCAGTTTGTCTACTTGATGATAAAGTATTCAAGACAACTCTATGAATGCAAAATGAAATGGAATAATTGCAACATATTCCCATATTTCTGCCATGCAGGCTGTGTCTTATTGCATGTAGCTACCTGTGTTTTTCTGTTCAGAATTTACATTCTGGTGTAGACTTCAGAGACCTCCCTAGCCTGGGGTTATCTGTAGAGTTACAAATATGCTCTTAGTTTCCCCATCACTGGGCCTGTTCTTGAAAAAGTTGAACAGAAGGACCAGGAACTGTCTAGAAGGCGGCAGAGCATGGCAATGCAGGGCTAGCGGCTCCCTCAGGTCCAGGCACCAGGAGCCACAGGGGATCCTCCTAGAGCAGCAGACAGGGCCTGGCAGCCCCTTCCATCCCACCAGCCCAGCCAGGGCTGGGCAGCTGGTGGCTTTTGGGGCAGCCACAACCCCAGGTACTGTCCCCTCCTCGGGGAATTGGGACAAGGCTAAGGCTGGGCCAGGATGGCAGCCTGCCTGTCAGGGCTGGCATGGCCGGGCCCACGGCCAGGCAGGACGGTTGGAGACCAGCCTGTGTGGTGGTGCTGGGGCAGGGACTGATAGCCCTGAGGCTGACATGGTGCTGGGTTTTGTGCAGGCTGAGGGAAGGTCCTAGTGGAGGCCAGACAGGGGCAGTCAGGTCCATCAGTGCTCTCAGCTCTGACAGGCTGCTCTAGGGGGCCACTGCAGGCTGTGAGCCAAGGGTGGCCCGGCACAGAGAGTGACCTTGCCAACAGGACACAGTCCTGCAGCAAGACTGGGCTGGTGATACTGACAGTCACAGCAAGGCAAGGAATGAAAATAGATCCAGCATCCAGATAGGAGGAGCAAGAGACACCTGGAGAACAAGACTACAGTGTAGGTCCAAGGTCTGTCAAGGAGCCAGGACTGGAGAGAAGACAAGAGACAATGCTGCCTTCCACGTTGGTCCCCAGTAAATGCAGGAAAACCAGTCAGCAAGACAGGGCTGTGGGAATCAGGCTGGGAATGAATAGCTCAGGCCTGAGCTGATGCAGAGCTCTAAAGCTGTCAGAGGGCACATGGTGCTGGGGTGGGCAGGTTGGCCAGGGCAGAACCCTGATAGAGGGAGACAACTGAATGGTGATTGCAGACTTGTAACCAGAAAATTCCTTAAACATGCTAGAAACTACAATGCAAGCATAATCTTGCTTAGAACATGACTTTTCTGAGTGAAGCCAGTGTCCATGGAAACACCATGTGATTAGCAGCAGTCATTTTTCTTCCCAAGCTCTGTTGATGTTCCTGGCTCAGAATGGGCAAGCCAAGTCTTGAAGCACAGAAGAAGGTGCATCCAGTCCTGGAGCTCTTCTCAGGCTGAAGGTACATGTTCTGTCCTGTTTCCTTCAAGGCTATCAGGCCTTCAACAACAGGAGTCCTCTGCTTCTCTCATTTATGGTTCAAGCCCAGAAATCATATATAAAGCAGTTCTTATTTATTTTAGAATCTGTTCCAAACATCTTTGCGTCAGCTTTGCCATTTCTAGTATACAATCTTTCATAGCTTCCATTTAAAACTTTTCCTTCCATTAAGACTTTCTGGACTATCACTATTGCCACAGAGATGTTGCCATGCCAAAACTTCTGATGCCATTATCTATATGCATGCTCCTTTTCCCTAATAAATGAAAGATAATTCAAAATACTTTGCTCTCAGTCAAAAAGCAATGAAGCAAATTACCCTTCCTCTTGTTCAGGAATCTGAAACACAATTATGATGGAGTAGCTAATGCAGGTTACCCTATTAGTTAAGGTAAGTACACCAGATGAATGAGTATTTGGTTTATGATCAAATCTTGGGACTACTTATCTTCCTACCAATAAATCTGGTTTTCCTTTGCTTTGTCCATACACAGTAAAACATAAAAAAGTACCTCTGAAGGTGAAATAAAAGTGGGCGAGAGGTGGGCTGCCAGAGAGTACACACAAGATACTGCGACAAATCACGCCAGCAGCACTGTAACTGGAGATGGGATACACATCTCTGGTCTTTTCCAGCAAACTAGGTCATGTTGTGAGAAGTAAGGATTCCTCTTGTGCCCAGAGTTGTACTAGGTCATCAAAATTGGTTGTGAGAAAACAGACATTAGGCTGGAAGAGAATTTTACGCTGCTTGAAGCTGACAAGCTGCCTCTGGACAGTGCCAGGCAATATTGTTTGCTGGATGAAATAACTTTAACCCGTACCCACTGCACCTGGAAATCAGGTGTAGAATAGGCTTATGACAGCTAAGAGATAGGTCCGAAAGACAACAGAAATTCCTTTGATGATGCATTTGTTTTGCACGATGGTATTGTATGCTTTTGTGTAAGCCTGCATCAACCAAAGTATTTCTTTGCCAAAGCCAAAAGGAGCAGAGTTTCATTTCTCATTTTTTAATAAGGTGTACAGTGTCCCTGGGATAAGCTGTTACTTTGGCAGTAAGAAACAGAAAACCAAGGGAGAATGTAGACAGGTATAGCATGATTTTTGTAACATGTAACAAGTTAGGTGGAGTTTAACTGGCTGATGACTCCTGTTGGGTAAAGGATCCAAGGCAAACCTAAATCCACTAAACTTTTATGTTTGTTTGATCTCTGATATATTTGTAGTTAATTTTTAAAAATTATGGCCATGGAAACTGCAACAGCATGAGAAGCAAAAAGAAGGCAAGTGCCCCAGGTCCTGGCAAAAGCTTTCCTACAGTGCAGGTGGGCACTGAGGTGGTGTTTCCAGATCTGGGAAAGAGCAGCAGGATTGAATGGAGCACACAGTAAGGAGCCCTGATCTTGCTCCATTATCCCATTCTTATGATTTGCCCTCAGAGATCAATAAGGCCTCAAATTATGAAATTGTGTTCCACAATTGATATAGTAGGTGGATGAGAGTTTTTATCTTGTCTGTGATTCTGAAAACAGGAAGACAGGCTATGCCTCATGAATGCCAGGCACTATTACCCTGAGTGTGTTGGACAACAGTGTAGATTTTGCAGATTGTAGCAACTGTGGTAATGTACTTGCTGACTGTCAGATATGCCAAACAGGATATGATGCATCTAGTTTCCACAGAGGACAAGATAGGTGGGACAGGACCAGATGGGGTAGCAGCACAGAAGTAGGTGTGTTTCCACTCAAAGAACCTGTACTGCTTTGTCGCTTTCTTCTTCATGAAATGTGTCATTAGCTCTTGGCTGGTAAAGAACATGATCCCACTGCTGAGAGATAGCAACCTTGAACACCTTGGTGGCAGCCTCAAGCAAGCCAGTCTGGCTTATGCCATGCTGGGGTTGTCTCCCTTAGCACTGACCAAAGTGGTGAACCGTTACAGAGCCCCATGTCTCACTTGGCAAGACTGAATCACAACTTTTGTCTCATCTGTGCCTCTGTGAAGTGTGTATCTCTTTTGTTCATTTGCCTCGAAATTCAGTGATCTGCCTGTGGCTTTGTTGTTATTTAGTTGGGTTGGTACAGTGTACTGGTTCAAAAGCAAAACCAGTGAGAGACTCCAAGTCAGAAATACAATTTAATAGGAGGGGAAAAAAGGTAAAATAAAATAAGTTAAATAATACAACCTGTTAGTCAGGGTGGTGGTAGCAGTCCAGATAGTCTTGTTGAAGCAGTGATCCCGTAGAAAGGTCTGGTAGCTCTTGTCCTCTGGGAATCCAGCAGGTTAAGGGCCCCCTGTGCTATCCTGGGTTATATCCAGGTGGGAATGCTTGGCTCCTCCCCATGGGAGGAGCAACCCACAATGGAATGATGTAATTTTATGAGTCATGCAATGGGTCCCTGATTGCCCATTAAACAGAGATAACTCCCGGATGGGAGTTACCCATGAGTCACACAGCAGAGCATGAATGGGCCCATTAACAGAACATAGTCCGGAGGGTGGGGACAAGGGAAACACTGCCCCACCTGGTTTCAACAGCTCATGAAGATGGTGATAGAATACATACCTTGGGCATATCTTACATTGTAGCCTAGGACATACAGACAGCAAAAAGTGGCGATGAGTGGTGGCTCCTAGGGCTGCAGGGGAGTTACAGATGTGAGCCATGTGTCAGAAGGACATGATTGAACAGGGCATAGGACAGCCAATGTTTCTAAGGGAATTCATGCATTGCAGTGTGAAGTTCTCTAGGACACTGTTGTGGTTGCTTCAGCTTGTACCCTCTCTGGGACACCCCTAAGGATACCCTATCCTAAATGAGATAAGTGTAACTGATGGGATTTCTCACTTACACAAGATATAACTGCTTAACATTAGCCCATAAGATCAGGATTTATATCATATTGCTTTATGGCCATAGTATCATTTGCTTACCTTAAAAAGATGTATTGAGGGGATTCATTACATTTAGGAAACACATACTGGTGGACTGACTTAAAGAACTTTTAAAGAGTTATATCAAAATCATATCTGATTTATTGTACTCAAAACGTTTGAATAACTCTGATGTAGCTGAGGGGGGACTATTTATCTGAGAATATTATAATCTAATTTATACTGCATAGGTTACATTTTTAAGTCTGTCTCTGAAGATTACAAACATTTATGTTAACATTTTTCTTGTTGTGTACCTACTTAAGGTGACAATAATTCCACTTTATTTCTGTCAAGGTTAGATTTTTTCCCCCCATTTATTTTCTTTGGTAAATGGACTTTATCTTGTCTGATAACGTGAGAAACGCTACTCTCTCCTCTTTTGCTTTAGCCTGTCATTTTCAAAATCACTCGTTTGAATTTTCAGTGCTTTTTAAACTGCTATACATTTAGTGCACATCTAACTTGCAGTCAGTGAATATTTGCTTGCTGTAAAGGTCTGCTTTAATTTCACTGCTTTCACAGGTGATTTAGTATGGCTCTTACTCAGCCCCCTTCCTCCTGTTCCTTTCCGCAAAGGTGCCGGGTGGAATGGTCAGGGTTCGACGTTTCACCGCTGCCTTTGAGAACGGCTCGATGGGCCCGTCCCGCTGCCGGCGCGGGTCTCGCCCCGGCCGG
>WBMY01010446.1:442133-478807 GCA_013397315.1 Donacobius atricapilla | reverse complement strand
ACAAACCACACCCCAATCAAACACAAAAAAACCCCACTTTTTTTTTTTCTTCAGTTTGGAGTTTTCTCTCTGGATAGTGTGTTTATTTTCCTTCTGTTCTCTTATTTGAATTGCTGAAGTCTGGTGTACTGTACCCAATTCTGTAGCCCCTTGCTCTCTGCAAATGTCTTAATATTTCTTTTCCTCCATATGTTAAATGGGAGTCATAACAGTTACCTATATGTGTTTTCTGTTCAGAGTGCTTTCAGATACTTCAGACGGGATTATTTGCGTGTAGCAATTAAAACAACACACAGAATTTTGTTAGAGATTGCAAAGTGTGTGTCCCTGTTTCTGTCATTTTCGTCCTTTCACTGTACAATAGGCAGCAGTTCTGAATCAAAGACAAAAGATTCCAAGTTTTTGTTAACCTTAAGAACAAATGAACACTTCTTTGAGGTGCAATATGTAGCTCTACGTATCTGCACATCCTATGTTGAAACTCTCTACAATTTTCCCTAAATGCAGCAAGTTTGTTACTTTAGGCAAAGTAATTCAGCTTCTTTGTGGTAATGTATGAACCTCAAGATTGCCAGTTTAAAAACTTTTTTGTGTGGCTATTCAGTTTTGTAGGGTTTGTAGGACTAAGAGACTGGTGAGTCTAGGAACACTTTGCCAGCTTTTGGAGATGATGTGCTCTTTTCAGTGCACAGGATCTTGAAGCTCCAATTAAAGTTTCAGTCTGATTATTCAGTCAGAACTGTTCTCATTCCCTACCCTACTTTAAGAGAACGGGGCAAACCTTTTTTTAAGAAATGCTTATAAGAAATTCCAATAAATATTTCTAACTCTTTAGAGGAAAAGTGACATGAACTCAAGCCAGAAAATTGTGTTTATTTTAAACTGTTATTTAGCCAAATGTAGTTGATGCTGGTGTTTAATCAGAAAGCCTAAATGCACAGATGTTGATCTTGGAGATGTCCTTTTTTCAGTATAAGATTTTTTTAGTTTACTGACACATAGAGATCACCAAAACCCCACTGAACATTTTTCCAAAGATATAATTGCATCATAATTATTGAATTATTGTAATATGCTTCTTGGCATCATTACGATGACATTTTCAGATGGTATCACTATCCCAGCATCACCTCAATGCACTTCTCAATTCTTTTCATTTTATAAATCTATTTCTAGTTACTTTTAATTATGTTTCTTTTGACAATAAAACTAATGAAGCTTTGTTTCTTATTCAGTGTGCATTACATCTCCTGCATTCACTTACTAAAATAACTTAATCTCCCTTCCCTTCCCTGTTAACAAGGTTTCACTCCTCTACCCAGGTGCTATTTTCATAGATTGAAGTTGAACAAGAGGATGTTAGGCAAGGACAATGGAACTGGTATATAAATAGACACAAAACCAGTACAGTCTTCAAGAATATGCTCTATACATTAAGTATTAAGCTACAGTTCCACATTTGCTCCAGTATACTGGCCATAGGTAGGATACTGCCTTTTGATTAATGCCCGTATATTCTGTAGGTAATGTAGAATGGCTGCACATTTTGAAATAATGTTTTAATTGCAATTAATTAATTTTCTAAAAAATATTTAGTTATTCTCACTTGTAAAAGACTATTTCTGAAGACAAAGCCAGATTTGAACCTTTTTAAAATAATAATTTTTTTTTTTCTTACCAAACACCATTATACTTGCCAAATCCATGAAATCATTTTATCAATTGTCTTTCAGGTAATGATTTAAATAATTCTATGTACATAGCTGCAACATAAAATATTTCCTAAATACTGTATTTTACATAAAACTATACTTTCTTGTCAATTCTGATGCTTGTTATTATATTTGCCTACAATTTTGCTTAGAAAGGCATGGTATTGCATCTATAATCTGCTGTTAACATACAACCATCCTGCATTTGACATACAGTAGGTCCAATACACTAGGTTGAAAAATCAGTATGTATTATCGTCTCAATTAAAGTGAAATGTTAAAGTGAAAGGATTTGTTCATAATCCTAATGGTAAATTGAAGCACTGCCCTAAGGGTTCTTAAAGTAACTTACAAACTGTGCACTGCTTTACTGTACATACACAGGCCAACTCAAAGTGAGCTGATGAAGAACAGGAATGAGGGACTAAGGGAACAGAGAAACTACTACAGACCAAAAGAATATCTTGAAAACATTGAATACAAGTTTTTTTTTCATTCCTTATCAATTATTATATCAGTAACATTTCTTGTACATTTTCAACATTTAAATTTCCTGTGTCGTGGCACAGAAACCCATCAAGGGCTAGGAACTTTATGAGCACAAACCAAAAAGCTCTTGCCATTCCTAGTAGAAATAAGCATTACTTCAGCATTTTTTAACTACACACATAGCTTGCTCAACAGAAAGCAGAACAACTGCAAGTAGTTCTTTTGTAAATGCTATGAAGCGATTAACCTCAATGACAATACCACACATTTTTACAGAAGACACTGGTAATAATGCAGTAGTAATTAATTTGTATCATTTCCTTGTTTAAGAAGATGATGAGTTTTAATGATCATAGTAGCAAAAGAGTAGTTTATACCAGAGTTAAAAACCTCTTATTTTTGGAGTTGATTTCGACACTGGTTTAACAGACTGATTCTGTAAGTGGTACACTACACTGAATCTTGAATTGCTACTATAGCCAGTTTTCATTACAGTGTTTTCTTTTGACATAACATTTCCAACCCATTACACTTCAGAAGCACACAACAGCCTTCTCTTGAACTGGGAAACAGAGCTTATTGATACATCTGTAAAAGGAAAGAAAAAGCTTAACTTTTACAAAAAACAAAACAAAAAAAAGAATCCATGGGACTAGTAAGGAATAATTCACAGATTTTTTTTTTTGCAAATAGCTAATATCAGTTAAGAAGACCACTTTTCATTAGTCTGACTCATATAGTCTGTTTACATATTTGCAAAATCAAGAAATGTTTGATTTTTTCCTTAACAGGGGTTTACCTCAAAACCGTCTATAAAAGGTGCTTATATTTTGAAAACTGGACTGTCTCAGGAAGTGTTTTAAAGATGTCTAAATGAACTGCCTTCATCACTAAATGTGACTGAATGCTAATCTTCCAAAATAGGAATAAGGAAAATGAGATACAGTCTCAGTTCCTCAAAAACTCAACTTTAAACACGCTTTTGTGTTCTGCTGGACTCAGCTCTTACATATCCTCATGTTCGCAGAATATACATTAAAGAGCCTCAAAAAATTTAGCAATATATATTGTGAAGCTGCTAATAGCATAGCAGCTTGTTAACCACACTTAGATGGCTATTATGTGGTAGCCAAAGTTTAGAGAGTAGAAAAAGTAGCTTGTTTTACTCAGAAATGAGAAATGAGCCATCTGCAAAAGGCCATTTTATGTCAAGAGCTTCTATTCTATTCAAGACTGTGCAATTTAGTCAGTGCCCTGATACCTTACCCACGTCAATGGGAAACGATACTCAGGATTTTGCAAAGTGCAATGCAATGGACTCAAGGTGAAGCAATGAGAGCAGCTACAGTAAACATACAATTTAAGCCTAAATGTAGGCAATGAGCTGCTGACACATACTAAAAGAAGATTAGTTCTCTCTTGAACTCCAGCCAGTGAGTGTGATCTGTCTGGATCTAAAGAAAAAAGCATTTTAAATGGCATTTTCTAAGAAAGGTTGGCTAACACAACATGAAAAGTTTGAGCTATTTTTTTTCTCACAAATAAGTAGATACATAAGAGACTGAAAAGCCTGTAAAGGTAATTGAAATGAAACTCAATATTATAATTTAGCATAGGTTCATACAGTCATTTGGGTTGGAATGTATTTTTGAAGGTTATCTAGTCCAACCACCTTTCCAAGGAGCAGGGACATCTTCAGCTAGATCAGGTTGGTCAGTGTACCATCCAGCCTGACTTTGAATGCTTCCAGAGATGATTTATCTACCACCTTTATGAGCAATTTGTGCCTGGGTTTCACCACTGTCATTGAAAAAATGTCTTCTTTACATCTAGTCTGAATTGACCATCTTTTAAGTTAGAATCATAATACCCTGCTTTATTACAATGGGGCCAACTAAAAAATGTGTCCCCAACTGTGTTAGAATCCCTCTTTAAGTACTGGAAGGCTGCAATAAAGTGTCTCTGGAGTCTTCTCTTCTGCAGGCTGAAAAAGCCCAGCTTTGTCAATGTTTCCTCATAGAAAGGGGTTCCAGCTCTCTGATCATCTTCATGGCCCACACCAGCAGGTCCACATCTTTCCTGTGCTTAGTACTCTGGAGCTGGATGCAGTACTCCAGGTGGGGTCTCACTAGAGGATTCCCCACCTTCCCCTGCTGCCCACGCTGCTTTGCCTGCAGCCCAGGCTACAACTGGCTCTCCAGACTCCAAGTGCACGTTGCTGGGTCACGTCCAGCCTCTCACCCACCCGCATCCCCAAGTCCTTCTCAGCAAGGCTGCTCCAATCTGTTCATCCCCAGGCTGTGCTGATACCAGGGGTTGCCCTGACCCAGGTGCAGCACCTTGCATTTGGCCTTGTTGAACTGCACGAGATTTCCATGGGCCTATTTCCTGAGCTTGTCCAGGTCTTTCTGGATGGCATCCATCCTTCAGGTCTATCAACTGCACCACCAAGCTTCGTGTCATCAATAAATTTGCTGAAGGTTCATTTGACCCAACTGTTCATCTAATTGATGAAGATATTGTTCTCTTCTGGGCACAAGACTTATGTATTTGCACACTACTGGGCACAACACTTTTCACTGTTCTCCATCTGGACACTGAGCCATTGACCACAACGCTCTGGATATGACCATTCAGCCAATTTCTTATCTAACATTCCACTAATTAAATCTATCTCTCTCCAATTTAGAGAGAAGGATGTTGTGGGGCACTGTGTCAAACGCTTTACAGAAAGCCAGATGAATGACATCTGTAGCCCTTCCCTTGCCCCCTGATGTAGTCACTCCATCAGTGAAGGCCTCTGGGTTGGTCAGACAGGAAGCTGTGAAGTTGGTGAAGCTGTGCTGGCTGTCCCAAATCACCTCCTTGGTTTTATTAGCATGTGCTTTTGCATAACTTCTGGGAGGATCTTCCCAGGATCAGAGGTGAGATTGACAGGACAATCGTTACCACAGTCCTCCTTTCTACCCTTTTAAAAGATGGGTACAATACTTCCCCCTTTCCAGTCACCTCAATTGCCATATTAAAACACTACAGCCTCATATATTTTCTTTTATTGTGGTCACAAACATATCTCTTTCATTACTTTGGAACTAAATTTTGGTTTTGATCTAAAACCAGTACTGTTACTTTTTTTACCCTGAACTTTTAACTTTTATGATGGCCTGCAATAAAATGTACTCCAACTACAATAGAGAAGAGCTGTGTTTCTGAAATATTGAACTAAAAGCCTATATATTGCTGCAAAAAAAAAGTTCAAACAGCACCATGAAATTTCAGAAAAGGGCAATCTGAAGAGGCTCACTTCCTATAGGGAAAGAGTAAGAATAGGCTGCAATTGCTGGCTACTATTGTGTTTAATCAGAGAACCACTAAGTGCCCATAACTGCTGCCAGCTGTTTGGCAGAGGTCAAAAATCAAAATGAATGTTAGGAATTAATAAGATAGAAACACAGATGAAAATAAAGGAATTTGATTGTGTACATCTGATCATGTACATAGCACCTGCAAAAGGACATTCAAATGTATAAAATTACTTGCAGACAAAAAAAAATGACATAGCAGCCACTAGCCTGTTTCCTCAGATCCTCCTTTTTGCCTCACAAGATGTGCATGCTGCTTTTTCAGATATAGCCTCCCTTCATCACCATGATATTTCAAAGATTATAGGGTAGCCTCAGAATTTCAGCCACACCCCTCACTGCCCTCAAGTGCAACACATCTGGCCCCATAGACTGCTGTATGTCCAGTACTCTTCAGTGCTTCTTTGGTCTATCCTCTATTCCAGATAATGCTCCATTTCCTCAGGCTGTGCTTCCAGGCAAAGGACTTAAGAGGCCAGGGAGCAAATGAAACAAACAACAACAATAATACCAACAACAACAAGCAAACCCACAAAAAAGTTGCAGAAAAGTGGCTGGATTTTGGTTGGAATAAAGTTAATTTTCTTCATAGTACCAAGTATGGTGCTATGGATTGGATTGGATTAGATTTGTATTTGTGCTGGAAAAAGAGTTGGCAATTCAGGGATGTATTAGTTACTGTTGGGCAGTGCTCAGAGAGTCACAGCCTTTTCTGCTTCTCATACTACCCCACCAGGCTGGAGGTGCACAAGCTGGGAGGGGACACAACAAGCTGGCACTTTGCTTTTTTGAACCTCATGCAGATGCCTTGGCCCATCATTCCTCTATAGAGCCTTCCTACCCTCCAGCAGACCAGCATTCCTGCCCATCTTGGTGTCATCTGAAAACTGACTAAGGATGGGATCATTCCTTCACGTAAAGTCTTTTTTTACTCAAATCCAGTCAGAAGCACTGGGTGATCACAAACTCAGAAAGGATAAGCTCCATATTATGGATTGGTGTTTTCTGTTTGCTATAAGTTAGCTAGTAACCAATCTAAATTCTTGCCTGTCAGTCTGACAGTGTCCGTATGTACCACAGTTTGTAGGAAGAGGATACATTAGCAGTAAGAGCTTACTTTGAGTAACTACTTTTCCCAAACACTGACTTGTACAATTTCATTTTGCAACAATCTAGTGTTTCTTTAATTTCTTAGGGCTGGGCCAGTTTTTAGGGATACTTTATGATATTCTGTTGGACTGCTCGTTGTAGGAAAGCAGCTGTGTAGTCTTGCACATTCAGAAGTGATTCTCTACTTTCAGAGTTCCTCTGCTGTGTGAGTCTTTCTTTCCTACCACACTGGTAATACTAGCAGTGGACACTAGGTGGTAATCAGTTTCTGGCAACCTCGGCATGAATTTCACTATGTGAAATGTCTTTTTGTAGGTATTTTTGCACCACTGAAAGACTACAATGCATTTATTTCAGAATAATTTTTAAAATATATTTTTTGTTTGTGTTGGATTTAAATGGATATAAAAACCTAGAAACTAATGTGTCCATAGCTGTTTACCTAGCCATTACTTTGTTGTCATGTTTATTTCTCCTATGTAAAAGTTAGAAGTGATAATTTTCTCAGAAAAATGAAATTAGGATGTAATTTTTTTTTACTTTGTTTCAAAGTGACGAGCTCTGTTTCACATTCACATATGGCAATTGCCCCCCCCGTATTGGTGGAGAATAATTCATTAAAATACATAAAGCTTTTGTTGACATGATTCAATCTATAAATCATATACTTTTAATCTGATATTCTTTGGGTGGTGTGGATTTACTTATTGTGTTTTGTAGGTGTGCATTTAAAAATTCTTTTAAGATGAAGAGGCAACTATGTAAAATATATATATTTACTTCCCTAATATATCTTACTGAAGTAATATCACTGATACTGCTTTGGATGTTAAAATAACATCTATATGGACATAACCTCTGGACCAATTGACATTCCCGTGGTTGGAGGCTTGTTTGGAGCCAGGTGTGTTGAGGTCAGGAGAAACATCAACCCACCATTGGAAAAGTCTTTACTCATTCTTGTAACAAGTATATGGAGTAGGGAAGGTAGACTGGGGAAGTAGATTCTTCCCTTGGGATTATAGGAATGTACATTCTCTTAATTTATACTTTAATTCAAGACAAAATCTTTAAGAATTTCTACATATATTGTTATTATTTAACTCTATTTCTACAGTTTCATCTCTTGTATGCAAGTTCCAGAAGCTTGATAAATCTCAAGATGATCTATTTGGCTATGTAAATCAAATATAATTATAGTAATCAGATACTTGGCATTATGAAACAAAACAGAATCAGGAAATCATCCTACTTTTTAATTTTTTTCTTTAACTGTTGTTAAATATCAGCTAGAAGAAAAGTTTATCATTTGCTCTTGATTATTCTTCAAACTATTCACTGACTAGATATTCTGTGAGTGTATTCCCAAACTGTATTGGAAAATCAAAGATTAACAGCAACAGGTTGTAACTGTAAGTTTAACAGCTATCATAGGCTGATTTCCAAAAGCATTTCTTCCTTTCTTATTTAGAGGAGTGAGTCTGCTGGAGATTGATTCTGTTAAGGAGCTTGGCTGTTGATAAGTATCTCCCTTAAAATTTGTCAGTTTTTCTGAAATCTGCAGATGGGTAAGGTACATGCCGCCCCTGCGTCAAATGTCTGGGGAGGAAGAATGTAGTATTTATTACAAAGAAAATGGAGAATTCTGTGGAGGTAGTATGCAATTGCTGTAATTCAATTTTGGCTGACATACCTGAATTTCTTGCTCAGAATGAGGGACGGGATATCTTTGTGGAGCCTGAAATGATTAAAAGCATTCTCTTAATGCTTCATTAACTTCAATGGGCAAATTGTTTTGCTGGTCATGCTCTGGAGTTTTGGAAGGTCCATTGTCACCACTGACTTCCGAGTTCTTGGGAGGGATGATGCAGAAAGCTGCAATTTAGATTGATGAAGCACTCCAAACAAAACAAGCCACATAATGAAACCAGAATAGAAATGAGACAAAGATGACAACATGAAGAAAAGGCAAGATAAGAACAAAAAATATTGGAGCAGGGCTGAAGTTGTGTAGGACTTTTTAATGTTAAATTGTACTTACCAAAGGAAATTAACTGCCAAACTTTTGTTTCTCTAGGAGGTTTCTGGAGACTCATCTAAGAAAAATTCCAAGTGGCGCTTTTTCCAATCTCCCCAACATCTCTAGGATGTAAGTTCAGTTCCGTTTCTGATACTATTCTTTTAAATTTTTGTTAAAAATTACTTTCCTTCTCCAAAATTCTGTCTTTGTGTATAAAAACTTATGAAATGAAAATATTGATGTACCTTTGCTACCTCACCACTTACATTTTAGAAGTGAAGGTAATAATTCTATTGTTTATAATCTGAACCAGTTATAGGGTGACATTCTATGCATTTGTGAACAAGACCACTTCTCTTTTACTGAAATCGATGTGATAAAGCTATAAAACATTTTTTTAAATTTGCAAATTACAGGAAATAATTTCACTCATAGCAAATTAACATATTCAATTGCTGGTCCTGGCCAAAAATTTCTTTCTAGCTGCCAGCTTGATTTGCAATCTCACTGGAGACCAGCGGTATTTCTAGACTAGACATGGACTTTCACCAAAACATTAATTTTTGTGTGATGTGAGAGAGACATCCACTGTGTCGCTTCCTTTGTGTGCAAACATATGCATGGATGCAGTCCACAAAAGCAGAAGCAGCTGCGTCCACATTTGTCCCATTAAAGGTGGCTATGTTAAGGAGACTTGCCTGTCCGACCATCCAGGAGCCGCTCAGAGTCACGTTCACACCATCACCAGCTCAACCCCGCATTTCCCATAACAAAGTTTCAGATGTCCAGATCTTTTATTAGCTTAATCTTGATTCAATAACTAAATAACAAAATAGCCCAAGTTCAGTGCCTCCAATCACACAAACACACACACACCCACTTTGGTGAGAAGGCATGAACTGTTTATTACGAAGATCTGACTCCATTTTATAGCATTTCTACAAAGGCCAGGGATTGGGGGAGAAGGTTGACACCTCTCCCCATCCCATTGCTCAAGGCAATGTCCATCAGCTGTCCGTATCTCTAAGAACAGGAATATAAACTTTCCTTGAATTTATGAAAACGTTGCCTCTGTTTACAACACCCATGCGTGAGAAACAATCTAACTAAGAAAACTGTGAAACAGAAGAGAAGGCTGAAAAATCAGGGCGCCACCAAGGAGGGACCCCGAACAAAGGAATCCCTGGGCTTTTATACCCTCACAGTCTGTTCACACTTAAGTCTGGGGTCCTTGGCTGTATTGTGTCTCTCACCTGGCTGTGCCACAGGTCCCCATGCCCTTTGTTATGGAAAGGGTCAGAACCAGTTCATGGCCCCTTGCCTCGGGCTCCTCCCACCCACAGCTCAACCTGCAGCTCACACTGCAGCGGCAAAAACTGAGCTACCCGCACTGAATGGATTCCTCAACAGCTGCCCTTGCACTGTACTGCTCGTTGATGTCCTCAGTCATGACAAAAAGTTGTCCCACATCTGTTTGTTCCTTGTCGCTGGCCCATAATCTGTGATCCTGTGCATGGCTGTCTGACGCAGTGAATTTCTCTGCCACCTCCCAGTTCACTCCCCAGAATCAGAGCCATGAAAGGGACCTCAGGAGGGCTCTAGTCCACAATCTGCTCATGCAGTCGAACCAGAATGCATAGGGCTGTAACTCAACCTGGTGCTCAGCTTTATCTGCGGCCACTGTTAACTAAATAAGCCACCTCATTCAGGAACAGGCCCACTTTTTTCTTGTTCAGCTTTCTATTATTACTAATGTAGCAATAGCAATTCTTCTTCTTGCCCTTGATGTTCCTTTCAAGTCTCAATTCCATATGAACTTTTATTGAATAGCTGAGGATTAACATTTAAGATTTCATGAAAAAGGACTTAGGGGGAACATGGTCTTCCTATTATAGTTTCATCCAGATATATTGAAATAAAGACTTCCTAAAATTATTATACGTAATTGTTCTTGGATATCTGCAGCTTCATTTACCATCTCAGTTTAATCAGATAGATGGTGTACTGTTTGGGGGATTTTTGGAGAGAGCAGAATGTCCCTCACATGATGTATAGTATAATATATAAAAAGGATAAACTTAGTTTAGGACAGAGTTTGATTCAATATAAAAGGATGTCAGCCCTTCTTTGGCTCCAAAAACTCCAACTGGCAGTTTAAATCTGAATAGTGTTAGTGCCCATCTGGATATTTCTTACAGCATTACTACAACCACGAAACACGAACTCCCACCTTCTTGATATAAACTTCAGATTAGGAAATCAGTACCTGTGCTTTAACTACAACTTTTATGTGTATGTCTTGGCCTCTAGTGTACCACATGTCTCATTTGCCTCTCCCAGCCCATAATTTCCGTGCAATGAAAACTGTGCAATGAAAATTACCAGACCACTCCTGGTTTTGCAAATTCATCTAGAAAATGTCCTGAAGTTTGAACAGGGGAATATATACTGTGTTTACTGTTCAAAATACAGCAGTTCATTTTGCTATATGGTGTCTACTATATGATTTTCACAAATAAACATGGGGTTTCTAACTGTACTGAATAGAAAATTTAGTTGTCCTCCTTATGAGCCCTGTTTAAACAAAAATTGTAGGGCTACAATTTTTCTTAAATGAATGCATGTCTATGTACTCTTGCTAGCCAGAAGTCAAGATTTCTTTCCCCCGTGCTGCTTTTCCACATGAATTAGAGAAAAAATTACCTGCTTAAATGCAAAACTAATTCCTGTCAGAAAGGCATCTATGAATAAAACAAGTTTTATAGGATATTCAAATGCAAGAGAAATTTCTGGTTTCCACTGTTAATGCAAATACACTAAATCTTGGTAAAAGGACGTCACCTGGTGTTTTCTGATGTCTTAAGAACATATTGAACATTCAGTATTTTTAAAGTCAAGGGTAAGTAACATCTTTTCTGGGTTTAGGATGATACTTTGGGGTCACATTCACAAGCACCTCACAAATACCTGGTTTGTAGCTCCTTGAAGTGTTTTCTCCACAGCTTCTCCGCACAAAGGAGCATCCCGCAGTGCTCTCTGCCAGCAGCCCCATGTAAAGCATGATTCCCCTGTGCACACTTCCCTGTGCAACACGGTGCCTTTCCCACCCTGTGCACACTGCTTTCCCACAGCCAGTGCCACCACACAGCTCTCCACACCTCGCAGTTTTCTGTACCTCCTGTGCTCCCCAGTGCCAGCTGATACAGCACAGCCTCGACTCAGTTTCCATTGTCCTACCTGCTCCTGGTTGTGCTCTCCTGAAGTACCTCATGTGTCATCAAGCTGCTATCCATCAGCAGCAGAGGACAACAGGGGCAGCTGGTGGGCAGCAATATAGGGGATGCTGAGGTTGGAAAAAAGCAAAGAAAGGTGGAGAGAGGGAGAAGGAAGAAAATAAGGGCTGGGAGAGGGCCTTGTGGCAGCTGCCAAGTGCTGATCTGATTTAAATCCTGCACTCAGGCTCTTTCTGAGTGTCACAGCTGGATGAGAAAAATAATGATACAACAAATGAAGTGGCATGATGGGCACTACCTGTGGCCTCCAAGTGTCTGAGTCTTGGTATTTTTCTGTTTGCTGGTGTTTAGTTACATCTCCATCGATGAAACCCTTCAGAGTCTGGAGGCCCATTCCTTCAACAGTTTAAGCAAAGTCACTCACATGTAAGTACTGTAATTAAATAAATGAATATAGTGATGCGATAAATTTGGAATGTGTGGAAAAAACATACATGATGAGGTTCATCATTCTTGTCTCCTATGTAGCTAAATAGTCCTTTTCTGATCTTCTTTCTCCATAATGTGGAGTGAGTCAGTCTCTTTTTTGAGCTTATTTTACTGTGCTTGTTTTCCATACGTCTTTTTGGTTCCCTTGCTCTTCTGTTTCTTCCCATAGAAATGTAGGTAAATGTAGTGAGACTGCATCACAAGGTTGATGTCAAGTTGAAATATAATGGCAGTTAAGAATTATTTCTGTCAATTTACTGCAGGTAAATGTAAAACAGTAATGTAAGCATCAGAAATAAAATCCAAAGGACCAAAGCACGGAGCAAAATGGCACAAGCTGGACACGTGAAGAATAAGTAATCATTCTGAAAGTGCACTAGTAAAATGAAGAGTCTTTATATGGTTATTAAATGGAACAAGAATAATATGGAAAAAGGCTTCGGGAAGTGTTTTTTCACCTTTCTGTTCTCATGTTCTGACCAATCCACACCAAGTAACATTATAAGGGCAGTTACAGAACTGGTAGGACACATCCAGAGAATTCTTGTTATTCATCAGGACCATGTCAAAATGAGAATGTAATGTATTGAATAGACAGCTCCATAGGATCCATCCTGTATCTGGTATTCTTCCATGTTTCTATTACTGATCCAAAGGAGGGATTGGAAAGTGCCACTGTTGTAAAGCTCAGCTGAATTACAGTTTAACATATTTCAAAGATTTTTGTTTGCCAAAGTTCCATGGGAGAGCATGGTTGGTCACCGTGGATCCAGAAAACATTGTCAGAGAGAAAAGTCTTTTATGTCCAGAAAGAAAACATGCCAGAGGCAGATTGATTTTTTTAAGGTTGTTGCAAGAGGTGAAAGCTACCACCCATTTCCAAGTTTGAAAAAATAATAATAATGTTAAAGTAGATTAGATGAGACTCATGTCAGCCTCTAGGAAATGTATTGCTATGGCTGGTAAAACACTAGAATTATTTTCCTGGAGACATTGTCTCTACCACTGCAGGCCTTTAAGGCTGTACGATCTGAAATTCCATAGGTCTATTTATTCTTCACTCAGAGAAAGAGATTGAATTAGACGATGATTTAGCACTGCTGTATTTTCTATTATTTTTTTCCTTTTACTTTACACCGTGTGAATCAGAAAGACTAACAAAGTTACAGGAGAAAAATACAATTATTGTTAATGAAGATAAAGAGAGAAACTAATGCTGGAAAGTGTAAGTGATTCCTCTAAGAGAACATGAACCTGACTGGCATATCTAGAAGCAGAGTTCAGGATCCTGAGATCTACTTCAGGCCAACAACATGCTTCAGTAGTATTCCTGAGTTTCACAGCAAGTTTGGTGTGATATCAGTACTTACCTTTGGTTTTGATACCATTCCCTATTATGTAGAATTTTTTTTCCAAGTCTGTTGTGTCTATGTTCTCTCTCCCTCTTTCATAGTTGTTGTTGTCTTTAAAATTTCTTGTTTAACACGAATGAACATTTATTGAAACATTTACTGGCAGCACATTTTATCAGCAACAAATAAAGTATCTGCCAGTATGCACTACAAATTCTTCATAGGGTACTTCTTTTGTGGTCTTATCTTATTACAAATTAAAGATAAAATGCTCCAGAAAGCTGCAAAATCACCACATTATCACACCCACTCCAGCCCCCAGGTCTGCATGTGTTGTCCATGACCAGGAAGCTGCAGGTCTGTGCAGGAGTCAGCAGAGCTCGCAGCACCTACCCTCATGCCACCTCTGGCACAGGCTGTGGGGAGGGCATGAAGGAAATGTTTCCTGCTCCACTATACAAGGGTATGGTAATGTGGGACCCCTTAGATTTCTTGCAAAGCACTGCCAAGACATACAAGATATATATATATATATGGAGTTTTTTCTGCACAAGAGCCAAAAACACTACCCAGGACAAGAATCAGAACTCTGCTCACCAAAGTTATAGGAAAACCCTAAGCATTTGCAGATAATCCACAAGGAAGGGCCACCTCTACCACTCAAAAGTGCTTACCAGGTTTATAAAATCTGTTTGGAAGTAACATACATTATTATTTAATCAGGGAATATCCAGGCATCTGGCAAGTAAGACAGTTGCATATAAGCTGTGAAAGAAAGCAATTTTTATATATGATCATTTTTATGACTTATTTCCATAATTCTTGATTTGTTAAAACCTATCACTGTTGAGTTTCATTTACTTTCCAAACAACAGGATTATAAAGGGATAAATTTGTATCTTGTCCATTAATTTAATGTTCTCCAATTGCATAGTATTATTAAAGTACTATTGCTTAATACTAGGTTAAGATTGTCACAAAGGTTGATATTACTCCTAAGAGTTTGGTCATTTCACCGTTTTATTTTTACAGCTTGTTTTTCTTTGAACTTTCATAAAGTGCAGCTTTATGTAAATAATCTTTTTACCCTAACTGAAACTTATACACACAGTTTCATTCTCAAAACATTTGTTTTTAGACATAAGAACTTCTTAAGAGGAATTTCGGTGTTTATGGAAGGGAAGAACTAATGCTTTAAGCCAAGTGTTATGTGAATAGGCATCCTGTGTTCATCATGATCTGTCTGCCAAACTTGTTAGTGCACTTCAGCCTTGATCGTCAGCAACACATTTTCTCAGTCTTATTTGGTTCATGCNCCTGCACCGAGACCAGACTGCCCCGGGCTTTGTGAAACAAAAGCCCCTCGAGGTTCCTGGTTTTGTTTATCATTAATGCTGAAGTTGCTTTCGTTTGTTTGCCTTGTTGTACACACCAGTAAAGAGCTGTTATTCCTATCCCCATATCTTTGCCTGAGAGCCAACTTAATATCAAAGTTTTATCAATAATTCGGAGGGAGGGGGTTTGAATTATCCATTCCAAAGGGAGGTCTTGCCCTACCTAGCAGACACCTGTCTTTTCTAAGCAAGACATGCCTCTGTCCTGACTTTCTGTTCCTTCCAGACCTCAGCTCTTTAAGCATAGGTCATATTTTTATGCATCTGTACTGAGCAACTTCTGCAAATTAAGGATACTGAGCACCTGCTGTATTTTAATGAGGCACATCTCATTTTGCTGGTAATTAATGGCAAAATTTCTACATCTTGAAGATGTAAATTAGGAAAAAACCTTTCGCTGTTTTTTTTTCCTTCCTAGTTGTGTTAAATTGGTCTCACAATGGTTTCTTGTTTCCTCTTTATATATTTACCTTTTTTAAGTATGTCTGTTTACAGATTCAGAACTGTCTCTCTCATACAATTATGTAAGTATGTATTTTTTGCAAATGTAATTGTGAAAGGGTCTAATTAGCAATCAGTGTCTCTGTGTAGTTGTCCTACTAGTAGAGTTGAAGCTTGGTAACATTACACTAAATAAAAATGTGTTGTAATTAGGTCTCTGTTTCTCAGGGAACCATTCCTGCAAATAAAACCTCAGAAAAAAATGTTCTTTCTTTTCCTCCTTTCTCTGTGTCTTGGCTCACCCTCCCCTCTTCTCTCTCTGCTCTCTTCTCCTAACTCATAAAGCATTCTCCTCTTATACAGCCACATAAAAAGCCCTCTCAGCATTTGGGAAGGCCAAGGTTCAAGTGGCTTACCCTCAAATATGTGATGTCATTTGGAGAGCTGGTGGGGGACTACTCTCCAGCTCTGCAGCAAGATGGAGCCAAGGGTCAGGGCAGCCCCACCATCCTCTGGGCCAGGGCTGCACTTCTCTTGGACAGCTTGTGACGCCAGGCCATGGGATACAGCACTGCAGGAAGAAGAGAGAAGCAACTGGAGAGGAAGACTGAAGAGTTCGGTGGGGGAATGCTGTGTACCTGCAGTGAATTTCAGAGCTGGGATAAGTGCTGTGCAAAAAAATTTTGTTAAAATCTGGAGGTAGGGACTAGACTGTTGGGAGCCTAAGCCGATTTTCTGGGGCCAGTGCTGCAAAGCCTTAAACAGGTGCATGCAGATGAAATACCACGGATGGTTTGGCTGCAGGGGGAGAATAAAACATGGAAGTGGATGTAAAAGTGAGAGAAGCTAAGGTAGCTACAGACAAAGTAAGTCTCAGAAGGTAGAGAGGGGGGCCCAGGTTATTATAAGAGAATGGAAAAAAAAGCTTATTTAAAACATTTCACAATTGCTGACCTTGATACCCTTAGTCTTTGTAGGTATCTCAGCATAACATGGTAATACTGTTAAGATAAAGCCAGATTTGCAATTTCTGAATTCTGAGTTTAAATAGATGCAAGCATGTATCAATGTTGCAAGGCAGGTATGAAAAAGATCTGGTAAATGAAATTTAGATTCCACTTAAATATGTAAATGTTTGTGCTTCTTTTAATGTTACGAAATTCAGATAGAACTTTAAGTAACATATTAACCTTTCTGAAACAAAGAAAAAAACAAATTTCTCAATTAATAAATTAGCCTAGTATTTGAATAGTTCGATTAGTTTCATTTTTAGATTCACTTGGATTTGAAAGTAGTTATAGCTTTGCAACTAAACATAAGTTCATCGTTATCTTGACACATATCTTTATAACATCAAGTGACTTTCTCTGCACATCCGTTCTTGATGTAATAATGTTTTCTGTGTATTTTCATTAAAAAGGAAAAGCAAATTGCTGTTCTTGGACAATGGTGATTTGATTGTGAACGTAGTACATTTTTAATTCCTAATCTGAGTGCCAGAACTAAAATTTCAAACATCAAGTGTCTTTAAAGCACAAATAAGCTTTTTAAATGGTTTCTGTACTCCCAAGAATACAGTAGAGTTTGTAAAGCTACTTTGAATACTTATATAAGTACTCCACAAATAACTCTCTTAGCTTTTGGCTAAGTTGCGCATCCTTTTTCTTTTTAAGAGCATGTCTAAGTAATTTTAGTTAGGACTGCCAGGTGAAATGTTTGTTCACAGCACCTCTTGCCTTTTTGCATCAATGGTCAACAAAAATGCCTACTAACCGTCCCAAATTTTCTTATACCTTAAAAGCATTCAATGCCCAGAAGGATTCAGAATTGTAACACTGCTGTATGCCATGATTGTTCTATTGGTACAGTGTGTCGAAGTTGCATTTCAGAAGTAATTTAAAATCAGCTCTCATAGGCACTTAGATACCTGGGAACTAGCTTACTAGGCATTTTAAGTATACTCTTTGGCTTTATCTGCATTTTGGGCAGCTTAAACTACTAACAGTTTTCCTAGATCTGCTTTTCAAAGAATGTAGCATTTTAAGTTCACAAGTTTCAATATTTTCAATTCACCAATTCACAGAAGATAAATTATAAAAGTGCAAACCCTGCTTAATGAATTTACTGATAATCAACTGTATCTTCTATCTTTATGGACCTTTTGGGATTAAACTTTACAGCACAGCAGTCTTTTGATTACAGTTTGAATATTAGGATCATATAACATTTATGTGGCTTTGAGTATATTACTCATGAGTGATTACTGTAAAAGAAATTGTGAAATGCAGTTTTTCCTGTTAATTGATGAGATCAGAACTATTAAAATATCTTTTCTCCTTATGGGGTTAACTTCCAATATCCCCAATATCAATGGAGCAATAGATATCCTTTAAATCTGTGATTTTAGGGAGGAATTCCTTCCAGTACTCTATGACTAATGATGTTTGAGTATTTAAAACAAGGATAGCAGCAGAGTTCATGAATAGAAATGAATTTGAAGATCTGTGGGAAGCAAAGGGTTGGAAAAGAGAGGATTGACAAGAGGAGAGAAAAATAAATTAGATTAGAATTTTTTTCATTCAGAGACCAGTTTTGCACTGGGGAGACGTTAGAAAACAGTGTCAGAGAATTAAAGTATTTCTGTTTGTTTTGGTTGGTTTTTGTCTACTGAAGAAGTGAAATCTTCTCACAAGATAACAGAAAACTGTGAAAGACTTAAAAGCATTCTTCTTATAGGCTTGGGGCCTCTTTGTAAGCAGGGAACGGAGATAAGAAGTGTGGAGATTGTAAAACATAGCCTGATGAAGATTTGCACATGTTCCAGGCCCCCTTTGATATATGTAAGGCAGGACTCAGACCTCACTGTGTTTTGCCCCTGCTAATATAAGCCTAGCAGGTTATGTGTCTACTTGCTTTTTTTGAATCCTTCAGCCAGCAAGACGATGGAACAAATCTACTCTTTGCACTTCAGCTGTGTGTTATGGTTATCTTGGTGTTACCTACATTTATTTATCCACGACACACAAAATCTTTCTCTTTTTCACCCAGATAAAATGAGAGGCTACATATTCAGGCCAGTCAAATGCAGGAGGCACATTTGACTGGACTAAAAGTAGGGCAAATTGGATTTCCATCCTCATTTTTTATCAAATGTAACACTCACTTTTGTCAAACCACCTTTTATTTTTATACCTCTCTCATCTATTTTGACTAGATATTTCTAAGCCTGGCTGTCTGCTCCACAGTGGCCCTTTTCTTCCTTTTCGGCTTTAAGACACCTAATACAAAGTGCAGGATGAAATGCGAGTATAAATACAGTATATATTAAAGCATACTTCTTTTTTAATCCCAACATTACCAGTTCAAGAAAACTGAACAGCAGGGATATAAACCTTTTCCCCAATGTTTAGCTGAATCATATAGATTCCCTCACATTATTTAAGATTTCTCTCATTACTGTGCTGTCTCATCTGGCTGTTTAAAATATTTTATTCCCAGAATAATTAGTTTCTCATTTGCTTTTTTTTAATCAGCAAATATCCTCTCATGGCCCAACTACTTAATAAATCAAAATTGTATCTCATTACATGATTTTGTTCTTTAAATCTTAGTACCATCTGCTGATTTTGAATTCTTATTTCCAGTACCCTCATCCAAATAATCTACGCAGAATACTATGAATAGCAACAAACCAAAACCTGATGACTCTTTGACACTGTGATCCATTATCCACGCTAAAGGCTGAACTGAAGACTCTCTTTCCTTGGAATTTGTTGGGTCCACAGAGGAGTATCAGGCCAGGAAGCTCACAAGTCCAACATTTTTAAAGCAGTCAGTGATGGAAAAAAACATGTCAGTTAGTGTTTATGAAGCAAATTCCACTGTTGGGAATGTGATAGCTACATAACTAATAAAATAATCTGAGAGAAGCAGGAAACTGACACTGAGAGGATTTCTTTTAAATACAGGAACAAAGCTACAGTTCAAAGTAGGTAACAGATGTGAAGAATAGTTGAATGCAGAACTACAGTAGCAGTACTGTAGCAATTAATGGCATCAGTTTAACATGAAAGTAAAAGGTAAATCCTCATTTCCCTGCAGTGTTTTAGTAAACAGGGTGAAAACAGATGACTTGAAAGGTGAAGCAGAACTGTTTGGTCAGTACAACAATATATGGAGAGGTTGAAGTCTTTGTACCCGTGTCTACATAGTGATTTATCTATTAACTTCTATCTCTTTTCCCACTTCGATTTCTTACACAACTTGTCTGGGTGGATTTTATCCTATTAACACAACTCCAGAGGCAGAGGTAGTTTTAAACCCCAATTTTCTGATTCTTATATAATATGGGTTACTTGGCACAGTTAGATTAAATACTACTGGTTTCTGCCCATTGGGTCTCTGTCCAGTAGCAGCACTTCTTTGACTGACTTAAGGCTGAAACATCACCCCCATAACCGGCACCACTAAGCCATCTAAATCTGTCATCTTTATCAAATTTCTCTATATAAGTAGCTAGAAATGTTTTCTTCAGACCCATTGCTCTACTGCTAGTATCAGGATGAAGCCTGGCACCATTCTTTCTATATGGTTTCTATTTTAAGAAAGGCTGAGAGTTGTTTCAGCAGTGTTATGAGACCAGTGTCCAGAGCTGATTTAAGGTAATGAAATAGAAGCAAATATGCAAAACCATCCATATCCTTCTGGAAACAGTAAAGATCCAAGAAATTAAAGTCTGCATGTGATGGCGGAGGGCTCTCTCATCATAAAAGATGAAAATTGGTATGTCTATTGAATCTACCTCAATCCTGAGAATTTTGGCAGAGCCTGCTTGGTGCAGCCAATCTGCTGACTGTTGTTATGGATAGAAAAGAAAGAAATCTGCTAGAAAACAGAGGAATGAGAAATATTGAGAGAATTTGTACTAAGGGAAGAGGGAAACATTTCAGAAAAATGAGAAAGAGTCATGACTCCAGGCAGTGATGTGGTGGCTGAGGGGAACAGCAGCCCCACCAACACACCCACAGAAAGCACCATCATGGCCACAGCTGTGATTAGTGTCAGACTGGTTTTGCAACATGTGCAGACTAAAAAGCCATTTGCAGACCAAGATGTCTCTTGGGGAGAAGTATTTAAAGACATAACTGTGGACAGAAGATATAAAGAATGAAGTCTATGTTATGTCTTACCTGGTTATACAGCAAAGAGATATACTATCCTCTATACTGCTGGGCATGGCTATGCACTGAATGGTGTGACCATTTCAAGTCTCAGAACAAAGTTAATTTAATTGACTGAGCCATCTTCTGCTGAGTTCTGTTAAAGACACAGAAAAAAACCCAATACAAAATACTGTCAGATACACAAAGAAAGTAAGCAGAAAAATTGCACACAATAAATTTATAAACTGCATAGATGGTTGTAATTTGATAGGATTATTATATACAAATACTGAAGGTTTTACTTCTTTTTACTCAACTTTGCAGACACAAAACCCTCATCATGTTCAAAGTAATCGCCATTACCACAGGGTATTTGTTTTGATTTTAGAACCATGCAGACAAAGAACCCATAATCAAATCTTAGGTACTTCTTACCCCTTGCTTCAAAAGGCCAGTCCCCAGGATGGCACCTATCCAGATGATAATGCATCATTGTAAGATTGCTCTGGTCTTGAGCTAGTGCTGACCAACACAAAAAACTTGTTGCAGGAATTAGGTCCCTGAAATTTCATTTTAACATTGCTGATTTCTGTTGTGATATGTTATAAAATATTAATTGGCAATATTCCTCCCTTTTTACAGTGAAATTCGGAATCTTAGAAACTTGGATTACATAGATCCAGATGCCTTTAAGAACCTCCCACTTTTGAAATACCTGTAAGTATTTAGTACCTGTAACAAATTGGTATTTAAATCTCACAGATGACTCTTTACAGTATAGCAGTTTGGTGAGTTTGCCTTTGATTTTGGAACTGATTGCCATGTTTTTCCCTATTGCTCTATTCTAATGACAGAAAGCCAGGAAGGGTAGGGGTTGGAACACTTACTACTTTGTGAGAAAGGAAAACTTTCACAAATTCATCAGTAGTTTTCCCATTTGTCTTATCCATTAAATATCTAGAATACACTAATATTCCTTGGAAAAATTCCACAGCTAGCTCTTTTCTTATGACAAGCGCTGTCTTACTCTATTTTTGTAGGAAATAGTGGGAAGAAGGGACACAACAGATTTACATGTCTTTAGTATTTACTAGACATTTACACAGAGCTTTAAAGCATACCTGTCAGCCAAATGTGAAAAGCTCACATATAGATACGTGATTTCATATGACTTCTATGGCAGAAAGAAATCCTGAAAATTTCCCATGATTTTCTAAAGAAACTTCTGTGATTTTGAGTGATATTTGGAAGAAAGGCCTCCATGTGTATGTGGTGGGGGCAGTGGCAAGGAGGAAATGTTTGTTCAGGTTTTTCCAACAAATGTGAAAGCAATAAAAAAGAAAGTAGTAAAAAATTCAATTTCAGGAGAATTGTTTTAAAAATTGAGACCTACAGTTATTTTCACTCTACAGGAGTTCATAAAGAAGGGGCTTTAAGCATTTCACATTTTAAGACAGTTTCCCTTTTTAGAGCTATATAAACAGCTCTTAGCCTCAATGAAGGATAGAGGATTTGGGGTTCCAGACTATTAACTGAAGCAGCCTTAATCTCTCAAATTAAAATAAACCAGAGTTTCAATTATTTTCTTCCTATCGACCTCACAAGATACTTCCCTCTGCAGATCTGACTGGCTGTCTTACTAGTCTGTGTTCTCATTTTTTAGATTCTATAATTTATCATAAGTCTGGTATTTCAATTTTTTTATATTTTTCATCCTTCTGTTTTGAACAGTTGAGTATAAATGAATTCATTGAGAATAGAGAGGATGCAATAACCATCCTGCCCTATTGAACACGTTAAATACATAGTTTGTTGTTGTTCAGTGACGCAGTAATTCTCTCCGTTTCTCCTCTCTTTCAGTGGTATTTTTAATACTGGACTCAAAGTATTTCCAGACCTCAACAAAATCTATTCATTTGATGTGAATTTTTTGCTGTAAGTACCTGTCCTCACAGCTGGTCAGAATATTGCCATCCTCAGACCGCATGATAATGTATAATGAAGGTTTCTGATTTTGAGAAAAATGTCATTTAAGTCTGACAAAGCAGTTTTCCTCAAGCTGTATTTCAATGATCATTAGCACCAAATCTGGAAAATGCCAGGTCACCTAGCACTATATGTTTGACCCGAATTAGAGACATGGACATCCAGCACATTCATGATACACAACTTCTACAGGCCCTTTGCTCTTATTTTGTTCTTGGTTTTGCAATGGCAATGCAATACCTGAATTAATATCAAGTCAGAATAGTGTGACACACGTGACCTGAGCTGGCATACATCCTGCGAACATCAAGTCATCCTATCAAAATTCTTCTAGCAAATTTGTGCTGGCATGGTGAAGCAAACTGCAGAACAATTCCTTGAAGAAAGAGAATGGGAATGCAAATGGGGACAAGGAGGTCTCCCACTATTATACTTAAAGGTATTTCAGAAACAAAGAGTTCTGCTTTGAACTCTAAAATAAGCAGAAGTTTCTTGCTATTTAAAAAGCACAGACAATATCCACCTGTGTTAATCTAAGTTAGAATTTTGGGTTGTAATCAAGCTGAGGAGGAAGAGTAGCTCAGAAGACTTGCAGGCTGACAGAAGGTAAAAGTATCTTGGTCACTTCTTGGTCCCAGAGAGGAGTTAGAAATCTTATATTGTAGCCGTTTTCAGCTGGAAGAGGCTTGAATGCTGGATGGGCCAGGCAAAAGGCAATTAAAAATGAGGAGTGTTATGTTAGAAGGTGATTTACAAAGATGTGATCGATGATCACAGGCCTTGTTTCAGTGCTGCTAAGTGGTATTTTTCGCCAAGGGTCAGTTTCCACTGCATTCATGGTCTGCCACTGGCAAGATGAACCTCAGAGCAATAGAGAAATGCTGCTGGTTTTGCTAAAAAGTGTAGACCTGTAGGAAGCAATGAGATCTTCCCTTCCAAGGATCTTCTGAGACCAGAGATAAGCTTTGTTCTAACAAACACTGACCTTGGCTGTAGGCCTCCCAGATTGACACCTGAGCCAGTCAGAGCTCTAAGTGAGACGTAACTACATTTTAAGAACTAATAGGGAGTCTCTCAAAGACCAGAAGGGCTTCAGCTTAGATTGAAAACACTACTAGATCTACTTCTACATAGTCGAGAGAACCAAGAATTGAACAGGCTAGAGGAAACAAAGCAGTTTATACAGCCATCTGTGTTCTTACTTCCAGCTAACTCAGTGCCTTTCGAAGTGGCAGAAAGCCAAACATTGTTTTACTTCTGCCTTTTTTTTTTGATCGTGATAACTAGCAAAAGATAAATATAGATCTTATATTCTGCACAGTTTTTAAATAATACACCTGCACTTTCAAGGAAGATAGTTTTATGATACATATTGCTAAATATTGCTATTCAATAAAAGACTTTTTGTTTCTTCCATCAAGAAAAGAAATGCTTTTGAAAAATAACAGGTTTCTAAATAATGAATAAGGAATAGCTGGGGGAAACTCATTCCTTCTATTACTATTTGTCTTTGAGGTCAAGCAACTTACAAGTAAACATTTATTTAGAAAAAAATGAATCAATCTGCAAAATGTCAAACCCAAACAACTTGTGGTGGAAACCACCTATCAGTGAAAATTACTTGGAATGAAAATGGCTGTAGTAGTTCAGTGTTAGCACATATATATGCACAAATGGAGCACGGAAAAGAAATGAAGTTATTTCTGGCACATGGGTAATTGTTACAACTTCTCAGCCCATGGATTTTGTGCATTGACTTATCAGGCCATACCTAATCCACAAGCTGAAGAAAAGTTTGCACAATATTTTCATTTCCAGACTATATTATTCAGGAAAAAACAGAAGAAGGGCAATCAAAGACTTTGCTCAGCCCTTTGTTTCTACTAGCTTTTTCCTCTCTCCTTTCTCCAGTTTAGTAATAGCAAATCTCTTTAGTTTTTCTTTCTCCATTTTGTTACAACAGAATTTTGGTCTCAAGATACACAGTAGTTATTAAGCCTGCAGAGTAGGAGTAAAAACAAGTAGTTAAGAAATGAGTAGTGAAACACTCCTTTGGACGAGAGGTGAGAAGAATCAGTAAGTTATTTCACTTAGTAGTGAAAGAGACGTGCTAGATGCACTTCTGTAAACTAAAATACCTCTGTCGTTAATAATGTAGTATCTGATACCTGAATTTAGAGAGCAGGATTTCAGCTCTGAAGCCACATGGGTTGTTCAACTGACACTGCAGCTAATGCTTACTCACTCTTCTAATCTCTGGCTCATGAGACCAGGGACCTGTCTGTACCATTAGCCACTATTATTGCACAGGTTGGCACACCTCACCAGAATTACAAAACCCATTTACCTCATGAGCTGTCTTCCTGGATGCTGGAATATTGTCATTTCTTCATCCTACATGTATCTTCTGGCCTTTGATATAACTAAACAGGTTATTCTTTTAAACTTATGTGAATAAATAAATTTAAATTTATAATATAATAAATATGGCAATGTTATTTATATTAAAATACATTAAAATTAATTTATTTAAAGAATTATGTTTTAAACTTCTATTTATTACCAAGGCAGAGAACTATTAATAACAAAGCTGTTCTCCAGACGCTCTCTTGGGCAGATGTTTGATTGTGATATTTTGTCTCCTTTTTCAGTGAAATTGCAGATAATCCTTATATGACTTCAGTGCCTGCAAATGCTTTCCATGGGCTTTGTAATGAATCTCTAACCCTGTAAGTTCTTCCAGTTTAAGTCACAAGGCAATCACCTCTCTGGTAATGCATATGGCAAAATGTTTACAAATAAAATTATTCATGTCCCGTAGAAGTTTGCAACAGAGAAGCACCAACAGACAGACAGTATCTATATTCTAGTTTGCATAAATTCTGTACTTTGACAGCTATTTGAATCAGTCTTGCTCTTTTCTTAAAACTGGCTTGACTAAAGTGGTTTTGTTTTTCTATGACCCTAGTGCCAGTGTATGGTTGTATTTGAAAAAAAATCAAAGGAGAAAGTCTGCAAAGTTCTCCCCCTGTAAAGCTACAGCAGGGTTATAACTATGTCTAGCTTTTTTTGCAACATGAGTGGTACATACCATGGAAACTAATGGATGGCAAACATCCATAAAAGAGTCATATTTGAAAGAAAATTGTTCAATAAAGTTCAGTTATGCAAGTCAGTCAATGCGAGCCACGAGAAACGGCTGCTGACAGGAGTGAAATTACTGTAATGAGTTATGACCTGAACTGGGAGGAAGAGCATTACAATGTGAACAGATGAATTCGAAAGAAATTTAAAAAAAATTCTTTTGCTCTAAGGGAGTAAAAGAATGAATTCTAAAAATTTAAGGCACTCCTGATAGTAAAAGCAGACCTTTTTTTGATAGTTTAGTTGTTTTAGCCTTCCTTAATCAGTCCTAGCAGGATTTAGTTTCCTTTCTTTTATTTAGGTGTGTGAAAATTATAGTAAAGTGGTTTAGTCTATCATTCCTGTAAAAAGAGGTAGAAGATGGCACACCTGCCACATGGTACCCTTGATTCAAGAGCACTCAAGAATGCTTCTGGGCATTTGACCTTGCACAGTAACTACTGCTTCCTCAAGAGATTAAAATTAACCCATCCATAAATGTGCTGTTGCAAAGAAAAATGGTGCATAAGATGTTAAGTATTCATGTATTGAAGCAGCCCAAAATACACTGACGTATTTGCTTTTCTGCTTGCAGTAAACTCTACAATAATGGTTTTACCAGTATTCAAGGCCATGCTTTTAATGGGACAAATCTGGATGCTATGTAAGTAGCAGGTAATTCTCTTCTTTCAGAAGAAAAAACCCCAAACTTCTCTGCTTATTTGAGGCTCTGAAAGATGTATTTTATTTTAATTACTTTTAGGGAGTAAAGAGAGGATGTTAATTTCAGGCAGCAATAACAATATCATTGCTTAATGTCTTTTACAGTGTACTTTCATTTAGTATTTATATTTATAGCTCAGAAATAAAATCATGGCAAGTAATTCCATTGCGAGTTTTGTTCTGGTTTGAAGCTACAGTAAAACTTTGTTTGACCAGTAACTTTCCTAAGACAATTTGGAAGATAATTATGCTCTTTTTTTTTTACAAGACTGTTTGTTTTACTAAGTAAGTGTAGCACTGATAATGGTAGCAGCTCTTTTGCAGGTGTCTCTTACCTACAAACAACTTAGTGGTGTAAGGTGCTGGGAGCAATTCAGAGGAACCAGCCACTTACATTGGAAATTAAATGCACATCTCAAAAGTATGAATCAACCATTTCATATTTCTCTACAACATCTTATTGTATTTTCTGAAAAAGTAATATTTAGTGAGTGAATATCCTTTTTACACCATAGTCAAAGTCATCTGCTTCAATCATTAAGGGAGAATAAATTTCAACTCTAGAGGCTCCATTCACTTTGGCAGAGCTTACTCTTGCCCTAGAGGGGCTTGACTGAAGAGTCTGTCATTCTCATGGGTAAAGAGATTTCTTCATCGTGGGCTCTTAAATTAACCTGAGACACATGAGAATAGATACGATTTTTTTTTTAATACTTTATTTTAAATTAGGCATAAATTCTATAAGAATTCCATAAAAGCATCCTTCAGATGGTCCTAATCTTTCCAAATTGCCTATTTTAGCTTAGCAGTTAGCTAGACTTTAAGAAGTCTGAAAGGGTTGAGTTAAACCAAAGATCTGGAATAGATTTGATTTTATTCACACTAGTTCAGTTACTTTAAACTTTCACATGAAAAAGGAAGTTTTCCATGATGACATAGTGTTCGTACTAGAGCCCACCAAAATCGCAAGATGCAAAATATGGCAAAATAAAGCCAGTGTCTTGACTGAATCCCTCTAAGCTGCATGCAGCAATACTCAGAAACTTTCCAAGCCTTAGCCAATATATGAACTGTGTTGGCTCTTCCATTTCTTACATTTTGACAGAACATGGGTTGGACACTATTTTGTAGCAATTTTTCTTTATGCTTCCCTCACAGTATGCAGCTGCTATTGCTTCTGTCCTCTTTAGAATTCTCATTATTATTAAAGAATCAAATGAAAATGTAGTTTTAGAAGATCCGGAGTCCTAAACATCTGCTTTATTGAACTGAAAGGAGAGAAGCAGACAGCACATACTAGCCTCTCTAGATACTATTTGCTTATTTTTAGAAAAAAAAAAAAAGGAATTAGTATTCTTTAAAGATATGTAAGTATTTTTTAAGGCCAAGAATAGAGGGCTTTACAGAGAGAACTGGACAGACTTGAGAGCTGAGCAATCACCATCTATATTAAATTTAATGAGAAGAGTTGCTGGATTCTCCATCTGGCACGGTATAATCCTGGTTATACACACAAAGCGGAAGGCTGGAGAGCAGTCCCACAGAAGCAGACCTGGGGGTCCTGGTCAGTGGCAAGTTGAGCACAAGTCAGCAGCCAGGAGGGCCAACCCTGTCCTGGGGTGCATCAGGCACAGCATGGCCAGCCAGGCAAGGGAGGGGACTGTCCTGCTCTGCTCTGCACTGGGGCAGCCTCACCTCAAGTGCTGGGGGCAGTTTTGGGTGCCACAACCTGAGCAGGATATCAAACCCTTAAGTTTGTCCAGGGGAGAGCAGTCAAGATGGTGAAAGGCCTTGAGGGCAAGACTTACGAGGAGTGGCTGTGGTAACTTGGCTTGCTCAGCCTGGAGAAGGGGAGCATGAGGGGGAGGGAGATCTCAGATCTCGTGGCAGCCCACAGCTTCCTCAAGGGGGGCAGTGGAGGGGCAGCTGCCGATCTCTCTCAGGTGACCACTGATAGGATACAAGAGAACAGAATGAACCTGCATCAGGGGAAGTTCAGTTGGACATTAGGTGAAGGTTCTTCACCAAGAGGGTGGTCAGTCACTGGAACAGGCTCCCCAGGGGAGTGGTTTCAACACCAAGCCTGACAGAGTTCAAATTGCATCTGAATGAAGGTCATAGTCACAATTTTGTTTTCTGTCGTCCTGCAAGGAGTAGGGAGCTGGACCTCACAATGTTTATGGGTCCCTTCCAACCTGATATGTCCTATGATTTATGATCCTAAGTGAATCTTACCAGAGACGGGCTATGGTGCACTAATCAATCAAATTTAAAAAGAGAAAAAAACCAAACCAAAACAACAACCAATGGAATAAATAAAACTAGATGTATGTTCATGAGTTTATCTACCAGCAGTAAAAATGGTTTATTATAACAAGAACTTTTCTCCAAATTAAATCATATGACATTTACTTGGAGCAGAGCACTACTTTAGATGTACAGGGCAAACTAGGGAGCTGAACATGAGTGCTAAAGCCTTTATCTCTTTGATAAACTACACTGAAATTTCTAAACTCATTTTCTGAAGTAGTTTGGTTACCATATGACAAGATAAACTATAATTTTGCTAAGTGCAAGCTTGGAGATTTGTTGTTTCTAGCAGCAGCATTAAGTTAATGTAAGAGGCAAATATTTAGTTTTCTGTATTCTGACATTTCTAATTTGAACTCCTGTTTATCTACCACTATATAATGAAGGAAGTACCTGTTTTTCTCTGGGTCTCACCCAAGAGCATTTGAATTTAAGGAAAATAGGAGCAAAAATAAACTAACAGAAAAAGAGTGAGGAAAATTTGAATGTGTTTTGAATGATTATCTCAAGGACAAAAAAAAGTAACAAAGCAAAATAATCAAAAACAATAATAAATTTTTGGCAGATTATTCAAAGACTTCATGTTCCATCCATAAATCAGAAGACATTTTGGGAATCTCTGAGGCTATCTTCTACTATGCATTACTACCACTCTTGCAGTATTAAAATGCCTGTGTAATTAAAGGGAGCCAAAAAAATTAATGCAGGTATAACCTGGATAAAGGGTTCCCATTATCATACTGAATAGCGGCACTACCTAGTTGATCTTGTCATCCAACAAGGGTCGGTGTTTAACAGGAAACCACAGTATTGCTGAGTAAGTTTTATAAGGGCAGGGAAGTAAGGAACCAGGAACGAAGGGCTGAATGCCACTTTTACTGAAAAGCAGTCATCTAAAACTTGAATTCCTCACCTTAACCCATCATTAAAGTCCATAAACTGCATCACTCCTGCAAAGTAGTGCTGCTGCATCAATGTTTATTTCTGTAAGGTAATTGGAGAGGAAAGAAAAGTTTTTAAAAGATATTTTCAGTGAATGGCAAAATGTATTTGTGATGAGCTTTTACAGAACTATCTAAATTACTGAAGTGGAAAGTGTGCAATCTCAAAATTTAATCACAAAAATAAACTCCAAAAGAATATATATACTTCAGTATACACTTTCAGGGTTCACTTATAATGCTTGGCACAGTTCAGACTTAAGATAAACAATTGTGTGGAAAAAGCATATGATGAATCCTTAGTACTCTTCACTTACTAATGCATCTTTTTTGCCCGTTCTCCTGTTCTTTACCCTTCATTTCACAATCCAGCTGGATACATAAGTTTTACATATCACTTGAAATGTCCTGTTAAGTGTTTCATGCCCTCTGAAGGTCCTGCTCAGCATCCTGCAGTCATGGTGTTTTCTGGTGCTGTTTTCTGAGGCTTAACGCAATATTCTTCCCACTTACCCTGGACCCTGATTCTGTAGAGACTTAGACACAAGTATAGGTGGTTTACTGCTCTGATTGGATTGAAAAACTTGAAAAAGGGCCTTCATATTACAGCACTGCAAAAACATCACCATCTCCTACTCCAGATTCTGCACTTACTACCACAGATTTCCTGCAGCTTGCACTGTGGTATTCATGTGTATCTGACTGCCATCCACCAACTCTCCAAAATGATTATTCTGGTGTCCCCACTCAGGCTAGATATTACACATCAACCATGTGATTTCTAAAACTTCTACGATTTGTTTAGATACGTTGATATCGTTGTTGTGGTTTTCTCTTCTGCAGGGAATTCAAATGACATTCTGTATCATTTAGCTATCAGTAACAACAGGATTAACTGCGCTTTCAAAAGGAACTGACTCGACATAAGCTTTCTTTGTCAAATTAGTATTTACCAAAGCTTTATTCTTTCAATTTAAAAGCAGTACCTATCAAAATAAAAGGGCTTAAACAACTGAAACCAATTAGCATCAGGAAATTGTACATTCTGATGGGCCTGACTCATTGACGTGAAAACTGGCAGCTAACACTGCAGCCCCTCCTTAGTAACACATGGTTCTGTACTTCCCAAAGTCTCTAGCAGTTTCTGTTTGTAACTCTGAATATTTTTATCAGGCATATCAGCTATTATATTTCAGGTTTATTAGTCACTATGATACTCAAACAGCAGGGGAAAATATTTCAAAATTGGACAAGCAATTAACTGGTTGTATAATAGTGTGTAGTTACTAAGACAGGTTTTATTTAGTTAAGCAGGTTTTTGCATCCTTCAACACTACAACCTAGATGTTGAAATCTTAGATTAATTCTTAACTGTTGCTCTGGTTTCAATTTTTGTATTCGTTTTGCAGACAAAATCATAAGGAAATTTGCACGCTAAAGGAAATATTCACAACTATAGTGTGCCATTTACAGAATATGAAAATCAGTTCTCAGGGAACACAAACACCAGGTGATGCTAGAATGCCATGTATTTATAAAGAATGTAAGCTTATTTCAAACAACTGAGAAGGTGATGTAAACTATTTTCTTATGTAAGAAACAAGGCTTAAGGCATGAGTAATGTCCAATGAATAACATGCCAGAAGCATTACTTGGCTCCCTAAGACTTTCTGTTGTGTAACCCAGATGAAGTGCATTTACTTTTCATTTCTCACTATGGTGATCAATATAAGCTTATACCAAGTGAATGTTATGAAAAATTTGCCAGTGACTTCAACCAGGACAGGATTAGAATCTTTACTTAATTTTCTCCACACCACGGCTTGCCAGCTGGGCACCAGAAGGGATTGTCCTGCTCTGCTCTGCACTGGTGTGGCCTCACTGTGAGCAGTTTTGATCACAATACAGGAAAGATATCAAACTTACTAGAGAGTGTCCAAAGGAGGGCTGGATGGTGAAGGGCTTTCACGGGATCTGTGAGGAGCAGCTGAGGTCACTTGGTCTGTTCAGCCTGGAGGAGACTGAAGGGGAGATCTCATTGCAGTCACAACTTCCTCCTGAGGGAAAGAGAAGAGAAAGACACCAATTTCTTCTCTGTGGTATCCAGTGACAGGACCTGAGGGAACGGCCTGAAGCTGTGTCATAGAGGTTTAGGTTGGATTATTAGAAAAAGGTTCTTCTCACCCAGAGGGTGGCTGGGCAGTGGAACAGCACCAAGCCTGACAGAGTTCCCAAAGTGTTTAGACAACACTCTCAGGCACATGATGTGCCTCTTGGGGCTGTTCTTTGCAGGGCCAGAAGTTGGATTTTGGTGATCCTCGTGGGTCCCTTCCAACTCAGAATGTTCTGTGACTCTGTGAAGTTCACAGACACCCTCTGACATCTGCTGTGACCACCTTCCTATTGCACTTTTTATTTTACTAGCTAGCTTGTAAATGTTTATAATGGGGTACCAAACATCCTACTCTTTTGTTGCTCTTCTTCTAACAAAACTTCAGTCTTAACTTTTGGCCTGTATATAGAAATCTTCACTTGACTGGAGATTTTAAAGCATTTAAAAATTTTATTGAACTCACAACATGGAGGAAATTGTTTTCCTGTTTGTTCATTATGTGTTCCATCACGTAATTCCCCACACCCCATTCTGAAGAAAGAAAACAAAACTATTTCACCTCATCCTCACACACATGTACTTGAAGATACGGTGTATATGCATGTGCCCTTATGTGTGTATGACAGTGAGGGAAAAATTTTGGAACAAAGATAATAAATAAATTAGCAAAATAAAATATTTGTTGAGGACTTTAATTGCTTTTCAAAATGGAAAACCCATATTTTGTTTCTTGGGTACACAGAAAATGAAGTAACTGATTGTGCTTCAATATGTGGTTGGGAATGGATGGCCTTTATACATACTGCTTCTGTACATCTGTGCAGGCAAGTAAACTCGAGATTTTCCATAACCTATGGATAACTACTTCCAAATCACTGTATTTTGTTTGTTTCTTCAGCTATCTGCACAAGAACAAATACCTCAAAGTTATCAATGATGATGCATTTCTGGGAGTGCACAGTGGACCAACTCTACTGTAAGTAAGCGAAAATGAAGGAGAGAAAGCTTTAAAAATAATACCATTTTAGATTTAAAATTTCTTTACAACCATTAGCACCAGAGCAGCAGGGACAGGAATGGCATGTTTACAAAAATAATACCAGCAACAAAACCTGTGTTGTAGGGAACTGATTTATGAAATGCTTGCATCCTACATTACGTATACTATTCCTACCAAGTATTCTTATGGAAGATTCTGTACTACAACTTGTCTTATAGCTGTACAATTGTAATACAAAAGAAAGACTCTTGTACCACATGCGTAAAGGAAATTGAAAGAGAGGAAAAATAATTTTAGACAGAAAAATAGTTACTTCTGATGCTCTTCTTTTTTCTCATGTTATCTGGCTTCCAGTCTGATTTTATAATCCTCCGAAGAACTTTTCATTAAAAGTAGGACTCATAATACAGAATGAAAATAAAACCTTAAAGAAGTTAAGAACTTGCAGAAGAATCACATTCCCTGACTCAAATTATCTAGTATGTAATGTAGTGCCTATAACTGATCACAAGGAGAACTGAAATACAGAAAGGGGAATTTCTTCCTCCACTGCAAAACTGGATGATGCCGGCAGTGCTTAGTCCATGTGAGAATGTGTTTTACTTTCTGCTCTTCAAGAAAACAGCTTCTACATAGCAGAATAACTATTTTTCTTGGAAGGAATCCTAGCAGCTACCTGCAATAACAAAAGGCACAGAAGTCATTATAGTTCTTTCAGAATCTTCTCAACTCCAGAAAATGTCTGGGTCCAGCAGGTGAGAGTTTGCAGAAGCACAGATTTTTGACTCTTGATTATTGTGGGTATTTAAAGCATCAGTGTTGTTATGCTGGACAAGTGAACAAGTAATGATATGTTGCAAAAGGCCATGGATGGTTAACTGTATGCTGTAAGAGCCAGGTAAGCTTCCTAAGCAAAGGCTAGTTTGGAGATGTGTCAGCAACACAAAACCTCTTGGTTTAGGGGCTAGAGATGCTTTCCGAGGATGTGGATATCTAACTCTACAGCAGTTCCTTTTTACCCTGTTTTCAAGTCAGATATCTCAAATGACTTGAATTTTTTCTTGTCTTTCAACTATTGTGCTATCCCAGCTACTACTGATCCTTGGTCTCAGGACATGTTTTATACTTGCAGGCTAAACAGCCAGCTATCCATCTCCCCTTAAAATGATATACCTTCATGGCGGTCCTGGTTTAGGGCAGATTTTGGGAGGAAACCTCGCAAATGGGGTTCCTCTGAAAATTAACAAACCCAAACGGCCCCTCCCCCACAACTGGTCTGGAAAAAACTTCCTTGGAGAAAAGTGGAAAAAGCTATTTATTTAACAAAAAAAAGAGGAAAAAAAAATTCTCATGAGCACACAGGATGAATAATACGAAACAATAAAACCTTTCGTTCAAGTGAGATGGCAAATGGAGAAAAGTCTTTGTCGTAGACGCAGTTTGTCTCTCTGTCTTTCATCAGTCCCTCCGGTACTGGAGAAAAATGCCATCCTGGCCCCAGAGGGGCACAGGAGTGGTCTTCTAATCCTCGGGGTTTTCAATCCGGAGTAGGTTTAAACAGTCCCAAGGAAAAAAAAAACAGATAAGAAAACCAGTTCTCTGCCCTAGCTAGCCAAAACTAACTAACTAACTTTAAAAACAAACAAAAAAAAAGCACAGGAGATCTCTGTCCTGCAGCAATCTGACCGAGCTGCCACTGCACAGCAAGAGAGAGAGTCCCAGAGAGCAATGTGAGGAGATCACATAGTCCTTAAAACAAGTTGCACTCTAAGAATCACCTTAAAGGTATAGAACACAATATACAGAACAGATGACTGGGGATACAGGCATCATAAAGTCACTCTAGGACAATGGCTAATAATAGTCCTAGCAGTACTTAGAACTAAAGAGAGATGTGGTACTTACTGCAGTGTCATTACAGAGAGAGGTATTGCTTCTCAAAGGCAGAAGGCTAGAAATGGCATGTAAGCACAGTAAATCAATAGTGGATTTAAAAAGCCAGAGTATTTCCCATCATGATACTTTGATATACAAGTCCTAAGATAAAGCTCCTAGGATGGTGTCACAGTTTAACACTGGCCTGCACCTCAGCTCCACACAGCCACATATCTGCCCCTGCACTGAATGGGATGAGGGAAAGAATTGGAAGAGAAAAAAAGGGAAAAATCATGGATTGAGATAATATCAGCTTAATAATTAAAAAAGGGATGTTGAAAAAAAAAATCAAGAGGGGGAAGAAAACAAACCAAACCCAAGAACAACAAGTGATGTAACAAAAACAATTGCTCACCACCAGTCCATTTATTCCCAGCCAGTTCCCTGGCAACGGCAGTCCTGGCAAACGTCCACCCAATCTTTACTGCTAAGCATGATTTGATAAGGTCTAGAACATTGCTTGTTCAGCTGGGGTCAGCTGTCCTGGCTATCCTCACCCAGATTCTTGTGCACCCTTAACCTCCTCACTGGTCAGATGGTGTGAAAACCATAAAATGCCTTGGCTGTAAGTACTGCCCAGGGACAGCTAAAACATCCCTGTATTATCAACACTATTTTCACTCCCAAATCAAAAACATAGCCCCATACTAGCTACTGTGAAGAAATTTAACTCTATGCTAGCCAAAACCAGTACAGAAATAATAATTCAAGTTATTAGCTTTTAATTTTATTTTAATGTAATTTTAATAGCAGCTTAGGGGCTTGTGTTACCCACAGATAACCAGGAATTATTCTGCATGTGGGATGTAGAAAAGGTTTGCCATGCAATGAGCAACAACTTAAAGTGGAATCCTTCTCCCTGGACAGATCTCTTAGCTGACCTTCAGGAATTAGAATTATTTTAACAGGAGGAGAAGTTTCTGAAACTCCCACATATGCATTACCTTAAGAGGGCTGAAGTAAAAAAATGAAAACTGAGTGAAAAACCTAGTATTTGTGGTTGTGTCATGTCAATGGCCATTAACACCTCCCACAGGAGACAAAAATGTCCTTGCAATTGGTGCCTTAGTATACACACCCACTATACCATCATGACCAAGGAGTTATTTACAGAGAGATCACAGATTTATTAATTCATGTAGCAGTCTGAAAAGTCTGATCAATACAACCCTTCCATATTCCCTTGGGCAGTGTAAATAACTTAGCTTGTTGTAAGGAATAGTTTGTTATGTCATTTTTCGTTCAGGCACCTTGCTGCTATTAGCTGACCATTCGATCGTCCTCAAAATAAAGTTTTACTTCCAAAATGTTTCATCTTGAAAATTAACTCTATGGAAAATGATTGTGAGAATATTGCTTTTTTCCTGGGACAATGAATGACATGCTTATAGTGGCAGCAGTATGCACAAAAACAAACAAAAAAAAAAAAAGACAAAAATTTCAAAAACATTTATGGAGCTCTGTAGTGGTTTCACATTTGCCAAATCTGTTTTGCTAAATTTAGTGTAGTGGTCTGTCTTCCCACTATGGAATAGGATTAGAAGAAAGGCAAAACAGGCTTAACTTAAAGATAGAAACAGTTAGATTTATTAACACACACTAAAAGGAGAACAAAAAACCCCATGAAACCATTTTAAAAGCACTCCCCTCCCCCCTAAGGATTTTTTTTCCACAAAACAATGTAAAGAGACAGAAAATCAGAACTCTAGGTCAGTATCACTTATAAAATAGTCTTTCATCCAGTCTTTGAGAGAGACAAGTCCCTCCTGATTTTGTTCT